>OX442355.1:9070101-9615101 GCA_949357725.1 Hyperoplus immaculatus | reverse complement strand
TGTTTATGGCTTGACTTTGCATTACAGGGTTGATCTTATTCAAGCTCTATTATAAAATAAATCCAGGCGGTCTATAGCCTGGAAATCCAGACCCATATCTAGAACGATAGAGGGTCTGGCCACGAACAATAGTAATTCCCAACTCAAGGGGCAGCTTCTACTCGTGCATTTCAAATGCCACTGCACGCAATTGGATAGCACTACAACCAATCAGAGCAATGAACAAGGTGACGTATTAAGCCGCTTTAGCGACCAGCGGGATTAACTGTTAAATTAAACTTTTGCCGTGGTCGGTTGGCAAAACAGAACATTCCTCTTACTTCCAAATCGTAAAGGGTCGAGGCCAAAGCCGCCTCAAACACAAACAACATATCCGCAGCCATCTTTGATGTTTACTATCACGGCTTCGACTGCGCACACACACAGCACTGTCGTTATCCGGTTACGTCCACCCCAGAGCACCATACATAGGGCTCTGGCCTGCCCATATAAGATAGAACCAATTGAAATATAGCTCAGGATTTCTTGACATATTTATTGAGCTTCAATGGAGAGTGTCCAGACCAACAGGTGCAGCAAATTTAATTTACCAGCGCCTAGTGGCAGGTCTGGATTTCCAGGCTATGCGGTCTTTAAATTGTAGAAAAAAGCTAGGTGTACAGAGGGTTAACGGGCTGTACTTTTAACCTCCATCCACAGAGAGGTGGATAATTTAAATATATCACTAACTTATTTAACGTAGATGAGGTATATGCTGAAATAAACATACAATTATTGCTGTGATGAACCCAACAGATTTATTACATACAGCAGCGCAAGCATCTGTGTGGGTGGAATTTAATGAAAGAGCAGGAAAAAGCACATTGGAACAGGTGTATGTATTGTTTGCGATTAATTTTTTTTCTTTTTCATAAAAGGAATAGGGAAAAACCAAGCTAAACACAAACCGCTCTCTGTGGATCTTCAGCACGGTGTGGCAGTACTACGTCACAATGTGTTGTCTACCAGCCCATTGCAGCTGCTCTGGTGTTAGCCCGCCACACACACACACACACACACACACACACACACACACACACACACACACACACACACACACACACACACACACACACACACACACACACACACACACACACACACACACACACACACACACACACACACACACACACACACACCTCCCTCTCTTTTCCAGTCCCTTGTGCCTTCCCCTTTAAAGAGACACACGGGTGGCTGCGCTCCACTTGACATGTGGGCCCGTATTCTCACCTTAGAGACGGAGGATGGGCATGGTTGCATGCTTTGATGGCTTAATTACCGCTGTGGCAACAGGAGTGGCTGGAGAGAGATGGAGAGAGAGCGAGAGAGTGGGGGAGAAGGAGAGAGGGTTACGAGCAAGTGTTAGCAGCACTGATAAGCTTGTGAGGATCGTTAGCGTGAGGCCAAAATGGCACCGAGGTCCCATAAGGCATATTAAATATATGTGCTTTGAGTGAGGGGAATTCCAGGCTCGTTTAGGCTCATTGAATAAGAATGTATTTTCTAAGGTTTGTGATCATATTTTAACCGTACCTTGCCAAGATACTTGATTGATATCTATGAAATTGCTTCCAACTGTTATTTCACAATCACTAAAAAAATATTCTCCTACCCATGAAGCACAGAAACCCAAGATGCTTTAATTTTCTTATTGTCAGAAAAAAGGATTAATAGACTAAAACCAACAACGCTGGTTTTTCATTCAGTATTCTCCTTGTAGCCAAAGCCTCATATCCTTTATTGTGAGGAAAATTGGTACTATAGATTTACTTAAATCACATAAACTGTCCCACTGATGTACATACTCACTAGAATACCAAATGTGTATTAATTTGCAGCTGAAAACTGTCCCCAATAAATGCACTATTTACTTCAGTTTGCCAAAAACCACAGTTACCTAATGTTTTAGGGTTCACTGAGTCTTTTCAACGTTTCTTTACTGCATTTAAGTGACCCATTCTTTACGTCTTTTTCTTAGGTTTACAAGTGCCACAGACAGGGTAAGTGTGATAGAAAGTATGTAAAGAGGGAGACACGTTGTTAGTTTTGGTCCTTCTTTTCATGTGATGTGTCTACAACAAGGCACATATAAAGCAATGCCAGACCTATCCCTTAATTCCTACATTTGTGTTTCTCTATATCTGTGATAAACATACAACTCACTGCTTACACGCCACACAGTGTATACAGCACAACAGCTATTTGTTCTAATCTTGGCTTTTAAATCATTGCCTGCATATATTTAACCTTTTTTAATTAGCTTCACATGATTTGTTTTGAATGAAGGTCAAGCCCCAAGAAACTCTCCTTGATGTGACTTTAGAATGCAGCCCTCACTTAATATAAGGTATAGTAGGCTTAAAGGAAATGTTCAACATTTTAATTCATTTTACCTTTATGCCTCACTATCAAGAACAGGTGACAAATACATTTCTGTAACTGTGCGTGCATTTTTTATATAGAAATCGGCAAAGGTTGCTCATCCAAGTTAGCTTAGTTTAAATACTGGTAGTCAAGGGGAGCAGGTCAAAAGATACACTAGACTACATCACATAAAAATGTTGAACTACTCTGTTTGTAATATGGCTTAATCTAATGTTTGAATACATTACTTGAATGATATATTTTGAGCACTATAGAAATAATTTGGATTCATTTTAATTGATAAGAAATCCTTTTATATGTGTTATTACTCTGCAGTCAACTATCAACATTCTATTTTGCACACAAATCAAAAACATTATGATAATACAATCTTGAAAACACACACAGCAGAAATGAACACAGATAATTATCATTTTCAGCCATACTGTTTAACTATCAAGCAATGCCAAAAATGTGTCAGCTTGGCAATATTGAAGTCCAGTGGTAAAATATGATAATGGCACACGCACTTGCCATAAAGCATGGCAGCACCCGGATTGCATGGCAGGGGGAGTGGACCATTTATCTTGGGGAAGATGTGCTGAGTGCTCCAAGGCCCATCTGTCTCAGGATGGGGGTAGCGGGTTGAGGGGTCGAGCTTGGTTTAATTGAAGATTATCTGCTTAATTACTCAAGCACAGCCAGAGCTAAACAGCCATGGATTAAGAAAGCGTCGGTGAAGCAGACCTTGGGGTCCAGCGCTGTGCTCAATTAGCAAGAGGGCCCAGATACGGCTCTCCCTTACTCACCCATCACTGCACTGGGACTGAAGCTGCATGCTAAGAGACAGGCCACTGAGATGATAAAGACACTACTGTAAAAGCACACAGAGAGGCAAAATGCAAACGTCGCATCTGTACTGCCCTGTGTTCCTTAAGCTGCCCCAACTCCCTCTGGTAAAGCAGCTGAGTATTCCTGGCAATTAATATCATATTGCATGAATCCGCACTTAGTGGTTTACGTCAGACGGCAAATTCCAGAGACAAGATTGCCCTTAAGTTGGTGTTCGGACCAAAACTAGCCCGTTTGCTAAAATTTTGCATGCAACTGTGAGTTTGCTTTTCCTAAACATCAAAAGAAGGACCATTTAAAATCCCACGGTATCAATACAACAAGAAAAGACAAAGAAATTCTAACAAAAACAAATCTAGGAAAAGGGTGAAATACAGGTAGACCAGAGAAAACGTGTACAATGAAAACAAGAACAAAATTCTCAAAAGAAATAGCAAAATAATAATACCAAAAACTATTTAAAGGGTCACAAAACAGACATGACTTAAAGTATCATCTACAGTATGTGAGATCCATCAGTTTTGTTTAGTGACTTTTTGAAACAAAGTCAACTTTTGAGCTATCTTATGTTGTTGGGGAGCATATTCAAATCAGAGGAAGCTCTGTAGAGATTTTTTCCATGAATAGCAGTAAGACATTGATGAAGCTAGATGTCAAGAACTGACCGTCCACATCTGTGCCGGCCAGATACCCCTTTGGGTAGATATGTTATTCATATCATAAACCTTGACGTTTGAAGGTTTAGCTTGACCTAAAAAAAAATCCATCCCCTCATCCGTACCCTCTGCCACTCAGGTTTATCTTGCTATGGTTTTGTGCTTCTGTGTGTGTGTGTGTGTGTGTATGTACACCCTTTCAACGTGCATGCTGACAGTTTCTTTTGTCTGCCTGACTCCCCCTGCCGTGAGTTGAAGTAGGGGTCACGTGACATCCTCGGTTTCAACCCCTCTACCACCACCACCACCAGCATCTTCCTAACTGCATGGTCTCACTCTTCATCTCCTCCGTCATCCTTTTCCATCCATCTTAATCCCTTCATCCCTCTTCTCCTGTGCATTGCGCCAACCGCCCCTCCACATTTCAGCCATGTTTTTTCCATCCCATTCGGGGATGGGGACCACTCATGGCAGAGATGCACACACAGATGGGGGGGGATCCATGGCTAGTCAGCAAGGCAAACAGAGCTTTGCCTGGTGACAGTCATCTCTGCTAAATGAGAGCAGCCACTGGACACGAAGGCCTTCATGGGACAACTTGGTTTGATTCAAGTTGTCAAGTCTTTTTAAATGTCACTTTATTTGTTTTAATTATATGTTAACAACAGCCATTACGCGTAACACAAATGATAAATAACAATATAAACATGTATGCTTCTTACAACTAACAGTGGTCCAGATAGTATCCACTGTGAATAGCACAAGGCCAGAACTGAACTCAGTTAAAAGTCTCACTTACACAACAACGTATTCTCTTGAACAGTCTGTTGAGTATGTTACACCAACACAGCGTGATTTTTGACGGACATTGTAAGCAGTAACACACTTTATTGTCTGCTTCTATTTTACTTCCTTGGTTCACAACGGATGCGAGAATTATACATTATTTTGCTTTTCAACAGGTTCGGTTTTCTTCCAAACCTTTGGTTTCCTCTGGTCCTAAGCGAACCAAAATGCAGCATCATAAGCCATGTGAGAACACTCTTTTCACTCATTGGTTGTGTCTGGGGCGCCGGGAGCAATAACGTAGTTCCTGGAACTGCTCTACAACTTGTCAGAATTTCCATTTGGGAAAACAACAAAAGGAAACTACATAAAGTAGAATGTCTCCCTCATGAAATAACACATAGCGCTGCTAGCTCATACTCCTCCTTCCCTCCCCCAAATTCCCTGGATCCGCTTTTGATGCGGACCCGAGTTTGATTGCAGTGTTCTCACCTGGATAAACGTACCGCAGCAGAGATGGAAATTAACCCAAGTTTGTTTAAATCCAACCATATAGTCAGGTGAAGTTAGCTTAATGTTCGCTTCCTTGGTCGCACCCAATGTGACAATGATACATTGGTTAGTTTTTTCAACAGGTTGGGTTCTCTTTCACACCTATTGCTTCCAATGGTCCGTCGGTTGATGAAGTGTACCAAAATGCAGCGGCATAAGCCACATAAGAACGTTCTTTAACATCTCTTTGACGGTAGGGCAATAACATTGTCGATGAACTGTTTAATAATAGTGATAATTTTCCTCGTTCCATAACGCATTGTGCAGCTGGCTATGGGAGCTTGTCACGCAGTGCTATCTGCAGTTGGGTCGGACTCCGTCTGTTCAGGTTCTAACAACAAACGAACCGTACCAGTTCGTTTGGAAGCGTGCCCGAGAACATCTCTTCAACAAGGTCTCGGTACGATTGTTTGATGCGCTTTTAGTGCACACATGAGTGCGATTGAGATGTTCTCACCTGCCCAAACGAACCGCAGCATAGGTGGAAACGAACCCGAGTTCATTGAACCAAATACGGTAAGTGTGAAAGCGCCATTAGTGACACAATAAAGTAACATGATGACTCTGTTTCAGTATCTTTATCAATTTGAAATTCAGAACATTATATTACAGTTTCTAATGAAGGTAACACCCCATTATTTTAACAATAAGGGTAGAACTTGTTTGCTGTCTTATCAGGAAATAGAGCTCACACATCATTTTTGAGAAAAAATTTATATTTTCTATTTCCTGTCCTTTGTCTATACAACTATTTATGGTGGTTTCTTGCCATCACATTATTTAAATCCATTGGCTTCTTTTGGTATTTCAGTACATACACTCAACAAAAATATAAACGCAACACTTTTGTTTTTGCTCCCATTTTTCATGAGATGGACTTAAAGATCTAAAATTCATTCCAGATACACAATATTACCATTTCTCTCAAACATTGTTCACACATCTGTCTAAATGTGTGATAGTGAGCACTTCTGCTTTAATGAGATAATCCATCACACCTCACAGGTGTGCCACATCAAGATGCTGATCTGACATCATGATTAGTGCACAGGTGTGCCTTAGACTGTCCACAATAAAAGGCCACTCTAAAATGTGCATTTTTTTTGCTTTATTGGGGGTCTAGGGACTCAGAACCAGTCAGTATCTGGTGTGACCACCATTTGCCTCATGCAGTGCAACACATCTTCTTCGCATAGAGTTTATCAGATTGTCAATTGTGGCCTGTGGAATGTTGGTCCACTCCTCTTCAATGGCTGTGCGAAGTTGCTGGATATTAGTGGGAAGTGGTGCACGCTGTCGTATACGCCGGTCAAGCACATCCCAAACATGCTCAATGGGTGACATGTCCGGTGAGTATGCTGGCCATGCAAGAACTGGGACATTTTCAGCTTCCAAGAATTGTGTACAGATCCTTGCAACATGGGGCCGTGCATTATCTTGCTGAAACGTGAGGTGATGTTCATGGATGTATGGCACAACAATGGGCCTCAGGATCTCATCACGGTATCTCTGTGCATTCAAAATGCCATCAATAAAATGCACCTGTGTTCTTCGTCCATAACAGATGCCTGCCCATACCATAACCCCACCACCACCATGGGCCACTTGATCCACAACATTGACATCAGCAAAGCGCTCACCCACACGACGCCACACATGCTGTCTGCCATCTGCCTTGAACAATGTAAACCGAGATTCATCCGTGAAGAGAACACCTCTCCAACGTGCAAGACGCCATCGAATGTGAGCATTTGCCCACTCAAGTCTGTTACGGCGACGAGCTGGAGTCAGGTCAAGACCCCGATGAGGACGACGAGCATGCAGTTGAGCTTCCCTGAGACGGTTTCTGACAGTTTGTGCAGAAATTGTTTGGTTATGCAAAGCAATTGTTTCAGCAGCTGTCTCAGTGGCTGGTCTCAGACGATCTTGGAGGTGAACCTGCTGGATGTGGAGGTCCTGGGCTGGTGTGGTTACACGTGGTCTGCGGTTGTGAGGCCGGTTGGATGTGCAGCCATATTCTCTGAAACGCCTTTGGAGACGGCTTATGGTGGGGAAATGAACATTCAATGCACAAGCAACAGATCTGGTTGACATTCCTGCTGTCAGCATGCCAATTGCACGCTCCCTCAATGCTTGTGGCATCTGTGGCATTTTGCTGTGAGACAAAACTGCACATTTCAGGGTGGCCTTTTATTGTGGACAGTCTAAGGCACACCTGTGCACTAATCATGATGTCAGATCAGCATCTTGATGTGGCACACCTGTGAGATGGGATGGATTATCTCAGCAAAGCAGAAGTGCTCACTATCACACATTTAGACAGATTTGTGAACAATGTTTGAGAGAAATGGTAATATTGTGTATCTGGAATGAATTTTAGATCTTTAAGTCCATCTCATGAAAAATGGGAGCAAAAACAAAAGTGTTGCGTTTATATTTTTGTTGAGTGTAGTTTCTCTGATTTGTGTTGTTGATTTTTTAGATAATTTTATTTATATTGGAAAATTCCTCTACTAGATGGTGGGCTGTACTGTAAAGAGTTTAAAGTACAGTAAATCATTGCTGTGTGTCTCTGTGAGTCTTATGCAATGACTGTTCCTATTTGTTTCTAGAGGCTAGAAAACAAAAACAGGCATGGGATGGGAGGAAAGTTAGTCCATATTTCCCCACCCACTCGCCCTGGGGCCTGAAATTGTCACACCCTTCCTGCTCCTTATGATACGTAGTCATTCTGATCCCTACAAAGTACTATGAAACGTTTTACAATTTGTTTTTTCTTCTAAAATGAAAACACGGATCCTTGTTTATGAATACGTATAGTCCAGACATTTCAGCCAACGCATGTTCTCTGAAGCTCTTTCCATCAGTGGGTTGCAGAGGCACCAAACTCCACAACCCAGACACACACATGCAGGCTCCCAGGACAGGATAGGGAGGATTATTCTGTTATCCACAGGTGCTGGTGGAAGAGGGTGAGAGATAGAGACAGTGCAAGAAAAAAAAGAAAAACAGAGGGGAGGGGAAGGGAAGGTGGTTTGGTGGGAGGTTAGTAGGAGGCTAAGGCAGGTGAAGATTTGGTTCAGCCTGAGTGCTTCGCTCATGCAGTGGAAATGCTGAGGAGGTCAGTCAACAGCCAAGCCCCCCCACTCTGCACTCCCTCCATCTCTCCCTGTCATTCTACCTTCCCTCCTTGCCTCCCCTGCGCCTTATCTGTGCCAGTATTTCCTTTCCTCTCGAGCCACGTGCCATTTTGACAAACAGATTTATTGGTAACGTCATATTTCTTCCCTGTTTTAATCAAATGCCGGGGCGGCGGGGCTGACTCGTGCTCAGATTAATATCGCCATTGATCAGATTGGATGGAAGCGTCCTTGCACCCGCACCATACACACACACACACACACACACACACACACACACACACACACACACACACACACACACACACACACACACACACACACACACACACACACACACACACACACACTTTCATTGCTGGGAAAAAGGCTTTGCACTGAGAATTCCAGGAATATGCCTTCTCCCCTGTGTGGCTGATTTGAGTCACATGCACGCCTTGTGTTTGTGTGTGTGTGTGTGTGTGTGTGTTTGCTTGTATAATATTTTGGCATGTTTAAAAGTGTTTGTGAGCTTGCCTTTATGTATCTTAGCTCCTTGGCTTTGTTCATGAATGCTATCTCTTGTTTTGACTCTTGATTTAGTTTTTTGAAGCGCACTGTAAAAAAGGTTCTGCAAATGTCTGAACTCTTAAGAATTTACGGTCATTTGCAAAGTAGTGTTTGAGGAAAATGAAACGAGAGCACTGTGGTTGATAGTGAGACACAGAAACTGTGGAGGCAGGGGAGGAGGAGAGCAGGCGTGGCAGCGAGCCACTGACAATGCTGCACAAGGAAGTCATTTTAACAGACACAGTGAAGCGATACACACACACACACACACACACACACACACACACACACACACACACACATATTTATATATATATATATACACACACACATATATATATTCACACACACACACAGAAACACACACGCATATTTATATATATATATATATATATATATATATATATATATATATATACACACATATATATATATTCACACACACACACACACACACACACACACACACACACACACACACACACACACACACACACACACATATATATAGACACACACACACACACACACACACACACACCCAACACCGCTGCCACCACTTTGACAGAGCCTCCCTTCACCTACCCCCAACCCCGTCACCGTCATCTCCCCGGCCTGCCAGTCACACAGCCGCAGACCGCCACTCTCCCCCCACGTCGATCATGCGTGACATGGGGGTCAGCAGCAGCGGCGAGGCAGAGAGCCTCGGTGCACCCCACTCCCTCCATCACCCCCCCTCGGGGTGTGACCGGGCCGGCGGTCTGCCACACGCGCAGGGAAATTACCACACATCTTTTGTTGCTAAGTGCATGGGTGAGTGATGAACAGAGGCGGCCTTTGGCAGACGCTAACTGCAGGGGTGTAGAAAGGGGTTGTATGGGGGGTGGAGGGTGTTGGAGAGGAAAAATGTAAAGAGAGAGGAAAAAGGTAGAGAGAGAGCGTGCTGAGAGGGAAGCGTTGGCTGGTGGTGAAAGGATAGAAGGAGGGGGGGGGATGGGGTGATGAGGAGGTGGAGGAGCGCGGGTAGCCGCAGCCTTCTGATTAAGGGCGAACGACTGGCGGCTGAGGTGGTGGGGGGCAGTGGAGGGGGTGGGCAGAGAACAGAGTGAGGGAGAAGGGACAGAGACAGGGAGAGGAGATAGAGAAAGAGAGAGAGAAAAAAGGAGACGTGGAGGGAGAGGTGGGGGAGGGACAATTTAACGAAGCTCAAAGCCCATGCCATCTCTGAAAAAGCGCAAAAGCATGGAGACAAACATGGAGGGGATCGGTCCGGGCGCAGGCTAATGTTAACAGCCTGTTAGTTCTGCCCTTGCTTTTCTTCCTTTCCCTCTGCTTTGTTTGTCATTCGGTTTTTAGAGAAATGTGAGCGTGGATTGTGCCAGGCTTTTGAAAGAAACTTCGAAAATCAGTTTTCAGAAATAGCCTACATAGGCTGTTGTAGAACTTGTTGATTATCCACTTTTTTATACCCCTCACACTGTAAAAAAATAAACAAAATCTCACTTCCCTGGGGATTTTTTTCAATGGTGAAAAAACAAAACAAACAACACTTAAAGGGTTTTACACCTGAAAACTATTTCAAAGTAAAAGAGGAAAAAAACACACACAAACCCGCAGCTAAATGTTAAAAAGAGAGACCAGATCAGGATGTTCACAATAATCAAGGTTTAACCTTTTTATAAGTGTAACAAATTCATGCTGAACTTAGAACAAGTGCCATTTAACATTATTGAGGAGAGGAGGCAAAACCCACGAACACTGGACTAGAGAGAGAGAGAGAGAGCACCTGTGTCATTGTTATGCCTGTTGCCTGGTAACAACCATCTTCATCGTGCAGCCAACGGAAGCCTTGCATGAAGAAAGCCTTCCCCTTGGAAAAAATAAAAGGGCAAAAAAGAATTCCATAATTCACGGAGGTTGGGATCCACCATTTATGTGCAGATTTTGGCGCAAACCGGTGTTGACTATGAAATGAACTTGAAGTCAGACGTAATAGCTCAGTTTGAGGAGGTATTTCAAATGACCGGTTTTATCTGTTTTTGATAACACCCACACGCATAACACACCATGAGTGCATCCACACAGACCTATACAGTGTTAAGGTGTTGCCACATCACATTCAGAGTATAATACAGCTATTTTCTCACTCAGTGCATTTACATGCAGACTCATAATCGGATAACTAAACGAATAAGACCTCAACAGGACTTTTAAACGGCATGTAAACACCTTTATCCGATCTAATTCGGACACAAATCGGCACAATAACGGACAAGAGAAGTCGGATAAGAACACCTAGATAATTCGTTCATTGTCGGCTTTCTCTCTGCATGTATACAGGGATCGGATATCGCATATCGGACTTCTCGTTCTGTGCTTGTGTGCCTGCGCGTGATAGGCTACACCATGGGTTATTGACGGAAAGGAACCGGACGTGGCTCTAAAACCACTTGTTGAAAGCATGGTTGAAAGGGCTACAGCGCCACCTAGCATAGTGGAGACAGCTATGCATCGGACATTTATCCGATTTCTGAAAGGCCATGTATACTCAGACAAGTGACACGGTCCGTTCGAGTGTCTTGTTCGATATATGTGATAATCCAATCTAGTTGTGCCATGTAACCGCACTGACTGTGAGTGCAAACTTTTCAAGCATGGCCAGTGATGTCACAGTAGGTGTTTTGCATCATGTTAAAGGCAAAACACTGTTACTGTCACTCATAGAGAAATGCGGCAGCAGATTTAGATTTAGATTGCACCCTTTACATTTGTTTTAACTTGTGCTGAAAATTTGTTTTACCCACTTTTCTTTTTCAAATTAATATTTCAAGATTAGCTTTGTTGCTGAGAGTGAGATTATATTTGACTTTATTGTTCACCGTGGAAATTTGTCTTTGGCCTCTCCCAAATGAACACAAATACTCACATTGCACAGAGAACAACGGAACATCAAAATATATGTGTGGTTTTGATCCATTATCAGGAAAAAAATAAAAATGTTAACTTTCTGTAAATATCCTACCGTAATTATTGGACAACAACAGAGTGACAAAGGTGTAGCTATTTAAAGCTTTGAGTGGGTTGATAGCGGCGCAGGGTCTGTGGTGGTGGGGCCCAATGTGATATATTTTCACGGGGTGAGGCCTAGGCCCAGATTACCTTTACAATAAACTTTTAATTCATTTTAGGATGACTGAACACAAAGATTGAATTGGCATGCTGCCCTTTGGTAATCATTTTGACAATACTATAATACACTTTACTTCATCTCAAATGATTTTGACTGCTCTATATTTTGGACTATAAAATAAAACAAACTTTTTAAGATCTCTGAAAGAGATTTGACTGGATGTTAGAAGATCAGTTTCCAAATGTAAAGCTCTCCGATAGACCGTTTTCCAGTTGCTCAGCTTCTTCTGGTCCCTGAACAGAACACAACAAAAAATGTGTCATGGACAGAACTGTCATTCCCTGTTCTAATTTCCCATATGGTGATAAGCATATCAATTCAATATATATATTTATTCTGTATATACAGTATATACAGTATATATATATATATATATATATCATCTTCCTGGTCGTTTGGTGCCCAAAGCTATTGCCGTCTTCAGTGCGGAGGGTAAAATGTGTCCGTCTTTGCTGCGCTCGTCAATGGGGGGCTTTGCTATATGTGCCTTTCTCATGAACTATGAAAGCTGGCCCTTTGCTGCAGCTTCTTCTGCTCGCATGAAACACCCTCATCTTTGATGGCTGTTTGTAGCAGAAATCCTTCCCTACCATCAACCTCCCTCTCCCCCCCAACACCACTACTACCAGCGACTATCTGAAGCAATGCTCTGCAGCTTAGACATCTCACCGCCAGTAGGGGAAGGCTCATTTTGATTTCAAGGGATAAAGGGGTAAGGGCAATAACGCTTATAGACACAAGCTCACCTTAGCCTCAAACTTATGATTATTTTAATTTTACTGCTTGATTGTACTTGTTTATGTTGATTATTTACTCCAAAAAATGTTCTTCAGCATATAATGTTCAACAAATAGCATTTAACCTTTTGCGTCTCCTTTCTGTCCACCTTAATAAAAAAATGTAAGAATTGTCTTTTATTGTTTGCATTTATTCTTTCATCACACTATTGCCCATTTTATTGACAGATTTTATATCAACCACTGAAGTGGCAGTTATGGTCCGTGTCTTATCCTCATGGCCACCAGACGCCATGTCAATTTAGTCGGGCTTGGAGAAATGACTCTGTACATCTCAACACCCTACTCTACTATTTTTTAAATTACACCGATTGGCCCAAATATGACATTTACAATTACAGGGTCTCAAGGTGACATATTTGTCACTGATTGGCTTTGATGATGACTGCATAGCTGCAAGATAACATGTTCACAGTTGCTATGCTGTTCTCGACCGAATTGCAAACATGTGTTCTTGAAGTTCCTCTATTCATATATCTGTCCTCAGCAATAGAGAAAAAAAGTAGTAAAGATGAATACAATAATGTGCCATGAGACAATGTGTATGTAAGGTGGTGCAGTGAAAAGAGCCCCACACTTCCTGTCACCCATGCTGGCTGAAATTGAATGAAACGCTCCGTGGAGGAGGTTGCGGGTGCCACACACAATCCTCGGCACAGAGTGAGAGTGCTGTCTGTGCGGACCTAGCTTCACATTACCCTCTCTAGGGTCAGATTTCACATGCTCTCCACCAGCTGCTCGACACTATAGCATGGCTCAGCCATCTAATGGCTCGTGCCGAGACAAAGCCCCAGGTGAGATGTTGTGAAAATTCAGCTTGCTAGGAGAATCTGGGGTTTGTTTGCAGTTCAATACAAAAAATACAGAAACAAATTACTGTATCAGCATGTAATTATATATTCATCACTATTCGACTCAACAATCAATCGTCGTCTGGTATAAATATATGTTTCCATTGGTTGAGAAATAGTGACTTAATCAAGCAATAATGCTGGAAACAAAAGTATTTTCAGCTAATCCTCTGGCCAATCATGAGCAAAGGTAACGACTTGGAAGTGGCCAAATGAGCCACTGCCTTGGACGCACACTGGCTAATGACATGATTATTTGCTCATCAGGTTGATGCGAGTGTGCACGTTTAAGGCTGTGTACATGTGTTGATGTGTATTTGGGAAAGACTATATGTGTGCTGGTTGGGGGATTTGCGGCAGTGGTGTGGGGCGCTGGTCACATCTCAGCATGGTAATAAAAGCCAGAGCTGTTGTCACAAAACTCAGCCCCTACGCGCGGCTTTTAAGTGCTGCCTCTATTCTCAGAGAGCAGCAGACACATTACAGAGAGGGGAGAGAGAAAACGAGGAAGAAAGGCACAGGGAGAGAGAGAGAGGGACAGAGAAGCAAGGGGGGTTTCGAGGCCTGTGGCTGAAGGATTGATTTTAAATGTTCTGCAAAGGCAGTGTTTACTATCCTCTCTGGATGGCCCCCTGACAGTGCCAGCATCAAAACAAGATTTGTCCCCCCCTCTTTCCCCCACAGATAGCGGGAAAGGATGCAGGAAAAGCAATGGTTGCTTTAAAGGACGGTTCTTCTCCCTGGCCGAATGCTTCGTTCGCCCCCAAAAGCACTACACCTGGTGCCTGCCCTGGAGAGCTTTGCTGTTTCTTTGTTGTTCAATATACATTTAGATAGAAATCCAAATATTATTGAGTAACACAAATACCCATCAAGTTGTCTTTACCCAAACTTACACAAAAAGTTACTTGGCCACATTTTTGAGGCACACTTCGTTATTTTTCGAAATTTGCAATGCTTCAAAATTGTAACCCTGCATAAAATACAAATGGTGTATTGTAATGGGCTGAACCGGCTCAAACCGGCTATATACTGTGTACATATACTGTATATTGTGCATATTTATGGCAATAGGATTCAAATGTGAATAACCTACAGTGTCCATGTCCATAGTAATGAGGGAACATGTCTTTCAATGCAGCTGCATGGCTCAATGATGTGTCTTTGACAATGGTGGAGGTCTGTGGCATAGATAAATGGTTACGAGTGTCCGTAGGGACAATTCAATGTTGTTCTTTCATAGGATTATGACAATAAAAGGAATATGCAAATATATTCTCAACACAAAATTGGCCAGGGAAGCGTTCTAATCAGATAGAGAATATTTTATAATGGATTATTTAAGCAATCTTGGCTCCAACTATTGTAGGTTATCTATAAATTAAAAGACTGTTCTCAGAGTCTGAGAAATTTAACACAATTATTGAAATGTTTACATTTGGAAGGGTTTACCTCCCAAATAAAAACAGTGTTGTCTACTGTACCTACACTCTGAGCATTGGCAAGAAATCAGGATGAATACATTACTCGATTTGAAGGAGAAAATTCCCTTTTGTGCCGCGCGACCGCACTCATAATTATCCAATTGTTGCCAACCATTAGGAATTTGATTTATTGTTCCCTTGGCAGTCAGGATGGAGGTTTCTCACCCCCGCCTTGGACGTGTGTGAAATGCACAAGGCTGGAGGGCTGAGGAGAATATGTGGAAGCAGGAGCCATATGTCTGCGCTGTCAGAGAGCCACTTGTTAGAGGAAGTTTAGCCTCCCTGTGCCTCCAGCCACAGCCTTAATTATTAACAACAAGTCTCCCCTCTGAAGAGCTGTGTGAGGGCGGCTCACTGAAAAAGGTGCTTTGGAGTGTGGTCTGGGTGCCGACTTTCCTCTGGATACCGAGATATTCAGGGGAGACGGTAAAGTCTTGTGGGGAAGTTGTTGGTTTGTAGATATTTATCCTCTTGTGAGACTGTAATTGAAAAAAATAAATAAGGAAGACCCAGTTTCTCTTAAAAAAATTATTAAAAATTAAGGCTGTCATCATCACCTCAGTCTGTGCCAATGAAAGACCTGAAAAACTGTGACTTCCAGGGGGTTTTAATCCAAGTTTTTTCCTCATGTAGAAAGCGAATAGAAAAGCCTCACTGATTGGCTCTTGACAATTCAGGAAGTCCAGAATAGCTGAAGGTATCTTAGTGAGTCAACAGTGCCCTATGTGTAATTTGATAAACTGTGAATGTTGCTTGACTATATTTAATTGCAGCTGTTAGTAGGGATTCATTTGAGCTTCTTACCTAAACCCTAAACAATTTCCTATAGCTGAAGCTGTAACTAAATTAAGTGTTTTGCTGATTTATGGCTTTTAGGTGAAGTCATAGACAAAATAATTGAGGAGCTTTAGAGACCCCTCATGAAGCAAAGGCAGGATAGGTTAAATAACTGAAATAGTATAATTTTTCATAAAGACCACAAAAACTATGAGCAACTTTCTTCTCTCCTGACAAATCCAGAGTGACTGCATAAAAGATAGTGAAAGAACATCAGGGAATATACTGTAAATAATATAAACCCATGCATTTTCTATATCAAACTACGGTTTAAGTTTTTTACAAATCCTTGCAGTGTTGCAAAATAAGATTATGGAGTCAACAATATCTCATATGGACCTTAAGAATAAGACAAAACCTTAGATTTACAAATAAACCATGATTGGTATGCCATTACAGATCTTTAAACAGTGTCTCGATTGCGTCTAATCAATACGTGTCTGTCTTAATTTCTGCTGCATTATAATTATCCAACAATCAGTCAACGGGAATTATCAATTACACTATTGAGATGGCATGATCATTAGCAAATTAGATCAGGTTTACCCTCGGCATTAAAACCAAACTTAGGTCAAGATTTGTTAGGTTCTTTTCAGTCTCACAAATCGTTATATTTGAATCACCCAAAGGACATCCTAAAGTTTTGATAATATTTAACCCATGATGAGAGAATGGTGATGTCAACAAAAGCAGTCATTTGCATAGTATTTACTATTGCACTATTAACAACATATCCATACAAATAAATCTAGGAGTCAATATTGTGGCAGTTTTATATCCTGGGACGGTGTCATCAAATTTCAAAGTGTCATTATATTTTCATTAGAGGTGGGCATAGATTAATTTTTTTAATCTAGATTAATCTAGATTAATTTTGGAATTAATCTAGATTAATCTAGATTAAAATGGCTCATTTGAATTCTTTCATAATATGTGTGTGCTCCCTAAATAGTGACTCAAAGTAAGTCTTTGAGAACGTGTTTCTCAAGCCAGGTGGCGCATCAGACCAGGGGCTCATCTCCTGTTTCCAACATGCATCACAAACTGCTTGAGGAAGCTGTTCTACTATGATAATTGGTGATGAAAATAAATAATGTTCAACAAGATGTTACTTAGTAACGCGTTACCGGCATCGGACCTCTTTTTTCAGTAACGAGTAATCTAACGCGTTACTATCTCCAAACCAGTAATCAGATTAAAGTTACTCATCAAAGTCACTGTGCGTTACTTTTTCTGTCATTTTCCTTAGTGAAACATTTTACATAACTGCACAAATGACTGCGATTGCGATTTTATGTAAATAAATGTGCGCGCATGTGTGTCTAAACTCTCCAACTGCTCCAACCGCTCCTCTCGTCTTTTTGGTAGCGCCCCTCGTCTCTGACATGCAGCGTGTGTGTGTGCCTGTCTGTGTCTGTGTGTGTGTGTGCAGCAGCATTACGGCCGAGTCTAAGCTCAACTGTGGCGCAAAACAAAGTTTTCCCCCCGATGAAATATAGCGTCTGCTATGGGGATATTTAGGATTCGGGTACGGTGACGTTGCCGTTGAAGAGATAGAAGTGTTTAAAACTTGGAAACTTATAGTCACGTGGCGACCGGTGGCCACACACACCCACCCTGCGTTCCAATACCCGATTGTGTCGTTGGGCAAGTGATGGAGAGAGAGAGCGGCGGGTGTGTGAGAGAAGCTTCGCCCCTCGTCTCTGACATGCAGCGTGTGTGTGTGTGTGTGTGTGTGTGTGTGTGTGTGTGTGCAGCAGCATTACGGCCGAGTCTAAGCTGAACTGTACAAATGACTGGCTCCCTGAGCCGAACAGGAGGTGGAATAAGAGATTAACGGCGATATTTTTTTTTATCGCCGATAAGAGTCTGGCGTTAACGCAGCACGTTAACGCCGATAACGGCCCACCACTAATTTTCATGCATAATGACAGAAACAAGTGCAGTGCACTTCTAAAATAGCACAGATTTGGGGAGAGAGTTGCTAGAAAATTTCTATGCAGATGATGTAATGCAAGTTTGCTGAATAAGGGGTGTTATGCATTGGACTGGGAATACATATTACCAGTAAACAGTGGCAAAGTAAGCATTGTGCTTCTGGGCACTCAACACATGGTTATGACTTTATACTCAATGGCCCTCATTTATCAACCGTGCGTAGACCAGAAAAATGGGTGTACATACATTTCCACGCAAATCTCGGCATTTATCAATATGGACGTGAGCGTAGGATACGCTCAAATCCCACGCCAGCTCTCAGCTCGTGTACGCAAGTTTGTAAACAGCATGGACTCGCAGTGCAGGCTGTGCCGGGTAGCCGATGACTTTGTTGGACAATTATTAGAAGGTAATACAAATGCAGTGTTTGCTCAGACCGAAATAAAGATATTAATCACTTAAAATTGTGCAGCTTATGGTGTGCAACTGAGTAGGAGAGCTGATTCAATAGTGCGCACACCGGCCACTTAGGAGCACTGCATGGGACTGCATAAGGGCAGTTATCTTCGACTTGGAGCAGCTGGGGGGACACTGAGGCACGGGGGCTGCATTCATTCAAAATGTTAGCCTAAGTATTAAATATGTAGTAGGCCTACACTGCTCTTTATGATAAAAAATACACGGCACAACATTCAACTTAACATTTTATTTATTTGACAC
This sequence comes from Hyperoplus immaculatus, assembly GCA_949357725.1. Taxonomy (NCBI): domain Eukaryota; kingdom Metazoa; phylum Chordata; class Actinopteri; order Uranoscopiformes; family Ammodytidae; genus Hyperoplus; species Hyperoplus immaculatus. The sequence goes on along the minus strand of OX442355.1, from coordinate 9,596,343 downwards.
ACTTTTTAGATGTTAGTTCCTCTTTTAACGTGTCATTGATCGCTTAAGCGAGCGATTTATTTCCACCGTTAACCGGCACGTTTTTCCGATCTGCTAGTGGAGCAGCTCAGCAGGACAGTGGGCGCTCTCACAGCTGATCCTTGCCGGGTCGGCTTGTGCAGCTGACGGCCGGGCTGATCACTCGTGCCAAGCGCATGCTGTCATACAGTAAAATGCAAAATGTGTTATTTTTAGTTTTTAAACCCCTTTTGAGTAGTGCTATCTAAAAGGGCCAATACATTTTAATCATTCAAATATCTGCAGAGGTGTATTTCTTTTATTGGGACCATTATCGGACAGTTGGTGCGTCTTTTTCTCCTCTACCACTTGTATTATGCCCGCATGTTGGTTGCATTTGAGAACAGCAACCTTTTTTTAGTGGCGATTTTTGAGTCAGACCACTTTTTCTTCATCTATGTAAAGAAATGGCGACATATAATTGTATGCTGTTTTATAGCATTTGAGCGCTGGAGATCGTTTGTTGTCAACATCAACGCTGTTTCCTTCCTAACTGCTGCCTTCTGTCGTTTTTTGATGCCACTTGTAATGCTCCGAAATTAAACTCTTTTTTTTTTTCTTCTTTCGCTGTTATTTTGTCAATTTCTACTTCAGAGAAGTTCCTCTTCTGTGCCGTAATGCGCATATCCATGTCGTAAAACCTCTGGACGAGGCCTCTAAACTGAGAAAATATAGGGGCGTACGCTGAGATTGGCGAGATACGACTGTTTGATAAATGCCACGCGATACCTGGCGTAGGGAGGTATTTGCGCCAGAATCTGCACCAGTTTCCACGCAAGTTTGATAAATGAGGGCCAATGTCATGCCAACAATCTATACAGCATACAACATCCCCCAGTCCTTAGACCCTTGTTAGGAATAAGGAAAAACTCCCCAAAATTCCTTAAACAGGGAAGAAGTGGCAGAATCTTCAGGAAAAGCAGAGGTATCCCTCCTGTGGATAGACAGACATGAAATAGATGTTATGTAAACAGAATATGACCAAATTATTAAATGTAGATTTTAAAACTTATGATTTGAATGGATGCAGGAGGACATTGAACAACTTCAGGTCTCTAACCTCTAGAAGTCCTACTTGGTTAGAGGACACAGGCCACACAACCACAGAGGAGGTAAGCATGGCATTCAACCAGATAGAGAGACAAACAAACTCACATAGGGATAAAGAGAGACAGGATAGCATGCAAATCAGCAAAACAAGTAAGGAGAAAAGAGTCTGGATGAGGCACTGACAGCCAGGGCAGAGAGGGAGTGAGGTCCCAGGATGACTGACGGTCCAGTGCAGAGAGTCTGAGTGAAAAGAGAGAACCACAAGGAGAAAACCATGGAAGGAGGTAGAGAGTAACATTAATAACCTGGGGATGCCTTGTTCACACACAGTTTATAATGAAAAATAAGACAGATAAGCGGCCAATCTTTCCACTTAACCAATGTTCTTTTTCCTGATTTGTCTCTCTCTCAAGTTCCTCATCTATAAGCACAAGTCACTTGGGCTGTCTCTGAGGCAGCATGAAACTTGTAACATTTCAGCAAAGAGGTGTGAAGTGGAAGCAATGTCCCTTCCTCTGGGTTCACCTCTTCTTTCCAGACAACTGTGCATCAAAAACCACAAGGATAGGACACTAACACCCAGGGTAATGTGATGTCCTGTTCTTCGGATTTATGTCCAACAATATCCTGGTTGGCTCATGCCAATATTTGAGACAAACATGGGGATAGTGCTACCACTCACACTCCTAGTCCTACAAACCAAGTAAAGCTATAAAATTCCTTTCTAATATGAAAAAGGACACTTTTATTGAATAAAGAATGATACAAGCATTAATAATTGATGTTATATTTAAAACGGTGCTTTGCGATGCCTAATTAATCCCATTCACCCTATTTATTGAAACTGCCATGGCTGAAAGAAAAAGAAGGGCTAAGGGGATCAAATTAGAATGTATTAAACTACTTGACCAAATGTAATTGTGATTCTTGTTTGTGTGAGTACATTTTAACCTCCCTTGTGCCTTGTTCTTGTGTGCTGTGCCATCTTTTCCCAATGCGGGTACACATGATGTTTGTAACAGACAAAAAAAAGTAAGTGTGTCTCTGAGTTTGCACGGACTCTGACAATGTAGAAGGACCATTCTAATCTTTTCCTTTCCATTTACAAAAAAAACCCACATACGTACGCACAACGCCTGCATACTTATGCAAAAATGTGCACACACACACACACACACACACACACACACACACACACACACACACACACACACACACACACACACTGAGCCCAATGCCGTGGAACAGCCATCAGTCAAAGTGTGTTGGCGCAGCAGGTCTGGGGGCATTTACATAGATAGATGATGGAGAGATTATGGGGCACAGGGGTTATTAATCACGCTGCCGAGGAAGGAGAAGAGGGACTCCTCTGTGTCACTCTTCTCTCCAGGGATGGCTCTTTACCCTGGATATGTCTTTTGTGCCATTCCCCATGTTCTATACCCTGCCTGGCTAAACCACAGTGGTATTATGAGTGCCTTGGCATTCAATATTGCTGGAGGGTAAAAGTACAATGCAACTGAGTCCACCACCAGCCTCTTGCTTCAGGGATACAGTCCAGAATACCCTGCTGAAATGTAGAGAGAACCTTCCCTTTTTTCCATTTTTATCACACAAAATTGCTCATTTTGTCATATTTTTTATTGTCAGTGTAATTTTTACACAGCTATGTTTTGCCAAACTTATGGATTTGTCAGTGGACAGATATTTATCAACAGCTTATTTGAATCATTTTTCAGGGAGGAATACCAAACTTTCACTGGTTCATGCTCCTTAAAGGGATTTTCCTTCTTAATATCATTAAACATTATGCAATTTCCTAGGTTGTTGGTTGGAGAATGTTAGGTTTATCCAACTTGCTTGTAAGACAAGGAAACCACGTGCTAGTTCAGTCAGACAAATGAGACAGACACAATGATAGGGTGAGACCAAAGGATCCTGTTACTTGCCTTACGACAAGGAGAGAGGTATGGCGCAACTGGTGTTACGTCGCCAATCCGGAAACCAACTCTGAAATCTCTCCCATCCTAGGTCCGTCTTTTATTCAATTACATGGTGCATACGAACATGACTTTGTGTGTACATTACAACTAATGATTGACTGATGTCTCTGAGAGCTTGTTTGTTTATCCCAGCTGGGGCATGGCAGTATGTTCTGACCAGGTCACTTCTGGCCACGACAATCCCAGCACACATAGTTTTAAACGACACGTCATGTATCAGCTTATTTTGGATCATGGTTACATAATGAAAAACATTTAACCCCTTACATTTCCCACTTTTTTCCATTATTAACCATATTACAACATTTTAGCAGTTTTCAGGGGCGTTGGACATTGATTATCTTCCGTCTTTATTCATTTCAGTGATTGTCCCATTCTCTAGGGGGCGGGTCTTCATGAGATCACACAGTCTGTCTGTTGGTTCGTGTGTGAATCAGCTGATGTTGATATGTTAGTGCAGACGTAACAATCCCTTTCTGTGGCATTGGAGCTTTGGTTTCTCTCTGGTGATTATGACCTTCTCGTTTTACCCATTGCTGTCATTCCTCTTCACCCTAGGTCTCGTATGTGGGCTTTGAATCTCTTCGGCCAGAATTGAGACAAGTATCTCCTAAGCAAGAAAACCTCCCTTTGTAGTCTGGTCTTTGCAACCACCGCACTGGGGAGCATAAAACACGAATGTTTATTCTCCTCAGGGCTACGAGGTGACAGAGAGACAGGCAGCAAAATGGGGCTTGAGTCCGTCACTAATCAGTTAATTCTGAGCTGATAATAGAATTGTTCTTCAAATTGTCCGATGTGTATGTGTCCGCTGTTGTCAGGAATGTTCATGACTCATGTGGAAGCGTCAGCTGTTGTTTAGGAATGTTCACGTCTTCCTGTAGTGGGTGACTTGGGTATTGTAGTTCTTTTGACTTGGCTGTAGTTGGAAGTTTGTCAGTAGGGCAGGGCCTTCCCAATGCAGCTCCAACTTTGCACTTTGCCCCCCGGCAACAGCTCGTCCAATGCAGCTTCCTAGGACATAGGAAAAACTCGCAGTTATTTGCTCTCGTAACTCTGTTAGATTTACAAAGAGTTCTGTCATTCATTCGGTCAGTTCTCTGTTCTCTGATTCTGCATTATCACATGTTTCGACGTCATCAATCAGATATACATACTCTACACAAAAGCTTTTTGAAATTGTGTACAGTTGTATGCCCATATGGAATATATTTGTTACCATAGAGACATGTTCCCTACTTTTGAGTCATTGTTTCGACCCATGACTCATCCTAATCACTATTTTTTTCTTTTAATTCTATATAATTCTTTATCTTCTCCAAGTATGGCTCGTTCTTCTATCCATTTCCGTTTGGTTTTCTGTCTGCATATGCACAAACAATTGCTTCACAGATACTTCTCTGATCACAAGGGGAGGGTTTTAAAATAAAATCTTTTTTTATTTTTCTTTATTTATTAAACAGTTTGGAGAGACAAAGTTGAAATGGGGTAAACACTTTGCTCTTTGAAGACCAATTTCACACATAAAATAAAATAAAAACCTAATCATAATGTCTTTGGTTTATAATTATAATTTTATCTTGTCAATTTAAAATATTCAATATACTTCCTATAAGTAACCTTTTCCAATTTTTTTCCAATTCTTCATACTCAGCTATCCTGTCTGGGCTCGTGCTGTGGCTTGCCATATTGGCTTGCTCTCTCTTCATCTATCCACAACATTCTCTTATTCATCTCTTTGGCCACCACCTTTCTCTTTACTGTTCACGATGGGGGCCTGGATCAAATTTGAGGTCGGAAATGATCACAGGTATAACCATCCAGCCATCATCCTGATCATCAGTTTCATTATCATCTTCCGAATCAGTGGAAGTGCTATATGAAACGGAGTTGTCTGTTTGCAATTCTAGATCGGTTTTATATTTAGCTCTAAAATCTGCAAGACGTTTAGCAATGTAGTCAGATAGTTGATCATCTGTATAAGGGGGGGTTACTTTGACTGGCAGTGACCTGTTAATTTCTTCTCTCTGACCGTTCGTTATCTGATTCTCTGGACCTGCCAGCAGAACAGAAGACGAGGAGCTTGGGTTTTGGGTATCAATGTAAAGAGACACAGGAAGAGGTGGAGGAGACTTTTGTTCACCAGTCTCCTCTTCCTTGCCTATGTCTATCCTATCATTATCCATTTTACGAGTATTTTAATTTTTAAAATACAAAATCAACAAATCTATGTGTTCTTACAAAACTAGGCGTTTTTCAGAACAATTCACCACTTTGCGTACTTCAACTGGCCACAGATGTTATGTTTATACCGTTAGGTTTTTGGCTGCTTCCACTGGTGACATTTATTTCTCAACACTCATTCTTCTCAACATTCATTCTTCCGGCATTCATTCACAGATCTGAATTCGTCAATTTAGCGCTCGTTCAATTTCTTAGGTTGTACACACCAGTGCTGGGAAGGTGTTTAATTAAAGTGTAACGTTCCCTGTACCCTGGTAGCCACACACCTGTAACCTCCTTCAAAGGTGGAGTGACCTGTAACCTCCTTAAAGGTGGAGCGACCTGTAACCTCCTTCCTCTTTAGGGCGGCTTTCATTTATATTTCACAGATCTGAATTTGTATCTCACCGTATATCGGTGTGTCTGGCTTGGTCTGGATCCCGTCAATCGTCGCCCAACGAGAGGGGGGGGGGTGAGGACTGCTAAAACACCGGCTGGAGATGAATTCGGCCCCAGTTTTTCCTCAGAGTCACTGGACTCTGGCCGTCGACAGACTTCGGTGCGTCCTCTCGTTCCTCTCCTTGGTCGGCGATCTATTGGGCTCCGGCTCGTAAGGACCAGATGTTAGGTTTATCCAACTTGCTTGTAAGACAAGGAAACCACGTGCTAGTTCAGTCAGACAAATGAGACAGACACAATGATAGGGTGAGACCAAAGGATCCTGTTACTTGCCTTACGACAAGGAGAGAGGTATGGCGCAACTGGTGTTACGTCGCCAATCCGGAAACCAACTCTGAAATCTCTCCCATCCTAGGTCCGTCTTTTATTCAATTACATGGTGCATACGAACATGACTTTGTGTGTACATTACAACTAATGATTGACTGATGTCTCTGAGAGCTTGTTTGTTTATCCCAGCTGGGGCATGGCAGTATGTTCTGACCAGGTCACTTCTGGCCACGACAATCCCAGCACACATAGTTTTAAACGACACGTCATGTATCAGCTTATTTTGGATCATGGTTACATAATGAAAAACATTTAACCCCTTACAGAGAAAAACAATGAATTGAAGGCGTTAACTATTTTGTCATGGTAAGAAATTAAAAACACAAGTCTACTGGATCGAATTTGCAGTTGCTGAGGTGAGAGAACAAACATACTTACCTGTGATCTCTGTTTATGCTGGGCAGAAACTCAGTGCCCAAGATTTGGTTGACTGCTAGTTTCTCCAAACTCTGATGTGAATCACACGCGATTCCAAACTTGTCAGCCCTAGAGCAGCATTTTATTTCTCCAGATCCTCTTCTTGCATTATTTGTTTCACCTGGTCCCTGCAGTTTTTTATCTGCCCTGTCTCACTGGAAGACTTTAGAACTACTGATCTACAGTATAAACTGTGTTTGTTTGTGCTACAGGTGATTTATTTTATCATTCTTCAGCAGGGTTGTTGCTAGACTCTTTGGGGGCCTGAAGCAGGATTTGGTTTCAGAGGGTTGGTTTCCATCCAACGGACATTGTAACGTGTTGTCATTTAATATTACCGTGAACCATCATCTGTATTGTAGTTCTATCATGTAGTTTTAGCACACATGATTTACAAATGAGCATTGTAAGACTTGTAAATACATTTTTGCTATGCCTTAGTAACTTAGTGACACAGGTTGAAATGTCGCCCCAGTCTCCACAATGCATTACACGAGGTTATAACATGTGGTTGTTGCAATATGAAAACAGCACTTTCTTAAACAGCACTTTCTTAAACCCCCCCTCCAAATGTAATTCATTTGACTTGCAGTGCGGGAAAACTGCAAAATTATGCAAAATGATCCATAGGGGACAGCCGACCTAAATTATCAATTTTGCCAGAATCTGATCTTATTGTTTGGTCACCATTTGTTGGCATATATTGCAAAATGTTGTCCGTTTTAGTTTTTGAAGTTCAATGTCCAATTACATTGTCTAGAGCATATACAATACATATTTACATCTACCTCGTCGTAAAGCCGTGCCTTTTTGCATTGCATTCAGAAACACTATTGAAAAATGACCTAATATAGCTTTGTACACCATTCAAACACAAAGTGTGACCTCTTCCATTGTTCTAGATAACCCAAAATGCAAGTGATTTTAGATGCACCATCCAAATAATAATATAGTCATCTCCTCTCAACAACCATCTCAATCCTTCTTTGAAAATTTGAGCCTTGCTGCACTTTAACATTTCTTAGCATCCCCTTTCTACACGTTGTATGAATTTTGAATAGTGAGTGGTTGGACTGGGACACTGCGGGACTGGTGGATGTGATAATGGAGTAATCCACAGCGACAGGTGAAGTACTCTGCTCCTCTGGGCTGTTTGCTTTGGTAAATGTAGCTGCTATCCACTGACCCCAATGGGACCTGACACTTGGACCCTCCCTGTTCTTCTTCCTCACTCCTCCATTTTCTTCTTCCCAACATCTACCAACCTGAGTTTGGTGTTACCACAGTTGGATGTTGCACTACCGAGTCTATGGCTGGTGATAGCAACAAAGCCAAGTGGTGTTTTTTGGTTTTTATGAGGGAAAGTAATGGGTTCATTGCATCATTTGGCTTGACTTGATGGGTGGGTGTATGGTTGGGTTCCTGCAGCAGCTGATAAACGGATAGACAGATGATGAATCATGGGGCCGATGCATGGATGAAAGGACAGGTGGATAGATTGAAGGATGAGTGATGCCTTGGGAGATAAGTGAATGAAAACCTCTTCAGAGATATACAGGACGTAGGTGATTTCCTTTTATCCTGATGACATGCTTCTTCATCAGTTTAACCCCACATACAATACACATCCATAGTGCGTCAGTTTATAAATCCATGTGTGTGTATATATATATATATATATATATATATATAGGGGAGAACGGGGTAATCTGAGCCACTTTTTACATTTGCTCCCCTCTAAGCGAGCTAAAATGATTTATCACTCAAATTGACACATTTCCCATTAATTCAGGATGTTTCATAGAAATGGGCATTAGCAGAATTTTTTCGAGACAAAGGGCAGTGAAAATATGATTGTTTTAAAAAAAGTTGTCATGTGGCTCACTTTACCCCAGCTGTGGGGTAAACTGATCCACTTACTTTTTCCATTCTGAAACTACCATAACAACACATATTGTAACAGTAAGAATCCTGAAAGCTAGCCACACATTCCAGAACTAATGTCAGACTAGTAAAATAATGATGGGGTTTGGTCAATTAAGCAAAGCAAATTTTCTAAACACTTGAAAGTAACTCTGAACAAAATCAAATACAACATATTATAATTCAAAAGGTTTTAATAAGATTCAAATGAAATATATAACCAGTTAAATTAGAACACAGTCTGGGGGTCAGAACACAGGACCCTTAGAGCCAGCTAGTGTCTTGGGGTCAAAGCATAGGAAAATCAGAACCAGCGAGAACAGCCTGGGACTCAGAACACAGGAGAAGACCCAACTGGATTATAACATCAGCCTGTCATACTCTCCAACTTGGCCTACTCTACATTCCAGCTCTGAAGGTTACAGGGAAAGATGAGAAGGTGCTCTTTCCGTGTGGTTGCCCCAGGTCGTCTTCCTGGTGTATTTCCTTGGCATGATGGCTTTTCTACAATGTGTATGACATTAAAATAAAACATATGTCATGTAATATTACATTAAAATATGTTTAAGACTAAACTTAACTTGTGCTTCATGGTGGGGGAAAGTGAGACAGTGGCTCACTTTCCCCCACAGCATTTGGCTCACTTTCCCCCACCACCACAATTTGAGAAAAAACTACCTCTCTTAGCATTTCAGGCTAATCTTCAGTTATCAGCGTCACATGGTTTCATATGTTGGTAGTTCATCAACACGTATGATAGAAGTTTTTCTACGTGAATACATTTGCTTTGGCACAACAGTTGATTAAATTGACAGCAAGAAAATTTACTTTTACATGCAAAATACCTATTTTGGCGAAAAAAACATGCTTACCACAGCACCATGAGGTCCTCTCTTTCAGGGCCAAGGGGAAATGAGAGGGGCTTGAAAACATATATCTCACATGACCACAAATGTTTTCCGTTGCCTAGATACAGGGGGTGGCTCACATTACCCGATGCCTCAGATTCCCCCGTTCTCCCCTACTGTATATATATTTTTTTGGATTGATATATATTCTTGTAATTTATTTATTGAGATGTTTAACTAATCTTATCGATCAGCGCAGTTGAGGTAGGGATTGCATCAATTGTGCATTGACTAGATTAAAAGAAAAAAGATTGTATACATTTTAAAACATTTTATACATCTTTTTGTGTGCCTATTCTGAAACATTGATAGAACAAATCTGGCAATGTTGCTAGAGAGTATTATGAATAATACATCTTTCGCACCATATTTTGACATTTGATTAATGTAAATAATACATTTTGTCAACTTTTTCTGGTTGAATCCTCTCGCACTATTTATCAGTTGAATTTTCTGTCTTTATGGAGAAAACCAGTAACAAATAGATTTTTGAAAGAAGCCAATAAAATCAAATTCTTGAATGACGAATGCTCTGCAGATATGTCAGTTTGAAAAAATGTAATGCAATTTTCAGTTTAAATATATTTAGACTGTTTGCTTGCTGACTTTGATTACTTGGTTCCTCAGAGATCACTGTGAGACTGTGCTGCCGGGGGCGTTGACATGATGCGGAGAAATGTTGCCAGCCGTCATGAAACCTACCGCCCCAATCAATCTGTCAGGGTGCCTACACTTCTCCCTGTGTGTTGGTGTATGTGTGTGTGTAAAAGTGTGCGTGTGTTTGTGAGCATGGAGATTACCCATTTTGCTTTACCGGGTCAGCATGTGAAAAAGAGAGGCGGGGAGACCCTAGATGCACCGTCTTCCATATTCATCAATTACTGCACCCAGGAAGGTTGTGTCTGTCAGAGTGAGCAGATGGTGTCCATATGTACGTACATAAACCATTCTATACTTTATGTGTCAAAGTGTGTGTGTGTGTGTGTGTGTGTGTGTGTGTGTGTGTGTGTGTGTGTGTGTGTGTGTGTGTGTGTGTGTGTGTGTGTGTGTTACTGTGTGTAAGTAAGACCGTTTTTGTACGCAGAGAAAGGTGATGACAGAGACAGAGATACAAATGTTTGAGATAGAGATGTACATATGTGTGAGGCAGATATGTACAGGTGTGCAACATGGGGAGAAGTCGGCGTGAGAGCTGGCTTGCTTGGCCGTCTCACTGCGCTCAGTAATGGCTGCAGGATAACTAGTCAATCCACACCTGCCTCTAAGAAAGAGAGAGAGAGCGCAAGAGAGAGAGGGAGGGGGGGGGAATCAGTCAGACAAGATTAGTGGAGAATGATCATGTCAGCCAAGCACCTTGCTGGCTTCTCTGCAGACCCTATAATCTGGGTCCCTCTTATACATACTACCCACACTGATATGAAACCAGCTTTCATGAAAAAGTTATATTTTATTTGAATTAATTTTTTTCAAAAAATAAATTAAATACATAAATAAATACCTGTATGCTGTTGCCTATGTATTGATTCATATTGTAAATGTGGAGATTGGTAGAATATTTTTTTCTCGTCTACAGTAGGCCTATATTACAAACCACTTAAAGGTTCAGTAAGTGGAATGGTCAGTTTAGCTAACTTCCTGTCACTGATTGTAGTTAGCAGTCCCCTCGCTCGTCCCCACGTCACCACATTAATGCACTGCGGTCTTCAAGCAGGGAGTTATCTAGCATCATCTCAGATCCATAAGTGTGATAGAACATGATAAAAACCATCAAAACAGACTTTGGGAAGGATTTTTACCTGCTCCGCCATTGTAGGCTCATACACATTCACCCATCTGTCGCTCTGCACGTGCACCGGCAGTGAGACGGGTGCCAGTTTGTAGCGTTTTATCTTCTGATTGGTTATCAGTAGTGGGATCCCCGAAAAGTTTATTTGCCGATTACATGCAGAGCAAGTGACTGAGAGATCGGCTTTATGAAAATCGCACATTATATAAGTGATCACTGTATGAGTAAAGAGCGATTTAACACTTATATTAACATAAATAAATCGCTTACTTCACATTTAAATTCCCTGTGGGTTGAAATAAAATAACTGAAGTGACGTTGTAGCACTTAACAATTTCTGTACAAAATCTGAAGGAGCTTGTTGAGTGACCTTATATAGACATACAGTATTTAAAAAAAAATTAATTCACTGTTTCATAATTTTTTTTTGTACACTCAAGATGAACATTTTTCATAAATGAGCTCAGACAAAACAGCCATAGATTCTGGAAAATGTCTTCCCTCAAACTTTCAGAACTTTGTAAATCTACTTTCCACCCGAATGTCGCCTGTGCAAATCTTGCCACTTCCTTCAGTGGGGAGATGTTTTCTAGCTCCTGCTCTTAACTGTGTACCAGCGGTTCTAGGGGCTGTCATATTGCATCAGCGCTCTGCTGATTACTTCCACCTTGTCTCCCTCGTCAGGAAATGATTGTGACACGCACTCACACCCTGCTTTCTCTGCATCAATATGCGTGCAATGGAAAAACTGCAGACAGTAAATAAATAATGAAAGACAAGGTAGGGAGGAGGGGAAGGGGAAGGCTCTACGTGTCGTTCCCTCTCGGTCTCGTTGTCTGTCCTCTGTGTGTGCCAGCGATTCAGTGGGTGAAAGTGTGATGTGCGTAGTGTAAGGGTATGTATGTACGTGCACTGCAAGTATCTGCAAATAAACAGTTGTAAAAGAGAAATTGGTATTTATTTCACAAACAACTTAAAGGGGTGATAAAATGACAAATGTTTTGAGATGGCGTTAACCTTGAAATAAGAAGATAAGATGCTTTCATTTAGTGTAAACTTAAGTAAATTAGTAGAAATGTTTTTATCTGGTGTTCATTATTCCTTCAGTATTACTTTAATGTTTCAACAGTTCATGTCCTTTCTTGGCGCCTCCTCACAAGAAGGTGTGTGGATTTTTCCCCTGCTCAGAGCCAAGAAGTATGCCAGTAAAGTGAGGGAGCATTCTCAGTCAAAATCCCTAAAGGGATTATCACAGAGACTCTACATTTCTGCGGAGGACACCGAGAGGGTAAGTACATCTGATTGGCCCACTTACCCCTGGCACCCAGTGACATGACTGGCATCACATGGACCTGTATTTATTTTGGCATTTATTTGAGTGACAGGCGATATTCCACCCCCCTTAGTTTTGCAGACAGGATCTTTGGAGGGCTATTGTAAAGCCCTGGGTAAAACATTATATTTGTATTTCCTACTAGAATGTACAAACCAGCTCTTGGTAGGATGTTCAATATCTTCGTTGTGTCGACATGAACAAATACAGTTTTTTAGATTAAAGTCATCCATGACACATTCATGGTTATGACGTCATGGCATACAGTCTAATGATCAGATTGTCTGAATGTCATTTCAGCTTTCTGTTGATTAACTGTTTATCACAAACGCTGCTCTATTTGTCCTGTCACACTCTAGCTCCTGTTAGTCACTTAATCATCAGCAAACTTGGCATATTTCATGTGTTTGTGTGTGTGTGTGTGTGTGTGTGTGTGAATACAGCTGGGTTCAAATTGAGATCACAACTCAAAATTCTTATTTCATCTTTTGTTCAAAAATGTAAATGTCAACAGATCTACATCACACCAGAATGGATCAACAAGAGGTATGTTGATATTTGAGCGAAGAATTTGCGGATCAACATTATTATACATTATTTTTAAAGTAAATAAGTAAAAATTATAGTATTTCTTATTACTTTTCATAGACTGGAGGTTGCCAAGCGATGGTGCTCTAAACTAAGTATTTTGCTTCTCCTGTCGAGCGAAGGATCGGTATTAAAAGGTTTAGTTTAGGTATTCTTCATAAATTATTATTCACGTTAATTAAAAACTAGATTTTGTTGTTCTGGTTCTAGCTAATATTTTTTCTTACCAATTAAAACATTAGCAGTTTAGCCATTCATTCCGGAAATCTGTGAATGTGGATAGATTGCTTAAACAAATGTGGGTTGGGCAAGAAAAACAAGGTAGTAAACAAATCCCCATTAGGCCGTCTTCCCTGTTTAACTGTCTTTCTGTGATCGCTCATGCACAATTTCCTGCACATTGAGGGATTCTTTGTGAGTGATCGTGTTCTTTGCCCTGTCAGACTTAGCTGTTAAAGATGTGGCCACATTCCAAAGTTTAAGCAGTAAACATTGTGAATGTAATGTTGTTATAGCAGATATAAAAATGAAAGCCACAGCAACAAGACCCAAAATGTATTGAATTAGGTTGGATCCTTCGGGTGCAGTCAAAGAGTATAAAACCAGACGTTTTTGTCCTCCACTCCTTTGAGACATCTCAAACAGATATATCATAGTGGTGTGATATGGAAGGTCAGAGGGGGGTAGAATTTCTGTACCTTGCAATGATTATCAATGATTGCAATGATGGTGTGGCAGATGTGACACTTATAACAGGAGATGCTGCAAGGTCCTTATCCCGCTGCTGTAAGATGTCTGAAGGGTTGTCTCAAAGAACTCTGTGGGCTCCATGCAGAGCATGAACTCAAACTCAGGGTGACACCTGCAGCGCGATCTGGTGAATCTCTCAGTCAGTCATTTTTGGAAGGTATGGCATTTAGAACATGAGCTTTGTATGGTGTAAAACATATTTTTTTTAAACATCCGTCACAATTGATTACATTGTCATCTAATATACTTGATATGATAAAATCATATCATATAATTTCATATCAAGATATATTTGATGTGATCAAAGCCCACTGACTAACACCTTGCATCTTGGTTAAATAAATAAATAAATAAAACAGTGATGTGAAACGCTGTTTTCCGCTGTGGGTTTAAGTGCTGTAACTACTTGATGGTGAGTGAAGTCTTTGTGGCACCATGAAGTTGCCAGACACAACCCAGAAGTAAAGGACCAATGGATTTTGGACAGACATAAGGGTACTAATCAATCTTCTCATTTAACTTTTGGACCAAGAAAAAATTACCATTCTTCCAAGAGTGTTTATAGTAATGTTTTGATGATAAAGGGATATGTTTAAAGCATGTTCATGTTAGTTTGTAAACTACGGTGTAAAAAGTACATTTTGTGAAAAAAGTCATTGTCAAGAAAAAACCTGTCGGCTTGGATCTTTAGCCTATATTCCTAACTTGCTCATATGGTCGCTCCATGTCCTTAGCCTCTGTCTCTGCCTGTCTGAAGCAGGAAACCGAACATTGTCACAAGAGCCTGAGGACTCTAAATCCCAGTTCCAGAGCGCGGAGTGGGAGGCGGTGGGGGATTAGAGAGAGCTGTCTCTGATGTTATTTAATCTCACTGGCCAGGGAGCGAGCCAGCCAGCCAGCCAGCGCACCCTGATGCACGTTATCAACCTCTGATGACCAGAGCGGGGGGATTTGGTCGCCTTGGCCGCCACATTGCCGCTGCCACCACCACCACTGCAGAGCACTTCAAGTCGTTTTCCCGACTGGCCCCAACCAGCCAGCAGCTCAATCTGGGTGATGGCAAGTGTGCTCAGTCAGGGGAGAAGTCGGTCCCGGATGATTTCTTCCTTCTCTGCTCATTCTCGTCAGCATTGACACCCCTCCCCACCTCGGCAATACCTTCCAAATGGGCCTCTGTCCTCTCATTCCATCCTACTTTCCATAACTACTCCCTTCCTCCCCCCCTCCACACCTACCCCTGGAACCCTGGAAGACCTGGCAATCGCTCAGTTACTCAAGCTATCTTGGGAGCCTGTCTCACTTTACACCACATCCCACACCCCACACACACACACACGCACACGCACACGCACGCACACAAACACACTCACACAAACACACCCCATCACCCGCCATCCTCCCTTCTCTTGCCTCCCCTCCTGTGCTCCCCCCAAGTGCATTCCAGCATGACAAACCACATGGGATTTCACTAGTCCTTTAAACTCTGCTGCCTCTGGGAACCACTCTTCCCCATGCAACATTTTAGTATTCAAGGGAATACGTGACTAGGGAAGCAACCAATGTTGTTATATTCCTCCCGTCTCCTCTTGGTTTTTATTTCTGTTGATGGTTCACAATAGAGGAAAAAAATGTGTTATTATCAGGTGATCATCATTGATAGCTGATTTTTCTTTTCCATTTTTAACACGGGGGGAATCTTCCGTTTCTGCCATTCCTCCACATCAAACATTTACGGTCAAGATGTCTTTTACAGAAGTGATTTTTTTTTATTTTAACACATAAAATCATCACAACAACAATATACAAATTCTTAGTAATCTTTAAAACCAAAACACATTTACACATGCAACGATAGGGTTTAAGACAATGAATAACTTATTGAATAATTTAGTTTTTTGGAATGTGTTAACGTTACTTTGCAGGAGAAAAGTCCAGACTATCACTTATCCCCAGAACAACAATCTGTAATGTCAAATATGTATATGTATGTGCTGTAATTAAATTCTAAATCTGAATGTTTTCAACACAACAAATACCTTTAGTGGCATTTCTTTCTACCTTTTTAGACAGTTCCAACCTTAAGTGAAAGAGAATTAGGTTTGATGACCTAGGTGGAAAATGGGAACTTCAATCATCTCTGAGAACATGACCTCCACACGGCAGTCTTGACCCAAAATCCTCTAGTGCTTACACAATTAAATGCCCAATTTGATTCTAAAAAAGTGTGACTCACCACACAAGACAATGTGCCCTGTTCTGCAGTGAGTCCACTCAACTGAGGAAACGCGTCAACAAATCTGTTACAGAAGCATTGCTGCCATCCTTTACATCATCGTTTTCACCCAACAGTCATAACATCAATGTGGCATTTAAGTACATGGTTTTCAGATGAAATCAAAGATAAAAAATTTAAGTCAACAGAAAGGAAAAGTTGAAGAATAATCAAAAGAATAGATTATTGCTCCAGACTATAAGTGTGTTGTGTTTGTCATAGCGTCAATCCTTGTGGCATCTTCTGTTTTTGACGGATTCAGTATGATTGTATGATTGTCTGTTTGAGTCCTTTACATTGGATTGGCTGTAAACCTACAGCCACAACACTGAAAACACATTCATAGACACCAAAAATATACATTATGGTACTGTCAAAAGGTACAATAATTACACAGAAAAATGGGAAATATACAGAGTTAAAACAACACCATTATGTTTTCATTAATCTTTTTGTCTGTCCACTTTTCTTCTCTCGTCCATCAGAAATGCTTTGGGCGTGTTGGGTTGTTGTGAACTCATCAAGTGTTCCTGGCAGAGAGTCAAGAGTCCCACCTGCCCTCCTGCTGCTGAATGGGGCCACGCCTCTCTAAAAGAACCACCGAAAAGCTTCTCCGCTGTTGACCGGCGTCCTCTGTGGAGACAAAAGGTGAAGGACACATTTTAATTTGCAGGTTTTTCGAGGTCATGCCATTGTTATGTTGTGTATTCTCCTCAGCTAAATACCAGACAATCCATACATATTGTGAAACGTTGAAGCCGATAATCAGCAACATTAAGACCGGTGCTGGATAACAGCAGTTTGAAATTGCATGGACATTAAGTCAAGTAAAAACCCAGAAGGGCACTTAAAACGGCTATAAAGCATAACCGCCAAACCAAGTATTTCATCAAAGAGCCAGCCAAGGTGATTACATCCACGTCCCACCCACACCCAAATAATCATTACGCTGGATGAAATATTCAATACAAATTCCCAAGAAGCAACAATGAGGCATTTAATTACTGTGAGCTCTAGCCGCAGTGAGGGGGAACAGTGCATCATTTCAATTTGAGCAGCTGCCCCCCTTCTTCTCTCCAAAAAGCTCTTCGCCAGAGTGACAGTCTCTCCTTTTCCAAACTCATTTGGAAGTCAAAGACATAAAATACTGAAGTCTCCCACCAATCCCCATGACCAATTAGCAAATTTTTCTTGATTATTTTGATTATTATTATTTTTGTTTTGGTTGACAGGGGGTAAAAAAAGTGAATAATCACAACTAAAATCATTTAGTATGAGTGGAGGACCATCTGACAATTTAATACCAAGTGTCATCTGTGGCTCTTTAAAGGCATGCAGATGAGCGCTGTCTCAAACTTGAGGTCTGCTGCAACCCTCAGTTCTTTTAAATCGAGTCTGAAGACTTTTCTGTTTCCATTTTAACCTGTACTTTTTATTTAATTTAAATGTTTTACTTCTTTTCATTCGCTTTTAAATGTCTTCTAATGTGTTTTATGTATTTTAATCTTGCCCCTGTAAAGCACTTTGAGTGGCCTTGTGTTTGAATTGTGCTATATAAATACACTTGCCTTGCCTTGCCTTGCTGTAGCAGCAGACAGGATTCTACACTCAGGGTCTTACAGCTTATGGACCACATGTAAACATTATTTACAGTGTACAGTAGGGCTCGGCAATAACTTCATATTAACGATAGAGACTTTCAGTGGATTCATATATGATCGTTTGATGTTCATATGAATGATTTCCAAGATTGTGTAGTTTATAAAGTAAACATGACTTATTAAGTTATTTCACAAGAGTTATGTCTAATGCATAAACAGTATGGCTGAAACAACTAGTCGATCAATGAATTAGTTGATTACCAAAGAAATCATGAGAAACAATTTTGAAGATTGCAATG
This sequence comes from Hyperoplus immaculatus, assembly GCA_949357725.1. Lineage (NCBI taxonomy): Eukaryota > Metazoa > Chordata > Actinopteri > Uranoscopiformes > Ammodytidae > Hyperoplus > Hyperoplus immaculatus. The sequence continues at coordinate 9,578,344 of OX442355.1, read as the reverse complement.
TTCAACCTTTGCAGGTCCCAGACTTTCAAATGTGAATATTTACTGCTTTTTCAGGTTTTATCAAATAAATGGAATATCTTCAGGTTTGGGACTTTGTTCTGACACAACAAGCATTCTGTGGGACCTTACTTTGGGCTCTGCAAACTTGTGATGGGAATTATATTATAACACTTGATGGAGCAAGTAAGCCCATAGTCCATAGGTTGCAGGCATAAATAGGAGGGGGACACAATCAACTTGACTCGACAAAACAAAAATCCGCAAAAACAATTAATTAGAAGAACATGAAATTAATAAATGACAAAAAAAGGCCTGCAGACTGTTCGTCTGATAAGATTGTCAGCACCTGTGTATTAAACTGATTACCTCTAACGACAACAACAAATCATCCATGAGCCACCAGTCACATCATCTGTAAGGGTTAACTAGTGTTAAATCATCAGGTATCAAACAGCAGAGGATGCCTTGGTGATAAGATATAAGGACATTCTTCCTAATCTCTGAAGAGACAGAACCTTAACAAAGTCAGTAAAGGTGGACTGCATTTAGCTGCCATCTTAGTTTTGGATGCAGAAATTCCCATTGCTTCCTTTGTGTGTGTAGCAACCATTTACCATTTGTTCACACCACATTAGGCAATTACTATTATCCTTCCAAGTGAATCATGGAGGGACCCAGAACAGCTGGATACCATTATCACCAATTTAAAGTCATGGATGAAATGAAACACCATCATGTTTTTGAAGGGTCAAGACTCTGTGAGCTAATGTTTTCCTCTTTTTTTTGTTGCTTAATTGCAAATGGGTTGACACCTGCCCCTGTCACTGTAGCTCCATTAATTGTGTTTTATCATTTTTGGACGCAATTACGTGTTGATAAATATATTATTGAAGCCATTATTAAAGCTGCTTTTTAAGGTATTTGATCTATAAAGGACGGGTGAGTGGCATGGAACAAAAGGTGCCAAGTGTCCCTAATAGACGTGTATATAGGCTACTTTAAATGTTGTAGACGTCATGTGATATGGTGCATCCACACTTTCCAGCCTTTAAACTCTTCTCTCTCTGTCTATAAGAGCTGAGGCAAAAAAAAAAGAGAAGTAGTGGAGGGTGAGAATGTTTATCTTGATCCATATTCTCACATTGATCAGTCCCTGGTGGACGTGCGTGCTCGCCAGAGACAATAATGACCCTGATCGGGCCACTCGGCATGTCTCTGTTTTGTTAAGTTCCTGTGTTATCGATCCAACGGGGGCTCTTGAGTGCTGCTTGGATTCACTCCCAGGCCTCCTCGCCTCGGCACACTGCAGTGACCGGGCACAAAGAAGGCTAAATTAGCCCAGCCTCACACTCCCTTCTCTCTCTCTCCCCCTCAACCTGCACGGGAGAGAGGGGAAGAAGAAACACAAGTATACAAAAAACAATCGGGGAGAGAGGGAGGGACATAGGCCTACAGGGGTGAAGGGAGTAGGAAAAAAAGAAGACAGAAAAGGTGGCGAGAAGGTAAGGGTTGATAGTGTTACGCCAGGGACACGGGAGCAACACCAAGGTTTCACCTCAAATCAAGACGATGTGGCAGCTGCTCAGCCTCCCGTCAACACTGCTGCCTCTGCAGCAGAGCATACATAACAACCCCGGCTACAACGACACACAGAGGGGAAGACAATTTCCCAGCTCTGGCAATGAATGCACGACCGAGTATTGAACTGACTGAGGGATGAGGAGGAGATTTCTCCAGACCTCAAATTAACCCCACCACACCACCGCAGCAAGCAATGTATTCTGTAAGTGTCTGCCAGTGGCATTCGGCGATAACGGCACAGTAAAACTGACATGTGGTGGAATAATTCTCTGCTGATTCCGGCGAGGCAGTGTGAGGTCTCTGGGCAGCCATGACATCCAGTGATCCTAACCCAACCTGGCAGGTGGAGTAAATGCTGAAGCCACGTCGGCCGGCTGATTGAGACGAGGTGGTGAGAAGACAACACTGGCTAGAAACGTGACGTTGAATCATAATCAAACCGAGCGGGATTAGGCGGGCTTCTGTTAAAGGCGGCTCTAACTCCTGCAGGAGCAAAAACAACCTACACAATCCACAATCTTAAACATCCAGGTTAAGGCCAATCAGTCCTATCTTATCCACACAAATAAAATAATATTTAAAAATAAAAACATGAACATCCCTCAACCCCCAGCCACTCCTCTGCCCTGCAGCCTTGGCGTCACACTGAGCCGGGGCCAGAGATAAACCACTCAAGACGATGAGGATGATAATGGCAGACGCCGCAGCGCCTCAAAATTCAATCAGCACCACGACGTCAATGCGGATCAGCGTAAAAGTGAAATATGCTCATCGGCGTGTGTTAAGAGACGCCACACAGGGCTCGCAGAAACAACAACAGGCGATGAAGAGGACGATGAGGGAAAAAAGCTAGAGAGAGAGGAAGGGGGGAGAGAAAAAAAGAAAAAATAATGTGGCTCTGCTACTCTGCTTCCCGGCACAATCCCAGTGGCATTCTGAGCAGCCCCACTTTAACCACAGACTGTGAATAAATTACCCTTTTGAACTCGGGGTGATTGCAAATATGCCCCGGTTTCTCTTGAGACATGTCTGGCACTAACCCTCAGCTCTACGCTCCCAGCCAGCCTTGTCACAGATGCCCCCTACTCCATTCTCTCCCTCCCACCAACATACACCCACACACAGGCATGCACAACATCATAAAACTTTTAATTCATTATAATTACGGGTGGAATTTCAGCCAACTACAAACTCACCTTCTCTTCTCTCTCTTTCTTTTTCTCTCTCTCTTTCTTTCTCTGTCTAGGAATATTCTCAAGAATCTCCTCCTAATACTCTGAGATAAGAGAATTGAGATGAGAAAATATCCTGGAAAACTAAATGTGAAGTGGCACAAAGATCAGAGTAGAGATGGAACCGATAGAAGTGGTCAGAGACACATATAAGGGGAGGCAGAAAGGGAGAATTAAAGGATATTTCTCAGTGGTAGCACTGGGCAGGTTGAATAGCAGCCTATGGGAGTGCCCTGATGTGTTTCAGAATGCTCATTATAACACATGGCCCATACATTACCCTGACTATACCCATAATTTATTAACTTACAGACAGGGGAACCAGGCCACTTTTCATAACCACAATCCTTTGGATTCAGCCCTGACAGGCTGCAAACAAAATATATGTAAATAAATGCCACCATGACCATCTCTCTCTTGACACACACACAAACACCCACACGCACGCACGCACACACACACACACACACACACAAAAAAACACGCAGATACGCACACCAACACACACACATGAACACACACACTCATGCACGCACCCACATACACACAAACACAGATGCACGCACACTGCAGATGATACTGCTTAAACTGTCTGGATGCAAATTTCTTCTCTTTTTTTATAAACATAATTACAATAATTTTTCAGAGAGCATTACAAATGCAAGTGAATTTTTATGAGCACACCCAGGTCAGCCAAATTGTTTTATTTTTTCCTCACAAACACACTGCAAGCCTAAAAATAAATCTGACACCTCAGACCTACAGTCGGAAAAGTTAGGTCTGTGATCAGTCCAATATAAAATGACGACATGCACAGGAAACACATTCTTAGGCCAACTGGTGGGGAGGCAGGTAAAACACTAGGAAGTAACAGTGAAGAGGAGCAAGGAAGGAGCACGTTTCATCAGTATCAAGGAAGGAGGACTCTGGGAGCAAGCCAAACATTCAGGGCCGTTCTCCAGCTCTAAGGGAGAGAGAGGGGGGGAAAAGTTTCAGTGGTGCAGTCAGCCTTAACTGATGTGTTATATATTGCCTGTCACTTTATTCTGCAGGAATATTGGGGCGTTGCCAAGCTCAAACCTGGAAGGTATAGCAATCCATCACCTGCACTGTTGCGGGCATCGGTGGGTGGGGGTTGAAATCTCATCTTGAAGCTTGTAGCCAATATTCTAGCCACCCAATGCCGTTTATAAGAGGCATCTCTCCAAGGCCGCTATCTCGGACAGACCACTCATCTAGTCATCTACGATCCACTGCCCCCAGTCCTGCATCACGACACCGTAACGCAAACAGACTCCACTCACACCAAATGCTTCAGCTTTGAATGTTACCTACTTATAGAAGAGAATCATCCGTGATATGATTTCTGGAGGTGATGAGTAAATAGGTGAGTTTCCTATAATGGAATAAGCATTTTATGTGATGAAATCATATTTCTGCGCTGCAGTTTAGTTGTTAACCATTTTTCTACGGTGTTCTGAAAACACCAATTAATAGAACCAATCAATTGTTATCAACCATAGTGTTTCCCCCAGCACTTTATGGCTAAGGCGGCCGCCTTAGCAACGCCAGCCCACCACCTTGACTACCGACCGACCCTCCCCCCCAAATAATAATCCAAATAATAATTTAATTATTATTATTTTTTTTAGTGCTGCACAATTAATGTACTAGCAAGCGATTTGCGGTAATTAAATGTGCGCATGCATGCGTCTCCAAGCGTTTCTCTATCTTTCAGCTGCTCTGTGTCTGTGCACCGCGCGCGCACGCGGCAAAGTTAAACGAGCAGAAGCAAACCGACATTTAACTGGTGGCAGTTTTCCAGTTTTTGGTTTAAAAAAAACCCCGTTCAGACACAATTTATCTGACATCTTCACCCGTACACATGTTTTCAGAGGAAACGGGCCGAAATCGCTGTAGTAGCAGTGTAGCAGCCATGCCAAGCCAATAGTCAGCGGTGACACAGCCTAGTAGATAGCTCTTCCGGTACAATTTGATGCATAAAACCTTACTGTAACCGAAAATTAATGCCACTAACGTTCATAAAGCGGTTGGTGTAAGCGTGGGGTTACAAATATTGTAAAAGACAAGCTTTCTGTCTTCTTATTTCACCGCATTGAAATCGTAAAAACAGAAGACTTGCTGATAGTGAAGGGGCTTCGTGAGCGGATACCTTCCTGTTAGGCGTACTTCAAAATAAAAGTCAACTCACGTGTGTCCAGTGAAATGCTATTAATGTTTAGCCAGTGAAATGCTTTTACTGTGAAGCCGTAGCCTTAATGCTCCTTTTGGTGAACAGTAACTTAACCGCTGCACGCTGAACTATGGATAGTGTTTTTTTAATGTAGAGAGAGCCGTGTCCCTGCCCTGGCATAGAAGCTACACACGTTTCTTCGGCTAGAAAAACCGGCAGAGCACAAATCTTTCCCCAGACAAAGTGGCCGGTGGTCTCAATAATTTACTAATCGCTTAGACTAAATTGGCGAGTGTTAGGCTATATTTTAGCCCTGCACGTCACTCTCCGCTGATCACAGTGATGGTGCCGTGGAGACATCGTTCATGTTGTCTTCTAACTTTATAACTCGCTTGTGTTGTGGGTATTTTGACCATTTTGACAGCAAATGTTATAGACTACGCATGTGTGAGGGTGGAGCCGTGACGTCAGCGTTATCAGGGGAAATGGTTTCGGTGTTTACAGGAAACCAAAACCGTTAAGTTTTCCAAAAAATCCTCCCTGGGAGGTGATCTCAAAACCCTGCGGTTTCATGCCTGCGTTTGCTGTTTTCCTGTAAATGATGTAGTGCAACCTCGGGAATTTTTCCGCGTTTGCACCGTTTCGTGTTGTCGTGTAAAGTGCCCCTCAGACAGCAGAGAAAAGTTTGAAGAATGCATGAGAGTGATGGCTCAGGCAAGTTTCAGGGTTTAAAAAAAACCCCCGTTCAGACACAATTTATCTGACATCTTCACCCGTACACATGTTTTCAGAGGAAACGGGCCGAAATCGCTGTAGTAGCAGTGTAGCAGCCATGCCAAGCCAATAGTCAGCGGTGAGACAGCCTAGTAGATAGCTCTTCCGGTACAATTTGATGCATAAAACCTTACTGTAATCGAAAATTAATGCCACTAACGTTCATAAAGCGGTTGGTGTAAGCTTGGGGTTACAAATATTGTAAAAGACAAGCTTTCTGTCCTCTTATTTCACCGCATTGAACTCGTGAAAACAGAAGACATGCTGATAGTGAAGGTGCTTCGTGAGCGGATACCTTCCTGTTAGACATACTTCAAAATAAAAGTCAACTCACGTGTGTCCAGTGAAATGCTATTAATGTTTAGCCAGTGAAATGCTTTTACTGTGAAGCCGTAGCCTTAATGCTCCTTTTGTTGAACAGTAGCCTAACTTAACCGCTGCACGCTTATAGTGTTTTTAATGTAGAGAGAGCCGTGTCCGTGTCCCTGGCATATAGAAGTGACACACGTTTATTTAGCTAGAAAAACAGGCAGAGCACAAATCTTTCCCCAGCCAAAGTGGCGGGTGGTGTCAATAACTTACTCTTGGTTGAACAGTGATATTTCTGTCTCTTGGCGCTCGATAGAGGAAAAACTGGTGTTTCCACATAGACTACAAGATGTAGTACATTGTAATATTCCTCTTAAATTCTGTAACCTTAAATTTGGGCCAATAATCTCACATTTAATTTCAGTCTGGCGCCTGGTGAGCAAGCACACCAAGAGCAACATAAAAATTCATCAGCATTTTCCTTTATTTCATAATTATGACTTACGACTTGGAGGTCGGCCTGTCTCATTTCCTTACTGGTCTGATAGAGGGATCCATATCATTTCTGATATCACAAAAGACTTAAATCTTGGCTCATTTCATGACATTCAGCAGCAGTTCAATGAACCAACGTCGTCCTTTTTCTTTTATTTGCAGTTGCGTTCTGCTCTAAATACCTTAAGAATCCCCTGGGGGCAAGAGTTACCAACACATCCAATACATTGTATATATTCATGCATTGCTACCCGAGGTCTGGTCTCAAAATTATATTTCATGTTGATAAAGGCAACATTCAATCCTTTGCCAATTGATAACAAATGGAGGAAGGACTTATCTTTAATCCATTCTTCTATAAATTGGCCTAGAGTCTGGTCCAATATTTTAATTTCTTCTAGAAACCCTAACCATCAGATGACACATTATAATTTTGTCTGGAGATCTTACTGTACGCCCCGGAAATTATTTTTGATGAAAGCCAGACACTCCCCGAACTGCACACTTTGCACCCAGGGTCTTCCGGGCACTTTTATTCATATGATTTGGGAATGTCCTGAAGTTTTCAAATTTTGGAAATGTGTCTCTTCTTGTCTGTCAGTTATCATGGAATGCACTGTACCCTGTTCTCCTTTGGTTCTTATTTTGAATGATGATTCTATTCTAGGTTTTTCCTTCCAACAAAGGCGAGTGTGGATGGCCGGTCTAACGGCAGCAAAGAAAATGGTTGCATTACGTTGGAAGGCCCCACATTCTTTGTACAGACAACAATGGTTGCTTGCCTTTCTGGACATTCTCAACATGGAACAATCAGTGGGAAAATTTCATGGTGCAAAAACAAAGAACTTGAACATTTTAGTTGATGCCGCAGAAAGTGTCAAATTATTGTTGTAGTGTATGATCTGTTTTCCTGTCCTGTGGGTGGGAGGGGTGGGGGGGTGGGGGTTTGTGTGTCTCTGTTATGTTTTCGTTGTTGTTGTTTGTTTGTCTTGTTTGTTTGGAAAATAATAAAAATTTGTTAAAAAAAAAAAAAAAAAAAACTTACTGCGGTAATCACTTGGACTAAATTGGCGAGTGTTAGCCTATATTTTAGCCCTGCACGTCACTCTCCGCTGATCACAGTGATGGTGTCGTGGAGACACCGTTCATGTTGTCTTCTAACTTTATAACTCGCTTGTGTTGTGGGTATTTTGACAGCAAATGTTATAGACTACGCATGTGTGAGGGTGGAGCCGTGACGTCAGCGTTATCAGGGGAAATGGTTTCGGTGTTTACAGGAAACCAAAACCGTTAAGTTTTCCAAAAAATCCTCCCTGGGAAGTGATCTCAAAAACCTGCGGTTTCATGCCTGCGTTTGCTGTTTTCCTGTAAATTATATAGTGCAACCGCGGGAATTTTTCCGCGTTTGCACCGTTTCGTGTTGTCGTGTAAAGTGCCCCTCAGTAAGTTTACAGAAGTGCCACACTGTTCAGGGCTCGACAATAAGGATTGCCCGACGTCCCGGGGCAAGTAAAATGCCATGTCGGGCCAGTAACTATGACAACTGGCATGCCCAACCGGGCAACCTTGAGGTTCTGCTGAAATTCTTGAATAATAAAAAAAATCATATTTCTTATTTTATTTTTTTGAATCGCCAAATACACGTAATCTATCTATGGTCTATTTTCATATTTAACTGGTGCTAATTATTACATTAACGCAAATTTTTGTGCGCGTAGTGTCTGCTACTTTGCATTTCTCCTCTCCTCTCTGCTCCGTTTTGTGAAGGGGGGGCGGGGCTCCACTGCCGATACACACACATACTCGGCACAACACCGGTGAGCACACACACCCAGAGAGGTAGAGAAGAGAACTACATGCAGTAGCCTATGTTGGTGTGACAGAAAGTCCAAAAGCCAACGAGTAAATTATAAATGGAGTGAAGTCGACCCCGACCGTCTGAAAAGCAGCGAAAATATCCGCGTTTTTTAAATGCATTATGCACCCAACGTGAATCTAGTAGTAGCGAGGATGCTAACGTTAGCTCTGCTGCTAGTAGCCTACTACCAGTTAATGTGCAGTTCAACACCAACATCAGCAACAGTTATCAGAGGAACATCTCTTCAGCCTGCATAGATCTCAATAAATGGCCCAGAGGTGTCTGACTTCTACGGAAGAGGATTAGGGCCACACATGAAAAAAAAAAAGTTCTGACTTTATTCTCAGAATTCTGACATTAATCTCAGAATTCTAACTTTAATGTCAGAATTCTGAGAAAAAAGACAGAATTCTGACTTTAATCTCAGAATTCTGACTTTTTTCTCAGAATTCTGACTTTTTTTTTTTTTTTTACTTTTTTTATATACATGAAAAAAAAGAAAAAAAAAGTCAGAATTCTGAGATTAAAGTCAGAATTCTGAGATTAAAGTCAGAATTCTGAGATTAAAGTCAGAATTCTGACTTTTTTCTCAGAATTCTGAGAATAAAGTCAGAATTCTGACTTTTTTCTCAGAATTCTGACATTAATCTCAGAATTCTGACTTTAATCTCAGAATTCTGAGAATAAAGTCAGAACTTTTTTTTTTTTTCATGTGTGGCCCTAATCCTCTTCCGTAGACTTCACATACCATGTGGCAGTGGAAGCTTAAAAGTAAGCTACTGGAAAAGTGTTCAAAACTGCCTGTCCTGAGCCAAATTTTGATATATTGAATCAAATCACTCATACACACATTAAAATAATAGCCTATAGTAAAAAAAAAAAAAAACTTTAAAACAGATTGTTGTAGGCCTAAAAAAATGTTTGCAGAAAGAAGTTTTAAAGAATTGCTGTTGTAAAAGGAATAAGGTAAAACAAATAAAAATAAGTGCTGTTGTAAGTTCTCTACATGATTTTTGTTTGCATAAAACTTGTTTGCAGTTATTGTAGGTTTAGAAACAAAAAAATTACAAATGTTCCAACTCAAATAATATTTGAATAATAGCCTCCACTTTCAGTATGACCCTTAACTCATCTATAATACTGTCCATGATTTGTTTATACATTGTCAATAAAAAGCAAATATAACAATTATTTGAACACGACTAATAGAAAAAAAAATTGTATAGGGGCCCGGGCCAGTAAAAATTGACTTCGGGCAAGTAGAATTCAGACCCACTTGTCCGACCGGGCAAGTGAAAAAAAAACCTTAGCATTGAGCCCTTCTGTTACTGTCTTTGAAATGCATTTAGTAATTTTAAGGGGAAAACACATTGTATTAATTATTTCAACTATTGTGTTATTTTTCAAACAGCATGCTAGTGTAGGCCAAGAAGATTTATTTTCTGAATTTTCAATGTTGCTTTATTTTTATGTTTCAAATTGGGAAATACATGTTCCAAAACGACCAATTACCTCTGTATTTAAAAAGAAATCAAGCAAGTAGGCTCAAAATAACCATTAATGAATTATAGGCTATCGCATCACAGTAGGCCTATTGTCCACAATAATCGCACAACAGCCCCCCATCCAAAAAGGAACTTTAAAAAGTTGAATTTGCACTTTGATGTGCATACACATGTTAAGTGTATGGTCCATTATTTGTATTTAGTATGTCTGCATGGTATTGCACCAAAACAGTAGAAGTTTTCTTTAATTGTGCTTTGTAGCCTACTGTCTGCATGTTTGCACAACATTTGTACCTGCACATAGCAAACACAATTGCACAACTGTAAGGTTAGTGTCTGTTGTATTTTTGTATTCAAATAAGCAGTTGTTTATTTCTTTACTGCGCATTAGCATCTTTGAGCAAAATACAGACAAAAATTTTGCCGCAGCGCGTTGCGCCGCGCCTCACATGACCCTGGGCAGTGACCACCTTGACTAAGACATTTTCTGGGGGAAACAAGTAATTTTAATTATTATTTACAGTACAGTAGTATTACAACTACACATACTTTTTGTAACAATAGAAAAATATTGAGCTGATCATTCGGCAGCGAGTATAAGGAGATTTATGCTTTGGCCTGTGGTGTAAGTAAACCAACGTCACATACCCATCCTATTCTATACCCTTAATCTTTCACAGGTGCTATGGAAGCTGGACTCAAATTAGAATGAGATATTCCAGTTAACCTTATCTACAGATGCGGTAACCATCCAATTGACAGTGTTTAAAAAAAAATAAGGATCAATGTTTCTGATTTAGAAGTTTTCATTATCAATCAGCTCAAATGCTCATATCAGCAATTGCACCCCCTTCAAAAATCAATGAGAGATCAAAAATCTCTGTGGCCTATAATGCACAAACTTAACCCGGAAATTCCAGTTTACTGTCAACCTTTGCATTTGACATTTACCAGCAATTTCTCAGCTCATATTCTACACAGATCAGCAGCGTATTTGATTTCCCATGGAGGATGTTAAGATCTGAGATATTTACAAATTGGAACACCGTTAGCTTTTTCATTCCACCAATATTTTTCTAAATATATGTTTTTGATAACTGTCCCACTTCAATATGCTCAAGACTATACACAGGCAAAAATCAAGTACACTGTTGTTGTGAGAGGGTTCCAATACTGAAATACAGCTACAATCTTTAAATTCAACGTCCAGCATTGCAGCAGGCATCTATTCGAGCAAATCAAGCTAAGTGTATTGCGGATGTTTGTGAGTAATGAGGAATTTGGGAGTTTTTTGCTGACTAGGCGTGTATGAACTGGGGGGAGGAGGAGGAGGGGCGGGGTGTATGATGGTGTGCTTAAGAGCTGTGTGCCTGGGAAAGGCGGGGTGGTCACAGGGGGGAGATTAGGCTGAGGGGCAGCGAAGGAAAACCAAATCCATCTCCATCTCAGAAACATCCTAAAGCAGATTACTTACTTCAGTGGGAGGGGAAGAAAGGGAGGAAAGAGAGAGAGAACGAGAGTGAGGAGCATGAGATGAGAGAGGGAGCAGAGGAAGTGAGAGAGAAAGAAAAAGAGAGAGAGAGAGAGAGAGAGAGAGAGAGAGAGAGAGAGAGAGAGCAATTAGCATAGATGCAATCCTGGCACAGTCCTCTGACTTGATAGTTGACCTTCTGCGAGAGTCTTGCCAAATATCGCCTGAGAAGCGCAGACGGACCATATGGCAAAGTGCTGCTGGAGGCTGAGTGCAGTGTGACTCCAAGCCTCCGTATGCTAATAGGGGAATGTAATTACAGCGCAGTATTCCTGCAGGACGTATATTTTATTAGCCCTCCATAGGAGTGGGATTGCAGTGAGACAGGCCAAGCCTCAGTGGCTTCAGAAAATACTCTTTTTTTACCAGGGAGTTATTGAGTGGACAGTGAAATAGAATGGCGCAGTATAACCAGGGCAGCATTTCAATGTGTCACTTTATGAGGGAGTTAAAGTAAATGTTGATGGAAACGGGAAAAACCTACAGTCAAATGTTTGAAAAGGGGAAAATCCACATGGCATCACATCAGACAGAAACCTGCTGAACTACAACAAGAGGCTCTCCTCTTCACACGCCCCAATCAGCAGATGTTTTCCATCAGCTGCCGAGCCAATGACATCACTGATTGGGGTGTGGCCTACAAAGCAAAATGCTCGAAAGTTTGAAACTGTTGACAGTCACACAACATAATGTTGTATTTGCCAAAGACCTGACCAATAACATGAAATATTAATTATTAACATCTGAGATAGTAGCAAATAATCTGAACTGTAAACTGATATTCTACATATTACACATTTTGCATTATAGCAAGACATCCCGTGCAAGGACTTAAGTTTGGTTTATATTGCAGTTTACAAATTATTCGCGATTTTGACAAATCTATCTTGCAATAATTGGATAGTGACAGAACAGACACGTATCCTGGCGACACACCAAGTAACAAAATCCTTCTTGATTAAGAAGACGTGTCAGCATCCATAGATGGTATGAACATATATACGATCTATGCATATTCAATGTGTATTGCTTATATATGCTTTTGAAGGGGACTTCAAATAAAGACCTGCCAATATGTCAAGCTTGTCTCCCAAAAGATTACATAAATAATTTGCATGTTTTATAGTTTACATAATGCCCCTAAAATGTTTTTTTAAACAATATAACAAAATATCAACATTAAATGACAAAATTAAATGTTAAATAAAGATATTTGCAAAACGAATACTGTCATGATTTCCTTTTACTGTTTTCACATTATATGCCATAATAATAATAACAACACTTACTCTGTAACTCATCTTTCAACACTGCATAACATATCACATAATGCACCCATACAGTGTGAGAGATATCTAGGCTAAAAAGGAATGACTTTCTGCTGCTGAAACAGCACTCAGACAACCATGCCTCCTCCATTTATCATGCATGGAAAAACCCTGCCCACACAGACAGAGGCTGATCCGCCCCTCATAGGAAGAAAAACTGAGGCAGCACCCTTGGGTCAGAGGCTGCGGTCTGTAGTCGGGATCACCTACCTGCTACTAAGTACAACAGTGCGGCCCTCCATTTCAATTAGCTTCACCTAAGTATCCTTGTCCAAGCGAAGCAATTTTACACAGGGTTGCTACAAAGCCAACTCTCCTCTGGGAGCAAGCCCTATATGTGGGAGACAGTGGCAAGGCTTTCAGGTGCCGCAGAGATTTCAGGAAAACAAAACAAAGAGACGCAGCGGTGAGGTCAATTGAGCTCAGCGAAAAAGGAAATCAGAGCAGCGTGAGCGGGGAGAAGGGCAATCGTGGTACGGTGGGCGCGGGGGAGGAGAGGGGGAAGATGAGCAGGACACGCGTTTGAGTGTGTAGATACCTGAGGGATCTGCTATGGAAATCCCCACCAACTTGCAGCCCTTTGAACAGTGCGAAGACGTCAGCGAGCGCGGCGAGAAGCCATGTGGGTGTAACGAAGCGAGGGCTAAGCGAGGCAACATGCTGCCAGCTCTCTGAAATGTTAAATTGAAATGCAAAGTAGGAGCAGGCCTTCTTGTTTTGGAGCAGATTTCTCAGCATCTGTGTGGGAGCCCTTAAACTTAGAAGGTCTATATGCAGAGCTCTGCATATTTACTGTAAATCAACATAATATTTAGGTTAGGCTGAGAAAAATACACACTGGCAAAATGTTATCTTTAACTGCACTCACGTAATGGAGGCTTGAGTCGAATCAAACTTTGCATCAAATTCAGTGAGGATCAAAGATCATAGTTCAGAAAACAAGATTTCGAACATGTATGGCCAATTTGCATCCATTGAGTGCACACTGGTAAAATGTGTGCTAAACCCGCAAAAAGTCATAAAGAATTGGATAATAATGCAGGGATTGGAAAACCACAAGTAAAATTCCCCTTCTGTTTTTCAATAGGAAGTGTTAGGTGACTCACAGTTGGAGCAATTATGTGGCTTGGATGGACATGAAACTTTCTCGGGTAAGTTCTCCCTCATTACCATCACTGATGTAGCCTTGAGCAAGGCCCCTTAACTCCAGCTGTTGTCAGCCGCTCAGTGACCAGTGGATCAGACTTGGGTTGTACTGAGCAGCTTCCAGGTGTGAATAATGTGCGTAATTGTTTGGGTTTTTTCCTGCAAAAGAGAGCTGGGCTCTCACATATACTTATACAAGTCTCTTGTTCTTTGATAAAAGGTTGGAGGTAGGCCCAAAGCCTGGATGTGTTCAGTAAAACATAAGGTGAGATGTAGACAAGGTGCATTTTGGTGAGAAATCCAAACACTTCTGTTAAGTTCACTGCTAACGTCACTGGGAAGCAAATTTCACAATCTGCTGTTTAAAGGCAAAAAAACAGTTTCAGATTGTTGACAAATTTGGGATAAATTCGGCTACTGTGGTTCTATGTTTTGCTGCAAGGGCAGAGTGATTTTTATTTTCCCACAGTTCTGGTTTGTGCCTCTGACTGGCTTCTTTTGCAAAGCAACGGCAGGACATGAATTTTCATAAACAAAGCTGAAATAACTATAACAGCGTATCCCTTGTTTCAGACCTTCCTCTAGTCTGAGCTTCTTTCCCGCTAATTACTGGATTCTTAAACTTCTTCAGGACTCTATAACTCTTTTTAAAAAAAGATTATTACTAGAGACTTACATTTTTCAATGTAAAGAACTAGGGACATCTTTAAAATATTTTTTTTAAAGAGGATGAGAATTGAAGAACAAATATCCTGGAGCCAGCAGCTCGTCCCGCCACAAGATAAATCTGAGGGTTGCAAAATGAGCAGCAGGAGTGGAAAGACAAACTGCTGCTTATCCAATCTTTGTTTTTCCTCTTTTGAATTTCAAGTTGCTTTTTTTAAGACATAGGCTATGCAACTGGTAAAAACGGTCAGAGGATTAACATCGCTTCTTTATAGAGTTGTAATAATGCTTTTTCAATTTTCTGTTTATGGGTGTATCTTTCCATGTACATCTAAGGCTGTGAAGAGCATATTTATTTGGTTTTAATTTAATTCAGCGTGTGTAAAAGAAAAAAAACTCCCTCATTAAGAAAAAATAAAAATTAGGATTAAAGTCATTGAGTTTGAGTCTATTCACCCTGAAGCAACCTAAACTAAGGAATTACATATGTAGGCTTTAGTTAAACTGGAAGGTGAAACCAGAGACGGAGATGAAAACAAGAGAGATATCGTTTGGAGAAAGCCAGTGGGCAATGTAATATGCTAAAGGCAGCATTTAAGACAGAGCTAATCCAAGCAGACTCCCCCCTGGTTAGTCAGTCCGGTTTCAGTCTGATCAGACGGGGAAACCGGTCACAGTTTGTCAAAACACAGCTTGCACTCTGAGCTGATTGAAATCATTGCGCTACTCCAGACAAAACAGATCTTTTTTTAGTGAGTGACAACAAACTGTGAACAGCTCTATAGTTTATCAGGCGTGGAGGACAAAGGGACTCTCCGCTAAGGAATGAAAATATCCACACGCGTCTGTGACACTCTCTAACCCCAGGGTTTCTATCAGGATAAAAAAAAAACTTGAAATATCTTTCTGGGCACGGTGTCGGATGCTTGTCATGAAATATTCATAATCTGAGAGCGGAGCAACAATAGAGGTGGCAGCATAGCGAGGATTTGACTTGCAGAAACTGAGACGCTCAAACCACGTTGGCCGATTTTCTCCTTTCGCCAGTCGTCACTCACACATTGACTTTCACATCAGTTTTTCTTGGATGAATGGCACAAAGGCACCCACCATTTACCGCCTTTTAACCTACAGATATAAACTCATTTCTATGACCCAGAATATTACATTTCGGCTGTTTTGCCAACAACAATGAGGTTAACAAAGATTGGAGTTTTCTTTTAATATCATATTCTAACCTGTATGAAGTCAGTTGGCAATTTGAAGTTGAAGTTGGAGCATGTGATGTTTTTCTCTAGGCTTAAACCCATCGACTGTGAATAAATCTTGTGTACAGAGATTTACCAGTTTGAAGCAGTAAAACAGTTTTATGTATCCCCTAGCATCAGGGCCAGAGTAATGGCATCATTTTAGGCCATAATAAGCACGTCGTGCATTAATGATTGTATAATATAGGTTAATGCATTAACTTCTCACAATTTGACAGAATTTACAATGAGAAGAACCACTGAAGCGGGCTGACTCTGCCTCAACAACTCATTCATCCGTCTTAATATACAGGTAGACATAGTCTGAAGTTTAAACTTCACACTAAAAGTCTGTTCCTCAATCCTCACATAAAACTGGACTAGATTAGGTCAAAACAGCTTTCCAACCAATTTACTAACACTGTTACTCTTTAATCACTTAGAGTAAGGTGACATTTTGCATTACATATTTATCAATACTTACTCACAGAAGCTCTTTATGGCCACCATTGTTTAAATGGCTAACTTGGACATTAAGATGTTTCAAAATTCCTTATCCTGGATTTCATTTAAAAAAGAGTAAAAGTCACTGTGAATGAGCCAATATGTCACATTGGAATGCTATGCAGCACTTCAACCATTATCATTGTAATTAATGAATAAATTAGCATAAACATAGGTACGCTAGGTGATATCTGAAATTGATCATACTATTATAGGATATTCTTTCGGTCTTTGCCGGTAGCCAATGTGTTGGATTTAGTCCTATTCTCTGACATGTGCGCGATTAAATAAAACACTAGTTACTAGGCTACTTGTCTCGCACAGCCAGACCACACTACAGCTAGCAGACCAATGTCATCCCACAAATGGAAGGAAATTGTCATTTGAAAGTTATATCATTTGTATTGAAGAGACTCATCTGGCCTTGGATAGAATTGAGCCATCGTCAGAATCGTGTTATTTTTTCCTCTGTACTTTATAGTTTACTGTTTTTTAAGGACAATGTTATTCTAGTGACTGCCTAATAATGTGTATGATACAGCCATATAGGGAGAAGCAATTTGTGCCTGCTGGAGGAATTTGGTAAAAGCTGATTGAAAATGGGGAATACCATGTTCTAACAATTGTTGTCTGACTCCTAATGTAACATCAGTTGAATCACTCAATTATTACACTTAACTCAATAAGAGCATTATTATTTCCTGGAAAATGCAGTGTAAAAAATACTGCTAATGTTTTGTATTAGAGCCAAAACATAATATATGTGAAGAAATCAAAATAGATCACATTTTTACGAAAAACTAAAAAAACACCTTGTCGTCATGCCATGTGCTCATTGCAATCCAGCGTTTCCTCTGCTGAATAGTTTTCTCTCCCACTATTTCACACGGGCTGCCAGTAATGACCAGATACCTTTTAACTTCTCAGCCAGAGTCAGCATCAATAATTTATTCTCATCTGTTTAAAATTTAAAGTGCCACACATTAACGTCCTCCTGCACCTGCTCTTTCACGCTGTCCACCCTCCACTGGGCTGCTTTCTGTCCCCATCCCTCTCTCTTTCTCTCTCTTGTTCTCTCTCTCCACCTCCCAATATTATAAAGACAATGACAATGAGTTCTCTTTCACCACTGAACCAGGGATGTTAAATCAAACAGGGGCAGAGGAGGCAACAGACCACATAATGTAAGGGCATCGTCCAGACGCCTCCGATTACGCTTTTGGCTTTAATTGGTGGCAGTGGCAAAAGCGATGAATTCTTTAACAGTGCTGTGCAGTTGTGCCTTTCTGAGCACGGCAAAGGCCTTAGGAGGAGAGCTACTTGGTGCAAATGGAAGCTGACAGAAAATCCACACGGCAAGACCAATCTAGGGGAAAAAGGGCATGACTGTGAATAAGGGGGCCCACGCTCCTGGGTTTGCTCGCAGGGAAGATGTGTATAATTAAGCGGTCTGCATCGTGGTTCAGATGGCAAATTCCTATTGTCTTGACAGCGGCTTAAGGTTGCCCTTTAGGTTGAAATGCGTGGCGGCGCACAGCCTCGTTTTTCTTTTCTTTTTGTTCACACTACTCCTCCAGACCTCTGCCAGCAAATTAATCTGCCGTTTTAAAGCTTGAATAAATCCAGTAAATTGGAGATCTGTGGATCTAAAAGCTGTCTGTCCCTCAGGCTTTTTCCTTCTCATATATTTTTTTATATTTGTATTTCCTTACCCCCTGCTCCCCCCTCTCCTTTGCCCACAGAGATTGGCTGGCAGCACTCAGTGTTATCTCCGGGGAGGCAAAGGTTGGGGGGAAGGGGCTGAAGGCCACAGATTTGTCCTTATCTATTCTGAGCACACCTAAAACAAATTAGACCTGGCTGCCGTTGCTTATTTGGCTCCCGTGCTCTCATTAATGGGCAGAATCCGAGTTATTTTCCTCAACGTCCTGCTTCCTACCATTTTGGGCCTTGTCTTTTATCACAATAGCAAAGGTTTCTAGGCAGCCATGCCACCTTTTCATCTCGCCCATTTCATGTAGTCATATCAACACTGCACAAAGAGCAGCGGGAGAAAGGGAGAGAAAGAAGATCCCCTATACTCTAGAATGCTATTTTGCTGCTCGTGACTTGATGCTGACCTTTACCATTTGTTAATTGAAGGGAGGAATCTGTTCAATTGGATTTTTTTCTACACCGTGTTACGTTGCTAATCAAATGGGGGCCTGTTTGGATTTGGTTATTTCAAGGATTATGCTTTGTTTTTGCAGTGAAATAAACTTGAAATACAGCAATGCTGTTTAAGTTGAATTGTTCCAGTCAATACAGCTAACAACCCATTTAGCTGGCACTTGAAATCCAATGATGATGAGGATGCAATTCTAGCTGTTTTAGACATCTACCAGAGAGCACTGAACTCCTGATGTACAGTCTGCACCAACAAGAGTCAATCTCAAGCACAACCTTGAAATAAACAAAAACGATGCATGCAGATCAAGCATAACTCAAAACTAATCTAAATGTTTTCGAAGTCTGGTTGTTATTTCTCTACAGGGTTCAGACTTTTCCCACAGAAAACTAATGTTTTTGAATGAAAAACCGACACTAACTTACATGACTTACAACAAATATTGTATTGAGTTTGACTTCTGAAATGTCTTTTGTAAATGAATGAAGCCTATACTATAGCTTTTAAATCTTTATTACTATATTTCAAGTATAATGGTTTTATTTCAGAACATTAACATTAACACTGGATT
The DNA here is from genome assembly GCA_949357725.1 of Hyperoplus immaculatus. Lineage (NCBI taxonomy): Eukaryota > Metazoa > Chordata > Actinopteri > Uranoscopiformes > Ammodytidae > Hyperoplus > Hyperoplus immaculatus. Next base: position 9,559,236 of record OX442355.1, on the reverse strand, counting down.
CTCACTGTCATTAATTTTTCAAATCCTCTCTTCCATTAATAAGACAAATCAGATTCACTGGGACCCTGTTACTGGGATGTTATAAAACTGTAAGAGCTTTGTATATTTCTTTAGATTTTTCAGCCAAAGGTTATTATATAGTACTAGTCTCAATGCTCAATAAATGTTTGAAAAGTCATAGGCTACGAATTATAAAATGCACACTTTTCACACTTAAAACTGTTTATGAAAACAACCCCCACAATAGCTTAACTCAAAGTAACATTTTACATTACTTTCAGTAACATAACATGTTCCTACTTTCAGTAACCTAAAATGTTCCCAATACAATTGCTCTAAAGCACAGTGAGCCACTTTTTGGATGCTGAAAACCAAGTATCCTAGAACGATGATTCCAAACCTAGGGGTCCCAAGATATGAAGGTTCACAACATAATTAACACAAAATGATTTTTTTCTGACTATTGACAAATTTGAGCTTCTTCCTTGTGAAATACTTTCAAGGCAAATGAAAACCCTTCAAATGAATCAATCTGAGAAGGAACTGCTCACAGATCATATCCACACTAAGGCCATAACCTGTGATGAGGAGTAAGGGCAAGGCACTGTGTCCTTTTAAAAGCCTTTAAGATTGGAAAAAGCTGCCTTTGAAAATGATAATAACCAACGGATGACCTCACCCAATGTAAGTTTAAGCACCACAATCATACTGCATACAAACATAACTTATTAAAATACAATTTTCAGAATTCAGGAAAAGGATAAGGCTCTTTTCGTGAGTCTCTCGGTATGAATATTTGTAAAGTTGAGGTAAACAGCTGAGGTAAACAGAGGTGAAGAACGCTTGTCCATGTATGAATGAGTATTATTGCATTTGAAAGTTAATGAAGGACCTTTGAGCCACAGGAGCTCAAGCTACGCAAAGGTAACTGCTCTGGAAATGTTAGGTTAGATGAGATTCCTTTGCCAGACTAATCCATCCTGGAGCCTGAGAGAAGCACATCGACAGAGAGAGAGAGAGAGAGAGAGAGAGAGAGAGAGAGAGAGAGAGAGAGAGAGAGAGAGAGAACAGCACAGCAGTGACACAGGGCAATTCTCTAGGGCCTTGCATTAGCGTGCTAAATTAAAGGGGGTATTAGATTAAATTGGCTCTCCGATTTCAGGGGTGTGAGTAAAATTCTGATTTGCATTTTCCAGTGCTGCTTAAGATATAATTAGTTCAGGGTGATTCCCATGTGGAAAACACTGACAGCCAAATCTAACTGGCTGCCAGTAGCTTATCGTCTCTTCCAAGGCAGTACACCCGGCTCGTCTTTTGGTATGTGTTTGTTTGTGAGCGTGTGGCAAGAGTGTGGCTTGTGTGCTTGTGTTTGTGTATACATCTTTGTGTGCGTTAGAAGAGTGTGGGTGTGCACATGCGCTATGTTCACTTCAGCGCCCGATTCCTCACACTTCCCAATCAAATTCCAGAGAACTGAAAGCGGACATTTGCACCATGGAGAAGGTGAAAAAGTGCACTCACTCTTAATGTACGCATACAAGTTTCTAGAAGCAGGAACAACACTTCACGACTCTGAGATGCCTTTAAACTCAAACCCATTTCCGCAAGCAGACGGTGCACCTGTAATTACAGATACGAAGTCAAAAATAACAATTACTGCCGAAGAAGGTCCATAATATGAATTACTGAACTCGGGGAGGGAGCTCTTAAAAGCAAGTGTGGATTTGTTTGGGGGATTTTCACACCCTTGGTAATTCTAACCATCTTTGCAAATGGATGTTTTCCCAAAGTGAGTCTAACCGTGTATTATGAATGTGAGGCCGGCTTCCTGGACACCTGTTTGGGACACCTGTTTGTACAAAATGAGTCAACATTAAATGAGCATCCGATTGCCACCTCTATGGTCAAGTTCAACCTATAACCCATAACCCACCAGCGTCCCTGTTATTTTATACTTAAACCCCTGGTTTCCCCGTAAGAAATGTCAAGGTTCTCAACGCTGTATGATAAGTCTCTATTTGGTGTCAGCTTGTTTCAACACTCAATGTTCCCTTACTGCAAAAATATACTAATTGAAATATTCAAAACCATGACACAGTCAAATTCCCTTTTTACATTAGGTTCTTATACTTTGAGAAAACAAAATTCCCTAAAAGGGAAACATGGTAAATATTTCGACATCACACTAATGTAGATACGCTTGTTTCAGGTCATTTCTAAAACTTAAATGTATGCTATTGCAAACTTTTTTTAAACTTCAGGACTTAACTAAAATCTTAAATAAAGCTTTGTTGGTTTGAACAGTGGTTGTCTACACAACATGCGTTTGTCATGAAGTCATACAGAGATCTTATATAGTCACACAATTTCGGTTTTAGTTGCAAATGCTATTGATGCTTTTTAGAAGTTGCTAAAACATTTAATCAAGGTTATCAGCTGAGGATGACATAACTGATCAGAATCTTGTGATTAAATAATTTGTTAAGTTACATTGGGCTCGTCAAACTTTCTCGGTCGAGAACAAGCTTCAACATTTGCATTCAGGTACAATCTTTTTTTTTTAATCCTTCCATAATGTCCTGATCAATGAAAATAAGTAGACAACGTCAAATGTGATATTTACATTAAGAAAACCTAGCAGACCTACATGAACATGCACTATTACCTTCACAAATTACCATTTTAAGAAATCAATTGTGAATTCAAACAAGAATCTGAAAAACTTGGTGGCACAAGCTTATATAACAAAGGAATCCATACGTGGTGTTTTTCAAATAGTTGATTAAGTGGATTAGGTAATATTTTATAATTAACCTATTTTCATCTCTGTGTAATTTCTTAATTAATGAGCAAATCATCTGGCCCCTCAGGTTGCATGTGTTGGTGACTCAGCCATATGGGCCCATGTTGAGTCAGTGAGTAAGTTCATACTCAAAAGGGTAAAGAGAACCATATTTGCAACTTAACATTCACATTCTGCCTTTGCCCTTGAAAACCAAATGTCAATTTCGAAATAAATTATTTAAAATGAACCTTACAAAACAGCACTGTCCTCTGATTAGGTCCTAATAAAAAATATTTCTACTTGTCAACCGAGCCAGTGGTTATGTTTTTCTCTTTCCTAAGTAACAATATGTTATTCTGCCTCTGCAGCCTTATTCGTGTTTATCATGCCCTTGACTGATCCATAATTGGCCATAATTACACACGTTATATAAAATTATTTCACCTCAATCATTCTGTATTATGCAGAATGACTTTTTTACAGGACTGAGGGGATGTTTTGAGAAACAGCGTCAGCAGCGCTGCCATCACTCTCACCATCTCTTGGTGGTCGAAGGCTGAGGCTTTGTGGGATATTGATTCTCCACATCCAGAGACGGTTTCCATAATTGGTTAAAATGACCGGGTGCAGAGAGGTATGGCTCTCTGCTGAAAACCATTTCCCAGCCCTGCTTGGAGCTGAGCCAAGCTCGGGGTTGTTCGGATGCGTTCCAGCCCCAGCCTGACTGGCAGCAATTAGGGGTGTCTGAGCCAAGCTCAGCTTGCGCTCCACACAAACACCCCTAATTACTGCCAATTAGGCTAGGCGGGTAGGCAGATTTGAGAAGCCGGGGGGATGTTCAGGCATGGGTGGGCATGGAAACAATTTTCAAGGGCTTAGAACGTGACTGGATGAAAAGGTTAATGCTTTGGAGTGCAAGGGGATAATAACAAAAGAAGGGGAAGCAGAGCCCCGGTTCTCACCTCCAGCGACGAGCCTGGCTTCTTCTTCAGCTCCTCGCATTTCCTAAATTTGCAAATCTGGTGGCCCGTTTTGCGGTTCCGACAACTGCTGCAGACACCACAGTTGATTAGCCGCCTGCAGGGTGCACAGACCCCACACCTTTTCCTTTTCTTCTTCGCTGGGTTTCCACTGGATACAGAGGAATTATTCTGTGGGCAGTCTGCCAGATTGGCAATTTGAAACGCACTGTCTGTAACGGCTGCTGAGGCTGCGGGGGAGTGAAGGGCTGTCATGACGATGACCCCAGGAGGTAATGAGATGCCCCCTAAAGCCGGGATAGCGGAAAAAGTTCCAACGCGTTCTTGGAGATTCATTATCTCTGCTTCAGCAGCGCCGCATTTCAGCTTGTTCATGCATTCTCCTGCTAAAGGTCTGCAGTGTTCGGGGGATAAGGTAGAGAGGAAATTATTATTTGCCATTTGCAGCGTCTCTGGCGACAAGCCAGGCTTCCCCGGCCTCTGGGAGTCATTTCTATGCATGCTGGTCCTATTAGGGTTTATTGCCGCTGATTTCCTTCCCCAGAGCATGGCGTTATCGCAGTTCCAAGGGGACATGCCAATTCTAGCACTGGGAAAAATAGGCGTTGTGATGCGGGCAATCTTCTGTGGAAATGCCCCATTTGTTTTATAAAAATGTGCAAAAGACCTGTACCTTTCCATTTCTGCGTTATAATCCAAAAGCTGGCTTAATCCACCATCGTGAAGAATATCCTTTTGTAAGAGAGACACATCTGCGTTCTGTCCATTTTCAATGCAAAGCGCATTGTTTATGTTAGACATGGTTGAGGAATGGTTGTCAATGTTTAGGAGAAGAGCGTGAGGTTACAGTGGCCTTTGTCGAACTGGAGCTGGTTACCAACAGTGCGTTACCATCCTGGTTTATCTTCTCCAGTGCTAAAGGCAAAAAGATAACACAAAAACAAACAAGTTACACATAAAAGAGGCACATATTTTCATTCTTATCAGATTTAATTTTTCTTCTGGAACTTTTCCCTGAAGGTATCAGCTGAACATTTGAAGTGTTATGGCATATTGTTTACACTCAACGGTTTACAATGGAACTATCACAAATAGTCACAAAAGATCTTCATCTGGTAACAACAATGTGACAGACCAACATGTCATTATTAAAAAAAGGACACTCAACATTGTATAGATGTATAGTCAAAGTATTCTTGCATGTTTTGAAAGTCCATTCAGGTACTTCACATAATGAATACATGATACACTCGCGTATACATTTCATGAAAACATAGACATTACATATTCAATCCAAAATATCTCTATTTTGAAGATTTAGAGGAGAGCTTCACCAAAATTCAGATTATGACAGCCGTAGCAACAGACGTGCAAATATTATATTATTTTTCTTCTTTTTACCTAAGACCTGCAATATAAGCTTTTTAAAATAATCTGCTTTGGGTGCCAGAGAAACATAGATAAATACATTTAAATTGTTTTCATCTTATCCAAAGAGTGGTGGTGGCCCATCCATGTAAACGTCCAGCTTCTCAAGAGCACCTGGTATTCATTCATGTTCAGCTCTAATACATTTACTCAATAACAGCGCAGATAGCCACTGGTGGATTTACATCCAGATCATGGACCAGACCAACTACAGTGTCAGCTGCCTCGAAATGTGATGTGTGTGTGTGTTGGGGCCTGGAGGGGGGGGGGGGGGCTCCACTCTATCTCTCTCTACTCTGTCTCTTCTCTCTTTCCGCCAGTCTGTCTGGATTTGGTTTCCACAGATAAAAGCCCATTAGACACATCTCCCCCTACTTCCATTACCTTTTTCTGGGCTTTTTGTCTTAATTGCCAAAGCTGATCCATTGCTGGAACACTAAAGCATTTCAAATAACTTCCATGGTGCTATGCAGCAGCTGTCTGCTGAATAAAAAAAGAAAGAAAATAATTTACATACATATGCACACATGGACCTAGAGATATTGTGCTGGGTGGCATTAATATAAAGTCCTCTGACTGCTGAAGTGCATCCCTATCTAAAAATACCCAAGCAGGTCAATATAAACCTAAAAGTACCCCAATAGATTTAGACAATACAGTCTCAATATTGTCCCAGTGCCTACAGGCTTTTTTTTCTTTTTTTTGCATTAGGCCCTTTAAGTCTCCTGCGCTAAACTATCCAACGTTTTCCCCCTTTAAACTGTTGTTAAAATGTGAAATTATGAGTCCTAGTATCCACCATGCAGTCCAGATCTGGATGAGGTTCAATGTCGATGAGTGGCATCCAAAACAAGCCCGCAGCCGCCACCAGTAAACAACACCTCCTTGGCTTAATGATCAGCCCTCCTCAGGGTCATTATTACTTAATCAATTCACCCCTGGAGCGAAATACGCAGCCCAAAGGCAATCAAGTCACGGACATTGATTTTCAGCCTGTAAACAAAGTTTAGAGAGACAGAAATGTTCAATACTTGGGCGCTGAAGAGAAGGAGGGGAGGGAGAGAGACTGAAGAAAGAAAAGTAAAAAAAAGAAAGAAAAAAAGCCACGTCCGATGACGAACCATTGTGCCGCTGCTGCACCACGATGCCATTAATTGCACTCAGTCTGGTCTGTGGTAGACATTCAGATCAAAGGTCATGCATAGATAATCCAACGAGGGGAGTGCAAGTGCAATAGTGCAAATAAAATCCTATAAAATTAATCTGACAATGCCAGGCTCACTTGGCAGCCACAAGGACGCAAATCGGGACGGGAATGGGAGGGGGGGCAAAAATGCATGCAACTGGACGGCAAAATAATGGACGGACACACACACACACAGGGAGAGGGAGAGAGAGAGAGAGAGAGGGAGAGATAGAGAGGGAGCATCACCTACCTGGTTCCTGTTGAGAAGAAGAAGCTCCCAAGATGCTACCAGCCTGCGACCGTGTGGCGGCACATTACTGCGAGGCGATACGTGGCGGTAGGGAAATAATGCAAAGATGCGAGAAGACCCACAGACATAGGCTGCCGGAGGAGAGCGGGGCGAGTGTGTATGTGTACGTGTGTGTGCGTGTGCGTGCGCGCGTGTTCGGAGCGCTCAAAACAAAAGGACCATTTTGATCGACTTTCTTGACACGTTAGAAAAAAGGTCTTAAAGTGAATAAAAAAGAGCCAAAAAGGTGTAAGAGGGGAAAAAAATGTATGAGGGGTTAAATCGCAGAGGGGGTTAGGTGTTTCCTCTTCCTCCTGATCCGGGGGCTGTATTGTGTGTCTCTGCCTGGGTCTCTCTCTCTCTCTCTGCTCAGTCCGTGTCTCCTGTCGCTGTGTGTGGCTGATTGGTGCTGAGGTGAGGAAGCAGGGATGTGGACACCTACTGATCATTGGCTGGAAATTACTATAGAAACACTCGGGAGGTGGGAGGGATGGATGGCCCAGGGCGCTCTACAGGGAGAAAAATATGTGCTGGAAATATGCACGTCTTGAAACCTTATATAGTGGCCTCTTTTTCTCTCTCTTTTACTTAAAACAAAAATATATTATTTCATGACGAGGCATTTAGAAAGTAGGAGCCCCCCACCCCCAACCCTCGTTTGCCAAATAGCCTATACGTCTTTTAACAAGGATTGGGGAAACTTGTCAAATTAATGTGAATGGAGCTGAGCTGTGATTAAGATAAAGTGCCTCCGCCTGGTTGTCGCCCCCCTTCCCCGTCCAGCAACAGCCATAATTACTAAGACCCCCGGGATTCATCACCATTATAAATCCCGCCTGCTGGCCACCCATGTGCCTCTACAGCTCCCACGGGCTGACTACACGGCCACGCATGGCACATTGATTCCCAAAGTGTAAGTAGACGCCTATATAGCTTTAAGTTAAAAAAATAATTATGATTCCAATCCGTGTCCCAGTTTGTTCCCCCGCATCAGCATTTATCTATGAGCCGTCAGGATGTACTTAGGAAGAAAGTTAACATGCGACCATCACCTCTGTAACTCTTTACTGAGGCTAATTACTAATGTATTACCCTTATTAACATGTTTTAGTAGCCAAAGAATATAGGCTACTTATAAATATCCAGTGTTGTAAGGCTGTTATATTACTTTTCAAACTTTGGCAAAACAACAGGATGATAAAATACGATAAGGTCACTAAAAGAAGCCCAGATACACCTATTTCACATTAGAATAGGTTTTTGGCTTCACTTTATATTGAGGTATCCTAAGGGTTTGTACATTGTATAACTGCTGGCCTTCTTAATAGTAAGTACATCATTAAGTAATAGATTTGTTTAAAGGGTTTTGATGCATTGCGTCAGTTTTAAGTCTAAATAAATCAAACAGATTCTGGGCCATAATCTGCAGCCCTATTCTTAATATAAGGGAGGACGGGGAATGTGAGACATAGGGTAATGTGAGACACCCCCTGTATCTAGGACACGGAACACATTTTTGGTCATGTGAGATATATGTTTTCAAGCCCCTCTCATTTCCCCTTGACCATTAAAGAGAGGACCTCATGATGATGTTGTAAGCATGTTTTTTTCACAAAGATGTATTTTTTGCATGTAAAAGTACATTTTCTTGCTGTCAACTTAATCGATTGTTGTGCCTAATCAAATTGATTCAGGTAGAAAAACTTCTATCACACATGTTGATGAACTACCAACATATGAAACCATGTTATGATAACTGAAGATTAGCCTGAATTGCTGAGAGACGTAGTTTTTTCTCAAATTGTGGCAGTGGGATAAAGTGAGACAAATGCTGTGGGGTAAAGTGAGACAGTGTCTGTGCCCTCTTTTAATTAATCCATTATATTTGAGGTAGCAAGGAGACTAGTTTGAAAAGACAGAAGACAATGTGGGCTGGAGGTGGGGGTTGATGGTTAAAGGGGTGTCAGCAAGGGCATGGTTTGGCACATATGTATGTGGGGGACAGGAGAGTGACCTTTAACATCAATAGACTCTAAGAAATATGTCTTTATTCAATGAATGATCCCATTAAAACAAATGCAGAAAAAAAGACTCAAAAGATGGAAAATAACAACTGGGTCTAGTCCTGTTCTGAGTCCCAGACTGTTCTGATTCTGATTGTCCTTTGCTCTGACCCCCAGACACTTTCTGGCTCTAAGGGTCCTGTGTTCTGACCCCCAGACTGAGTTTTAATCTAACTGGTTAATGTTAATTATTGAATATGAATTATATGTTGTATTTGATCAGAGTTACTTTCAAGTGTTTAGAAAAATGTCTTGCTTAATTGACCAAACCCCATGATTATGTTACTAGTCCGACATTAGTTTTGTAATATTTGGTTTTCAAGCTAGCTGTCAGGATTCTAACTGTTACAATTAGTGATTACTGATTTTTCTGGTCTGTCTCAGTTTACCCCACAGCTGGGGTAAAGTGAGACACATGACAACTTTTTTTTAAAACAATCATATTTTCACTGCCCTTTGTCTTGAATAAATTATGCTAATGCAAATTTCTAGGAAACATCCTGAATTAATGGGAAATGTGTAAATTTGAGTGATAAATCATTTTAGCTCGCTTAGAGGGGAGCAAATGTAAAAAGTGTCTCAGATTACCCCGTTCTCCCCTACATGATAAGAAAGTTTTCAAAAACCCAGAAAATTGTTCATATACATCACTTATAATTAATCAATAAGAATTTGTTATAAGTTAATCAATTAGTTAATTGATTGATTTCCCAATAAAAGTAATTGTGGCATCATATAAAACCTTTAGAAAGTGTCTTGCTTAATGAAAAAATAGATATGATTGATTTAATTATCAATCAATCATATCAATATCATTTAGACTACAGCTAACAATGATTTTTTTTTATCATTAATCATCATCCTTTACAGAGAGATAGCAAATAGAAACACAAGTTTCCAAAATCCAAACAGTGACGTCTAAGGTGTGGTCAAAGTGCTTGTTTTGTTGGACGAATTGTTCAAAATCCAACAATAACCAATTTCATATCAAAACCATTGAAAGAGCCCAAGAAAAATCTGCAAATATTTATGTGTAGGGCCGGTACGGAAGATAGAACCTGTCAAAATTGTTATTGCTATCAATCAACTAATCAATAAATCGCTTAATCATTCCAGCTCCATATGACATATCTCTTAAAATGACATCACGTCACAGGGGAGTAAACAAATCCTGCATTGCTTCTACTTTCAGACAGGTTTAGGTGTGAGTAAACAAACTGACAGCTATACTGACACATTTCTAAGTCATGCAGCCCCTCCAGGTGAGCCGTGTGACACAGGCCTATAGGCTGCTAAAGGCTGCACTTTAATGAATGTATTGAGACCTGGCAATAGGACAGGGGAAAAGCAAGTGTTTTGCCATCATTGATAAATGTCTGTTTAGACCGGACTTTGTTTAGAAATCACATTTGGTCATCCATTTAGATAATTTTCCAAGAATTACAATAAATGTATCAGCAAACAAAGAGAAGAAAAAAATCGTGATAACAAGCATAACAAGCGTTGTTGGGTTGCAACACTTGTTCAAGGCCACATGTTAACGGCTCTAAAACTAAAAGTTTTCTCATTCAACAGCTGTCAAAGCATCACTCTTACAATGGGTTTTAAACCATAGTGGGCATGGTGAAAGACCAACAACATTGGGTTTGAAAGACCAACAACATTGGGTTGGAAAGACGAGGGTTGCAACTTATGGTTTCAACAGATACCTGTCACTGAGGCACCAAAGCAGCAGCAGCGTTGTATGTTGACAGACATTGGTGTTAAAGTATATGGTGATTGGCTAGCAGGGTTTAGGTTAGGAGTGGAATAAATCCGTCAACACACACAGCACACATTCGTCACCTTCGAGGTGGGATTGTTCCTTTCTTGGGTGTAAATACTTTCAATATTTCTTCATCTGCAACTCTTTATTTTAACAATAAGCACTCTCAATACACAGTTGTTCTATACACTAGTTACTTAAGCAGTGTGTTAACTACACATTTTGCCATATGCTTCTCAGATACAGACACAAAATGTGAGATACCAGCTGAAAGTATCGCTTACCATTTTAAGATGGTTATTATGGATCCATATGAACAGGGCATTTTAACACTATTGTTAAGAATCATTCCGTAAAGAGATTTCAATGCATGCACACACTGGTGTAACTTAACAAAATGTCAAAAATAATTTATGTTTGCATATAACATTTAGTTTATAGATATTTAACTGTGTATGAAACATGTATTGTATCAATTGTACTGCCATACCTTTCTTGAACCCTCACTAGTTTTACCTGTGACTATTCTACCTTCCCTGCTCATAAATTCAAACTTTGGAAGGCATGTCTAACCTGACATGGTAAGACATGCCTTAAACAGACTTCATCATCATCCTTCACTCTATCCCCCCCCCCCAATTGATATGAAAAGTTTCTCTTCTGTCTTGTTTGATCATTGTATGGTGCCCCCTTGACACTACAAAAAGCACGTTTGACAATTTTTTCTTTGCACAGAGGAGTTTGTGAATAAATTTGTCTTGGCTTTTGCCCAAAATCGTGATGAATCAGAACTTTCTTTCTTAGACGTGATTGACAGTTACATAAAAAAAAGGAATCATCCTTGAAGCGTTTTTTATTTCAGCATCAGACCCAGTGCATGTGTATGTGTGGAAGCTCTTCTGTCTGAACATCATTTCATCTTCCGGGGCGATAATAGCCCCCGGGGGAAATCTGCCTAGGTGGTCCTAACCTCTGTCTGCAGAGCTGAGCCACAGCAGTTTGTGAGTCACTACAGTGGGAGGCATGAACCCTTGTGGCAGGCCTTTGTTCCTGTCTGCGTGCGCCGGCGTCTCTTCCCGTGCTTCATCTACTTCCCCTGTTTCCCCCAGCTTTCAAACCCAACTCGGAGGAGTAATTAATATCCATGACCCTGGATTTGAAATGTAGCCCACATTTAGTCGATGGAAATAGTATCACGGGGGAGTGAAGTCATAAGACATGGGTGTTTGAGGGGTGATGGTGTGAATCCATTGATTTATGCAGCATCCCCCCAGCACTGTGCTCACATCTGTCATGAACCAGGGACATGTATACTGTACATCCAGTCTGCTTTTCTTCTGCTGGTGAAATATGTTTTAAAAATAATATTAGATTTGACCTAACAGTAAAATAAATGAAAAGAAAATATATGTTTAGGTGTACCAGGTGAAAATGCTGGGATTAACTTTCCATCATCCCCGTACCTGTTTTGTTCAAGCTTACTGTATTTCCTTTCCGTTTGGAAGCCCCCAAAACTTGCAGAGTGGATAGATTTTTTTAATGAAGGCAAACAGAGTTCGAGTTGTTTCTGAAAGTATGAAAAAAAAAAATCTGACCAGGGAAAAGGAGAGAGCACCACGTCTCCTGATGGCGTTTCTGATGGGCTCACACAGACCGTTGTGGGAAACATTATTCCTCTTTGGCCTTTAAACATGAAGAGAAAGAGACAGAGTCAGAGAGAGAGAGGGAGAGAAAGATATAGCAAGTTTGGAAAATAAACAGTAGGGGATTATGGGTTTGGCAGTGATGCACCAGCGTGCAGCAGCAACCTTGGCAGTATTTATTTAGAAACCTGCCTCATTTCCTCCTGCAGGCTGTAATGTATGGCGCCCTCGCCTCGCACACATTAGCCTTTTGCTGTGATATGATGTGTATCACCCAGTTTTACGGCACTTTCCTCGGATACAGTTGAGCGATCCCTCCTCCCTTTGCCACCGCCTGCTAATTGGAGGGTATAGAGCACCCTTAATTATCCAGTTAGTAGCCTTGCTGAAAGAAAGTCGACTCATGGCACACAGTCTGGTACGGATGACAGCACCTACACACTCACTTCCACAGACAACCTCAAGTAACGTGGAGTAGAAAGTGTTTGCGTTAAGGCTATACAAGAATTAAAGTTGGCAGCCATATTCTGTAGGTGTATCAGCTTTTTAAACAATCTTAAGATCATAGGAATGACTTCTGGTTTCTGGTGTTATTTCTTCTTCTTTCTGCTACTTTCTTTTCAGCACATTGTGCACCAAAGAATGTATGTCTAACTTTCCTTCTTTAGTTTGATCCATCACTCTATATACGTGTATTATATGAATGGCCTTTTCAGGAGTGTTTTTTTTAACTTGGAACCTTCTGCATACTGAGAAACTCGCTACTGCATTTATATAAGCAGAATACAGCGAGAGGCAGACGCAGTCAGTTCTCTTTCGAAAGTGAAAGTAACACTAACTACCATGAAGTCAAATAACAAGCAAACATTCTGCATTCTAAATATTGAGTACAAATAATATTTAAAAAAGATTCCCTATGAGTGTTGTATTATGATAATATATGATATTATTGATTTGTCAATACTATGTATCAGTGTGTAAGACTGCATTCATGCCATGTCGGAAGAATGGGAAGAACAAGAAATACTCACATTGTTCCTCCCTGGGAGAGTTTAGAAATTTTTCCCAGATGGTGTCTGATCCCTGATTGGCTGCTTCACAGACAGGCTATTCGGACAGTGGGGTTGCAGGTGACAAGGGTCATCAGCTGGAATTAAATACGACCGTACGGCCCACAATCAATATTTGCTGTTACCTGTCGCAGGCTTTTCCGGCTACATGAATGGAAACACTCAGACAATAATGAACCTCCTTTGGTGTCGGAAGGTGTTAAACTGACTGGAGACAATACACAGGACTGTGTTGTAGTGGGAGAGTTAGTTGTCTATAAAACTGCTATATATTTAAACAGTGTTTTAATGTTCTCTTGTTGTGGCAGCTGTATTCCAACTCTCCCCACAACAAATGAAGAGTCAGTGAACAAAACAGAAGGTTACTTGTCTTACATTACACTTGCATTTGTTCAAGAAAATTATTTCAGCTACCCGGTTGAAGACAAATTGTTCAACAAGCAAAAACTTAAATTTATAGGACACAGACCAGTGATTTAGGCCCTGTTCTCACGGCAACACGAAACGGTGCAAACTCGGAAAAATTCCCGCGGTTGCACTATATCATGTACATGAAAACAGCAAACGCAGGCATGAAACCGCAAGTTTTTGAGATCACGTCCCAGGGAGGATTTTTTTGGAAAACACAACGGTTTTGGTTTCTTGTAAACACCGAAACCATTTTCCCTGATAACGCTGACGTCACGGCTCCACTTCACGTATATGCATAGTCTATAACATTTGCTGTCAAAATACCCACACGCGAGTTATACAGTTAGAAGACAACATAACATGCACGGTGTCTCCACGGCACCATCACTGTGATCAGCGGAGAGTGTCATGCAGGGCTCAAATATAACACTCGCCAATTTAGTCTATAGTCTATTAGTAAGTTATTGATACCATGCACCCGCCACTTTGTCTGGGGAAAGATTTGTGCTCTGCCGGTTTTTCTAGCAAAATAAACGTGTGTAGCTTCTATATGCCAGGGACACGGCTCTCTCCACATTAAAAAACACTATCCATAGGTCGCAGCGGTTAAGTTACTGTTCAACAAAAGGAGCATTAAGGCTACGGCTTCACAGTAAAAGCATGTCACTGGCTAAACATTAATAGCATTTCACTGGAGAAACGTGAGTTGGCTTTTATTTTGAATTACGCCTAACAGGAAAGTAGCCGCTCACAAAGCCCCTTCACTACCAGCATGTCTTCTGTTTTCACGAGTTCAATGTGGTGAAATAAGAGGACAGAAAGCTTGTCATTTACAATACTTGTAACCCCAAGCTTACACCAACCGCTTTATGAACGTTAGTGGCATTAATTTTCGGTTACAGTAAGGTTTTATGCATCAAATTGTACCGGAAAAGCTATCTACTACTACCTTGTACCGCCAACTGCTGGCCTGGCATGCTTACTACAGTGATTTCGTCCCGTTTCCTCTGAAAACATGTGTACGAGTGAAGATGTCAGATAAATTGCGTCTGAACGTGTTTTTTTTTAAAAACAAAAACGGGAAAACTGTCACGTTTTCACCGTGAGAACAGGGCCTTAACTTCAAGTCTCCCTCCACAAGAACCCTTTTGTTTTTGTGCTAATACGTGCAAACACAGTTGCCGTGCTTATCCGTCAGTAAGGGTGGGCAAAAAGCTTCGGCAAACACAAACATCTTGAAGGCAACTGGTTAAGTCCCTATGTCCCATTCAGGATGCGACTCAGTTTTAAGCGGTTCGGACCACATTGTGCTTACATGCAGACTGGTCTGACTTACTGTTTATATGTTTACATGTGGACGTCAGCTACAGCAGTGATTCTATAGCAGCTGGTAATGAATGGTGCAGGTTTTGTTTTGTTGTCAATATCTACCATTCAAAAATCATATTAATTCACACCTGGTATTAACATGTGATAGGTGTCTGGATATGTTATCTAGGTTATGACATCTGATCATGAGCCTTTGGATTTAGACCTGGTATTAATTAAAGTGTTCTTGTTATCTCATGTCAGCCGACATTATCAGAACATATCAGTACCTGATATGCAAATGAGGTAGGCAGAAATCTATCAACAAACATGCATGGGTCATGGGAAGTGACACTGTATAAAGCGCAATTATTTGCCATAGCTGAGCTAAAGGTTTGTCCATAGCCCCTTTTCAATCAATGAATTTCATGGACGTCTGTCTAAAATAAAATTCACATTCTTGGCCTGGTCTGGCTGAGATAGCAGGATCTGGCCATAACTTTACATAACTTAACTCTGCATCCAATTGCATTTTGATTACAACATGTTCGGCGTTCATTAACAACATGCATTAAGATATCCAGATACAGCTCATGGGTTAATAGCAGGTGTAATTGTGATGACTTTATCGTGTTCAATATTGGATTTTGTTGTCTGCTGTATAGAAATAAAACAGTTAACATCAATAGCTAAAATAAATCAATGTTTGCACTTGGTCAACACAACATTTAACTAAACTATGTTTGTTTTTTATATGGTGTAAGTGTTTAAAGCACAATCTGACTTACAACAAAAACTGGAATGCTAAGGCTTTCAGGCCCACAATCCCAGTATACAGTGCTTAGTTTTGGTCACAGTTAAGTCAGCTATCAGATTTAAAACACCTACAGTATCTCACAAAAGTGAGTACACCCCTCACATTTCTTCACATTTTTCTTTATATCTTTCCATGGGACAACACTGAATAAATGACACTTTAATACAATGTAAAGTAGTCAGTGTACAGCTTGTATAACAGTGAAAATTTACTGTCCCCTCAAAATAACTCGACACACAACCATTAATGTCTAAACTGCTGGCAACAAAAGTGAGTACACCCCTTAGAAAAAATTTACAAATTGGGCCCAAAGTGTAAATATTTTGTGTGGCCACCATTATTTTCCAGCACTGCCTTAACCTTCTTGGGCATGTAGTTCACTAGAGCTTCACAGGTTGCAACTGGAACCCTCTTCCACCCATTTATGACAGCATCACAGAGCTGGTGGATATTAAAGACCTTGCGTTCCTCCACCTTCCATTTGAGGATGCCCCAAAGATGCTCAATAGGGTTTAGGTCTGGAGACATGCTTGGCCAGGCCATAACCTTTACCCTCAGCTTTTTTAGCAAGCCACTGGTCGTCTTGGAGGTGTGTTTGGGGTCGTTATCATGTTGCAATACCACCCTGCGGCCCAGTTTACGAAGGTTGAGTGCACATGGTCAGCGTCGTACACAGAGGTTGGCTTTGGAAAATAGACGTATGAGTGCTGCCAGCATTGCTGAAGGGCTTGAAGGGGTGGGGGGTCAACCTGTCAGTGCTCAGACCATACGCCGCACTCTGCATCATACTGGTCTGCATGGTTGTCATCCCAGAAGGAAGCCTATTCTAAAGATGATGCACAAGAAACCCCACAAAAAGTTTGCTGAAGACAAACAGACTACGGACATGGATTACTGCAACCATGTCCTGTGGTCTGATGAGACCAAAATACATTTATTTGGTTCAGATGGTGTTAAGAGTGTGGAGCGGCAACCAGGTGAGGAGTACAAAGACAAGTGTGTCTTGCCTAGAGTCAAGCATGGTGGTTGGAGTGTCATGGTCTGGGGCTGCATGAGTGCTGCCAGCACTGGGGATCTACAGTTCATTGAATTCTAACATGTACTGTGACATACTGAAGCAGAGCATGATCCCCTCCCTTCATAAACTGGGCCGCAGGGCAGTACTGCAACATGATAACGACCCCAAACACCCCTCCGAACGACCACTGGCTTGTTAAAGAAGCTGAGGGTAAAGGTTATGGACTGGCCAAGCATGTCTCCAGTCTTAAACCCTATTGAGCATCTTTGGGGCATCCTAAAACGGGAGATGGAGGAGCGCAAGGACTCTAATATCCACCAGCTCCTTGATGTCGTCATGAATGGGTAGAAGAGGGTTCCAGTTGCAACCTGTGAAGCTCTAGTGAACTACATGCCCAAGAGGGTTAAGGCAGTGCTAGAAAATAATGATGGCAAAACAAAATATTGACACTTTGGGCCCAATTTGGACATTTTTTCTTAGGGGTGTACTCACTTTTGTTGCCAGCAGTTTAGACATTAATGGCTGTGTGTCGAGTTATTTTGAGGGGACAGTAAATTTACACTGTTATACAAGCTGTACACTGACTACTTGACATTGTATCAAAGTGTCATTTATTCAGTGTTGTCGCATGGAAAGATATAATGAAATATTTGAAGAAATGTTAGGGGTGTACTCACTTTTGTGAGATACTGTATATACAGTAGTTTTGCAACTGCAACAACCATTAATGTTAAGAGACATGCAGTCAGGAAGGTAGGCAGACAGATATGACACACTGACAGTGTCAAACCCACTCATCACAGTGATCATTATATCAATATCAGGTGAAATGATGAATACAACTTTTTATACTCTTTTCACAGAGCTGTCAAACAGAACTGTGTCTATTTATTTGCGTGTTGACTCAACCTCTAAGCCTCAGCCTTGGCTTTGACAAAGTCCACAATGGCAGATGCTGAATCTGTCTCCTGTACAATAGCTGTGCAAAAATCAATGTAATAGAGCGAACAGTCTTGAACGACTTTGACAGTGAATGAGCTCCGTGTTGCAGTAACACGAAGCACAACTCATGGAAGTGTGCTTAAGTCAGCGTCTTTGATTGTGTTACTTAAAAAGAGCCAGAGTGTAAAGAGCGGCCTATCCATGTATACTCAAGATTAACTTTATAGTGACAGCATGCACTTTGTGATTGCTTGCTGCAATGTAACATGGTGCTACATCTACGATAAGTGTGATGCAAGATAACTGAGGACAGATCTCCCAAAACCTTCTCAACTCATGTAAAGAACCCACATTTGGCACTATTTCTCAACTGTACATAAGTGACAAAAGTGCTAGACATTTGTCATATTTGTGATATGTTAGGTCTTATTCCAACCAAAAATGTGAAGAACGAATAAGACCATCCATGCCACTGTTTACTGTGGAGGCTACCACCGACTCATTAATCCTCCACAGGATACAGCCACATGGATTGTCTTCTCCAAGTTGCTGTGTGTCCCCCCCGAAAAAATGCTTTTTTGTTTTGAACTGAGTAGGTACTGTTCTGTTCTATGCTGTTTTTGCTTTTTTTGTTTTCTTACGGAGTGGCTCCCAGTGAGTGCAAACATCTTCAAACTGCAGAAAAGATTGTAGCCTTGGTCAGCCTTGAGCTGATACAAGCTCCACTATGTTCACCAGCTAAACCCCATCTGTGTCTGTCGTTGTTTGGTGCAGAGAAGGTAGCGTAGAGTGGGTTTTTAGATTCTTATTTATTTTTCTCCAGATAAAAAACATCTGCCTGTTGTGGTCAAAGGCTGCTATAAAATAAGTGAGTGTGGACTAGAACAGTGTACAGTTGCTGGCTGGACAGTTCAACAATGGCATGAAAATCTCTATAAAAATCCCTGCAGCAGTGGGGAGCTGCAAATCCAGGTGATAATTCTGTGTGGGTTACTCACTACGAGCAGCCCCTTTCACAATGTCACAGTGTTAGTTCATGCATTCTTGTGAATAGATTTTATTTTCTTCTTCATGATGTTTTTTTCTAATGTCGCTAGCGGAGCCAATTCAGTATTGTACAGATATTATTGCCATGAACAACCCAGAAAGGTTGCTTGCACATCAATAGCAAACATCCTGTACATCATGCACAACATGTTAAAAAGATGGTTCTTCAGACCTAATGTTGCTACCTTTTCACACTTATAACCTGGAAAATATGCAGGCACACCAACTGTGTAAAGCAGACCAAGGTAGGGTGAAACTGTAAAATATCCCTGGTCAAGAAGTTGAAATCCAGGTCAGACTCGCTCCACTTGGTTTAATAGTTCAGTGCTTAGCCTGAGTTTGGTGTTACCAGCCGTTCAACATGTCATCCCCAGGTTTCTAAAGGAATTATAATGCAGCACATTGGACCTTTCCATGAATAGTTTTTATTGTGAAAAAGCTCCTACGCCAGCCGGACAGACCTGGAATGAAATGCTCAAAATATTCCCTTCCATGTCACGCATGTGAAAGGTGTATTCATGTGTTTTCCCAGAGCCCTGGTGGATCAAAACACAGACCGGGCGCACTTTTACACTCAGTGTCAGTCATTCTGTGAGGCGGGAAAGCATAGAGGGAGGCATCTATAAAACAAACATGGTAGCAGCATTGGAAGGGCAGAAGTGGCAGGATGGAAACTGCTGCCAGACACATTACAAGGAGCTCTAATGAGGGAGCCCACACTCTCACCCCCCTCCCCCCTCCCACCACGGAGCAACGCGAGGCGGGAATTAATTGTGAGGGCGATGATGGCGAGCGAGCTGAGGAGCAGGTCATTACTGCGCGCCTCCTCCTGGAGCGCCTGGGGCAGAGCGTGGAACGCCACGCTACTTGCACAATTCCCATGATCCCAAGGGAGAGAGGAGGGGCAGATTGCAGGAGGGGGAATGAAGGGGACATGCAAAGAGAGAGACAGGAATAGGAAAAGATACTGGAAGAGGAGGAAGACAGTTTCCTCTTTGTTGGAAACAGACACATGCAAGCACACACAAAAATTAATGGTGCTATATAATGATAGTTATTTCTAAACTTGTGATTTGCTTTCATCTTCATAATCCTTTCTACCAAGATAACAGCCTATGTAAAATATATATATATATATATAATAATAAAAAAAAATTAACCAAAGGTACATTTATTTGTCCCCCAAAGGTCCTTCTACCTTCACCTTTTTGTTCTTAAAAATCATCCACTGCCAATGCCAGCTTGATTGTTGCAGGGTTTAATTTGCAATATAGCATTACAAGGTGGCCCCTTTACATAAATCAAAAAACACTACTGGCAAACTGCTAAATAATCAGGTGCAAAAAGCAATGGCGGAAAAATAATATGACACCTCATAGTCAAAGAAGAACTGAAAAAAAACAACAGCTTCACATGGAGGTAATGATCAGATTTTCCAGAGCTTCACTCTTCTAATCTGCACACTGTGGTATAACTGATTCTTTGTCATTTCTTTGTGTGGTTTGTAGCCCTTATGAAACCTGTGACATCAGATTGAATGCATTGGACACATTGCCCTCTAGTGGATATTCATCATATATAGTTAATGTATGTCAGCCTTCAGAAGCAAAAGGAGTTAGATTACAATTAAATGTATGGTGTTCTCTACAGTTAAAAAATAAGTGCTGTTTATTATACCTGAACAGACATGCATATATTATTATTAATAAAGAAAAACATAATGCCTTATCATGAGTCCCATGCGAATGGGAGTTAGAGGGGCTCTGACAAATTAATATATTGATGAACTACAATGAATAGGGGAATCAAGGTAAAACTCACCTTTATATTATGGATTTATCTCATTCAATTCATATTGATCACAAAAAGAAGATGTATATACAGAGCAACATATTTTCCAAGAAGGGTTTTTAAATGTTTTGTATTCACTGTAAACATTCAATCCACGCAACCATTAAATTCTCGCCTCAGACATGGAAAATTCATTATGACCCAGTAATTATATACAATAACAGTGATACAAGCAAACACTGACTGCCTTTTCCGTGCATATACCCACCCCCCTGCCCCCCATTCCGTCACCCGTAACCGGGGAGCTTTTTGCGTTATCTTAACTTATAACGAGAGAGCAGAGACACACCTCTTTGATGATGTATTTAACAACCCCATTCAGCGCATTTCCCTTTTCACTACTTTCATGACTAGAAACCCTAATGAGACCAGTGCTGTTGCCTTGGGGATGGCCTAGCCCATTGCATTAGCACATGAAATCATTTAGGCCATATCTCCCGGAATAAAAAAATCATTATGGCTTTCTGTAAAAGTGAGCTGAAAGCCCATTGCTGCCAAGCATGTTTTTTTGTTTGTTGGATAGATGAAGTATTCCGAGAGCCGGCAAGGGCTACTCTGAGACAGGACCAAACTAAACGGCTCCCTGGCATGCTTTGCTGTTGCATACAAATAACAAAAGTAAAGAGCCTTATGCGAAGCAGAAATTATCCGGCAGTTATGTTCAGGTGCGAGAAGTCCTTTTGAACAACAGTAAATAACACAACAAAAATGAAAAAATCTATGTTTTGTCTCAACGACAACATGCCTTACAAATGAGGGGTTTGAGGCCATCAGAAAGATCCATTGCCTAATACTGATCTTCGTCTTGGTTTTAATAAAAGTGGGTTCCGAGTCAGGAACAGAAATCTCTGTTGTTATGGAGCAGTCAGCCCAAATCCGCTCAACTTAAAACACATTAAAAGTAAATTTTCTTGCTGTCAACTTAATCAACTGTTGTGCCAAAGCAAATGTATTCACGTAGAAAAACTTCTATCATACGTGTTGATGAACTACCAACATATGAAACCATGTGATGCTGATAACTTAAGATTAGCCTGACATGCTAAGAGAGGTACTTTTTTCTCAAATTGTGGTGTTTCACAATTGTGTCTCACTTTCCCCCACCATGAGGCACAAGTTAAGTTTAGTCTTAAACATATTTAATTTAGTAATGTAATTACATGACATATGTTTTATTTTAATGTCATACACATTGTAGAAAAGCCATCATGCCAAGGAAATACACCAGGAAGACGACCTGTGGCAACCACACGGAAAGAGCACCTTCTCATCTTTCCCTGTAACCTTCAGGGCTGGAATGTAGAGTAGGCCTAGTTGTAGAGTATGACAGGCTGATGTTATAATCCAGTTGGGTCTTCTCCTGTGTTCTGAGTCCCAGGCTGTTCTCGCTGGTTCTGATTTTCCTATGCTTTGACCCCAAGACACTAGCTGGCTCTAAGGGTCCTGTGTTCTGACCCCCAGACTGTGTTCTAATCTAACTGGTTCTATCTTTCATTTGAATCTTATTAAAATCTTTTGACTTATAATATGTTGTATTTGATTTTTTTCAGAGTTACTTTCAAGTGTTTGCTTAATTGACCAAACCCCATCATTCTTTTACTAGTCCGACATTAGTTCTGGAATGTGTGGCTAGCTTTCAGGATTCTTACTGTTACAATATGTGTTGTTATGGTAGTTTCAGAGTGGAAAAAGTAAGTGGATCAGTTTACCCCACAGCTGGGGTAAAGTGAGCCACATGACAACTTTTTTTAAAACAATCTTATTTTCACTGCCCTTTGTCTTGAAAAAATTCTGCTAATGCCCATTTCTAGGAAACATCCTGAATTAATGGGAAATGTGTAAATGTGAGTGATAAATCATATTAGCTCGCTTAGAGGGGAGCAAATGTAAAAAGTGGCTCAGATTACCCCGTTCTCCCCTACATCTTTAAAAAATAATATTTGGTTGTTCTTGGCAAACATACATTTCAAAGTTAATCTGTAGGTAATATGTGTCTGAGTTGTATTTCTTTCCAGCCTGTCAAACAAGTTGAGCAACAATTTTGAGCAAGTGCATCATCACCATATCTATAGAAGCCATACAGTCTAAATTTTAGACGGATCAAGTTTGCATCTTTGTTATGCAAGTCTTTTTAGTAAAGTGCTCCCTCTTTGTATACTGCAACACAGCAAGGAATCCCTGTCTGGGGAAAGATTATAATTTGTGAATACTTCCACTTGACACATACTGCTGAAGCCTGACTTTAAGCATTAGATACATTTTGAAAGGCATTGTAAGAAGAGCTTGGAATAAGGTAAAACAAAATAACAATTGTGGACTTTGTACCCCATTACTTAAATTGACGTCATGTTAGGTAGAAATCTTCCAGCAGCCAGAACAGATACTAGGGGGAAAAACAGCATGCACAACTGTTTTAATAAACATATGGTGTATATATACTGTGGACTTTAGATCCTTGCCTCTCTTTGCTAAGTCACATACATGCAACAAACATTAAGAGCAACCAGAAATATCTGCAGCGAACACAAGACATGATAATTTATGTAAGTGCTTGTTTGTGTGTTTGTGAGCGGAGGAGGAGACAGGGAAGGGTGGTGGTGGTGGGTGGGGGTTAGGGATAGCACGTGTTTGTGCGTAAATCATGTCTAACCATATGCTGTCTTCCTCCTCAGCGCACAGGCAGTCAAAATTGATCGTCAACCATCTCCTGCTCACAACGGCGTGGGCAGAGGGAGAGCAAGGTCACAGCCAAGGACTTGCCACAATCAGTGATGGGCTGCGGAGGGGGGCTTATGTGTCACGCCACAGCTGTTACGCTACACAGTCTGGGTCACAATCACATCTTTACTGGTGCTGCAAAAAAAATCACCTTAATTACCTTAACGCCAAACTGTCTCCTTCCGTCTGCATGATTTCTGCTGTGGATGCCTAACCTGAGCCTAATCTTCAACATCATCTCATATTGTTTTGGGTGTAAAATCATAGCTTTGCTTTTTTAATCTATTTTTATTTCCCGTCAGGTTGAAGTGTTTTATGGCTCAGCAGTTCAGAGGAAGGGAGGTTTGTCTGGTGATAGACAACATGGCTTGGGGCGGCAGTTGCTTTATGTGCTCATCATGCTGAACCAAGCCCTGAGCAGGTGAAGGGATGATTTCATGTCTGTACTATCTAGAAGGGCCATCTCACTTGGCAATGAAAAGATAAGCAAGGAAGAGGCAGCTGCTAGACAGCTGTGTGCGTGTTTCTGAACCATGAGCTGCAGGCGACTCAACAGGCTGGTTGTGCATCATTCCAGACTAACAAGTCGAGCAATGATCCTGAGCGAGCGCTTTCTTTACCATCATAGTACAAATAACCATGCAGTCCCTAAACTAGGTGCAAAAGTTTAACACCTGTGTATTCCTGTGTTGGAATAAAAATTAAACATTGGATATTTGATCTAAAGATGTTGGACACATCACATGCTATCAATAATACATACATACATACAGTATGGGTTACACATTTCTTAGTATAAGCTGCCAGATCAGCTTCACTGCCCTTTGTCATAGACACCAGCATTCTTCAATCTTCATTAAGATATTCCCTTATTTGGTGTTTGGTGACCAGAGCATATGATTCACAACATTGCCATACCCTTTAAATCACTCGGTGACCCTTCATGACCTGCATGGAATCACCGGTATTTATTTATTTATTTAAATATATTGTGATGTCCTTTTAGTCTTTTATTCAGGTATTTTTGTATGATTTTACAACCTGTCAGTATGAGCATGTTACTTTCGATTACATTGCGGGGTTTACAATGAATACGTTAAGATTTTGACGCTTTTTTTCTAACATGAATTTGTTTTTAAATATTAAACTGAAAAAGTAAAATAATGCATTCATATAAATGACCTTAACTTTCCTAAATGTTTGTTTTTATTGTTTTTATTGTTTAGTTTAATGTGATGCTACTTCTCCATCTTTGAGTAATATTGTACTATTTTACAAAGAAAAACAGCATTAGCTACCAGTTTGCAAGACAGCAAAAACTCTACACATCATCCATTACAGACTGAGATCTCATCCTTTGAGTTAAAAACTTATTCCATGAAAACAATCTCTATTGTTTCTAAACATAGCACTTGAAACCCTTGAGAAAATTTGACATAGCAGATACTTGAGTGATTCATGCTAATGTTTTAGTTGTATCCACATGGTTGAATGTGCCTATAGTAAGTTGCTTTGGATAACACATACACAAAATGCTCACAAGTCAATGTTTTCAGTAATAACAATATACAATACAGTAATACCAGGTACCATTCTGACTACATAACTAATTTTCATTTATTATTAAGTACGGGCCCTCAAGTATTGAGGGCCCGTAATTATTACTCTCCACCATACTTATTCTTCTGACTTCTTATTCTTCCGCACATTTTCGAGCTGCTACTTCTCCCACACTGTTTCACTTAGAAACGCAAAAATTTCACAGAACGTCCGTCCCTACCCCGCATGGTGTGCTATTATACAGTTTTTTGAATTTCCGCTAGGGGGCGCTGTTATTAAGCCCCGACTGAAGAAAGTTTGAGAGGCCACGCCCCTCACACCGTAAGTCCGATTGACTTGAAATTTTTCACACAGGTGTATGTTAGGGTCTTCTGCAAAAAAGCCTCTGGGACCATATAAGTCCGCCTGGGAATATGTGCAGAAGACATGTGGTAGCATGGCCCTCTAAACTTGTCGAGATTAACCCGTGGGGGCGCCACAAATGCGAAAACCATCATTCAAAAATGCAATGTTTGACAGGCCACGCCCCTTTCCCACTCACTCTGATTGACTTGAAACGTCTTACACATATACAGCTCATGGTGCTCTACAATGAAGCCTCTTGGACCATAGGGGTCAGCCATGATTTTTTTCTTCTCTAATCATCACCAAATTGTATACACAGCATCAGGGGACCAACATACACATGTGTATAGACTTTTAGCGAGATATCTCAAAAAACATGGCCGCCCTTAACGAAAACGTCTTCGCGAGAGCGGCCATTTTTCTGCAGATTTGCCACGATTGCAACCTTCAATAGGCCACAACTTGGGAATCGAGTTTGGAAAGCGCGCGGGGGCGGTTCGTGGAAGCGTTTGGGCCGGGCCGACGGGTGGGGCGCCGCTGGTGCGGGGCCGGCAGTCGGCGCTGGGTGGCCCGTACTTTCAAAATCTCCGCGGGATTTTCTAGTTACTATAAGTACAAGTATTTTGTTGGTAACAATCTAATGCACTTTTAGTTCAAAACACTTATAATGGAGTCATTGTATTCTTACTTTTACTTTAGTAAAGATCTGGGTAACATTACAATAAGGGTAAAAAATGAACAGTTAGTTAATGCTATTAATGGTTAGTTAATGTGTAGTTAATGCCTATTAAGCATTAAGTTAGTGTTATTGCTTAGTTATTGATGGTTCCTTAATACTTTGTTAACTAATGCTTAGTTAAGCATAAACTAAGCTTACCATTTAGTTAATGCTTAGTTTATGTGTATTAAGCATTTACTTACAGTTAGGTAATGCTTAGTGAATGCTTATTAAGCCTCAATTAAACAATAACAGTTCCATGTACCCTTATTATAAAGTGTTACCAAGATTTGATACCAATACTGATACTTTACCCCGGATAGCACGTTTTAATGTTCTCCTGCAGTTGACTTGTATGCCACATGTCCTGATACAGAAATATAACCAATGGTGAAAACCAGAAACCCTTGTGTAATACTGCTATCTTACTAATTCCTGGACTTGGGCAGGAATACAGGGGGTCTGTGATGTGTTTCGGCTGTTACAAAAGTTGTTGCTGTTGGGACATCTGTCAGACAGTTGGGGGTCAACTCCCAAAGACACAGTAGGACGATAGTGAATCAGGATATTGTATGAAGACATTTCAAGTTTGCTGTTGTGTGATGTCACATTCCCAGTCACAACTGTCAAGTGGCGGCTGTCTGCAGATAGAGAGGCTGCCTCTCTTTTTTGTTTCCTGTAACAGACACAGATAGTATGTCTGTTTGAAGAAACAACTTTGTGTTTTTGAAAAACAATCCTACAGTTTTTCTTCAATGAAGTTGTATTACTTTTCATATAGACCTTAGCTAAAAAATGAAAACCTTTACTTTTCTGTTATAAATCAAGGTGCAAAGGTCCCTGAACAGCTACACATTTAGGTAGAATTTGTGAAAAGTGTGTATTTTAATGTAATGATCTTTCACAATTGTGTTTAATTTAGAGTATCCAGGACAATAGGTGAAGTAAACCACAAGCCACCTCATACACAACGTCTTTAAAAGGAGGAACGGAAGCTTTTTAGGTCATCTTGCTTCACCAGCAGGGGTCATAATCTGCTCCATGCCAAACACCAGAAAATATAGTTAACAAACAATGGGGCATCAGTGTTTTAGGAGCATGCAGTTTGTCAGCTATATGCTTATCCCAAACAGCCTGGGAATTGTGATTTTTTTTAAGAAAGTGACAGAGTATCTTTTCTTATCTGTAGATTGTGATTACTTCTTCTGCACTTTCTATTGATAATACGTGGTCAGTTCCAGACTAAAATGTATATTATTAAAATGATCATTTTGCATGGCCAATTAGGTGAAATCTTTGGGAGAGCCAAAAAGAGATTTTTTTTGTGTAAAAAGACTACTTCAATCAAAGTAGCCCCAATCTGCACCAAAAACAGAGATTTGGCTCACAGCATCGACCCCAAATGAGCGGGGGTTATTCCATGATCCCCCATGATTTGAGGGTTGGAGAAGTGGTTGAGAAGCTTGTATCAAACAGCTGGTAAAAAGGGCTTCCCCGCTCCTAATAAGGGCTGTGTCTACACAGTCTTTAGCTTTGGGGCGGTGTGTCAGAGGAGGATGGAAGCACCTGCAGCTTGAATGCGGGAACCAGCTCTTAAACCTCTCTGAAGGAGTTGGTCACCACGGGAACAGCGGCATGCCGTGGTTGGCCTGGTCCGACCCTGCTGTGCTAAGGGAGGGACTATGTCAATTGTTGATCACACACACACACACACACACACACACACACACAGGCGCTGTTCGACAGGACAAAAGTCCAGCAATCACAAATGTGCAGGAAATGTGAAATAGGGTAAATAAAGAAAAAGAAAAATGCTCAAATGTGATGCATTTGGAGCTCAATCAAATAAAATAATTATTCTCCTTCACCATCTCTTTCTTTAAACCCCTGTCCCAACCACCCTCTCCCAGACCTCCTACTGTGACTTAAACAATTAGGCTATGTGAGACCCACACTAACGACTCTCCCTTGTCTTTTAAGATAACTACAGGAGGAGGGGGAAGCAGTCTGTGACATCTTGTAAGGGGGATTGGGGGGGAGCCAGTGGTCAGTCGCTTGTGTATTGGCCCAACCAGAGGATACCTAGTTATTACCCTACACAAAGCGTTTGTGTGTGTTTAGATTGCCCCAGGTGAGATGTGTGCTCACGCCACTAACGCTTGTGAGAAGTGCTGGTTTTCTCAGCTCCACGACAAGCACCAGTGGCTCTGTCGCGCCTCAGATGTCACCCTTTTCCCCCCCGACTTTAGAACAATGTAAAGAAAGCTGTAAATCAATGCTACCGTCCCAAATCAGTCTCCACTGATGTGATTCACACCAAATATAAAAACAAACACTTTCCCAGGCAGCACAGTAAGGCCATGCCAATAGTAATTGAGGTAATAAATTGTTATATAGAAAAAAAAGCAACTTACAAATCAAGTATTGTCTCCCCATTCAAATGATATGTTAGGGGGGGCTCTATAGTTTTGTGCTTTAGGAATCAAAAAATTGTAAAGGTTACAAAGAACTTACTATACTATTACACATTTCAGGACAGTTGTTTCACATATTTTCAATAGTAGTCCAGCTCTATCTTTTTCTACATCACCACAACCCTGTGAACCTAAGGTGCTGGGAAATGTAAACTATGTTGGCTTTTTCAATATGTAGACTCTCTTAATTTTGTCAATTATATTTTTTTAATCATAAAGTTAAGCGAACAAAATAATAACCTACTTCCTTCTTTGTTTTCACCACCCAGCTACAAAATGTGAACTCATGGTTCCCAACCACAGTTTTACAAGAAATCGCTAAAATAGACAATTTAAGGAGTAGCACTGAAAACCACATGACTTATAGTGACACACAAATCTCAAGATCTTTGCCCTAGGGAGGCAGTATGGTCCTGTCTGTGATTCGTTTGGCATAAATCATTTAGAGCAATGGGCCCATACAAATAAAACAGATAAAAACCTGTGCTAATGCTCATCGTCATCTACAGGCGTGAAATCAGTGAGGTGACAAGTGTGCCTAAATTTTGATGACCCAGGGTCAGCATGAGGCCACAGCTCTGTGTTTACAGTTGAGGTGGCGGCACATGCCTCCAGTCCTTTGAAATGTGACAAGGTGAGAAGAATGACGAGATAATCTCTGATTTACGAGTTACGGTAGCTTTAATGGGAAGCAGTCCAGCAAGGAGCTCTCCTGCCTGGACGCTGGTAATACACATGCATCAGCATAGTCAGTGCAACCGTTTTAAGATGTCTGCAAGATAATGACTAAAACACGCACTAACAGCATTTTGGAGTGCTGTGGTTTGAAATCAAGTCCTGCAATTTTGATCAGTAAAGAATAAATAAATGCATTCATATAAGAAGAATATAAACGCATGTTGCCTGAGAATATCAAAAGTCCCCTTTGAGCCTTAATGCAACTGACTGAACATAGAGACGTCTAATTAATTAACTTTCTTGTTTACAGCAGCGACCTGAGGGAGCAGGGCCAGGAAGCTGTCCAGTCCAAACAACCATTGAAAGGCCTGCAGCACTGGTTACTGAGACACTTCATTGCTATATTTGTGAGTTTACTATCTTGCTCAGGGGGAATTAGATGTCAGTTGATGAGGGGCGTTAGCTTTTCATTGACTCACTTCTAAGATTTTCACATCTTCTCTAAGCATTCAAAGTTTGTAGCACACAAGCTCCCAACCATCAGCTGGGCTATATGCAGTCTACATTACTTTGGTCTATGCAAACAAGGACTTCCAACTAAAAATATGCACAAACAAGTCCCTTGGAAACTCTAGGAATATTCAGGCAACGTCTTATATAGAAAAAGACCAGAGAGGCCTCTCACTGATATCCGCTTTTACTGGGCTTCACCAAAACAGTGGACTTGGAGAAAAGAGTTATTCATTTTGGACATTCTGTGTAGGTGTACTGCCTAAGGCGGACCGGTCAACTATTCCCACAAACAGCCCCAATGACACAACTTGATTTGTAAATGTGCAATGTGGTTAAAATACATTTACACTTAATATGTGGAAAATCCAGTTGAGTAATAGCTAAGCAATGTAAAGAAAGAAGACAGACTTGTACATTGGTCTATTTTGTCTTTTAAGGTTGTGTTGAAACCAGAGTGACTCCCCTCCTTACTCTCGCTGCTTCTTCCCCTCCCCCATTTTGTGTAAAACAAATCTCCTTTTCTGCTCTAAGCCTGAAACTATTGAGTCAACAAATGTCACTGCAGCAAGGCAGGGGCTGCTGGGAAAGAGGTGGGGTCTCCCTTTAAGCCTGAACTGCAGCTAAAGGCAGATTAATTTCGGACAAGACCTGTTAGTAAAGTAAAAGAGGAATTATTAAAGTGAATGGAGGTATCACTGACTATTAAGCATGGTGGTTACAATTTGTCAACATCCTTCTGCTAACTGACTTAATTATATTTCCTTGAGTTTATTCTTGAAATAAATTGAACTATCTTAAAGTTACTTTACCTATTATAACCCATTTTTGCTAAAGTTCTCAGCCATTATAGTATCTCTTTCACAGTGTTCTCTCTATCTCTCTCAAGCCCACGTGGCCAGTGTCAACAGGAGGTGGGTCTTGGCAGAGACATGAAGCAAAGTATGCTGCCTGCATGCAGGCTGAAGAGTAGTCTTACACACAACTCTAAAAATGAGCCGGCCGGCTGGCCAGCCAAGGCGTATAAGACACAGCCTTTGGAAATATGTGCATTGCTCAATTGGTTGGACTCTGACCTGGCTACCTCTGATGTTGTTGTATAGCTCTCACAACTGAGCACTATGACACTAAAAAGGGAACTTCTGTAATCAATGACAGAAAGAGAAAAGAGAGAGAGGAAAATGAAATAAGGAAGTCAAGATAGCCGGAGTAAAAAGAGAGGGAAAAACCCCTGAGTCACACGGCTTCCTGTCTGAGAAAGGAAAGGGGGGTGGAGGCAACTTCTGCTCTGCCACAGTCAGACAGTTAGACCAGTGCAATATTCAGCATAAATGCACTGGGGGTGGAGTCCTGTCCACCTCACTGAATCCACTCCACTGCTTCAGGGCAGCCAACAGTGTTCACTATTGTGTGCGGCTAAGGGGAGAAGAAAAAAAGAGGAGGGAGCAGTGGAGGGAAAGAAAACCTGTCTCTTTGTGTAGGAAGGACCCAGCAGGAAAGTGATTTTGTGATTATTTGAGTTTGCCAGCAAAGCGAGGCTCTTTTCCCCCGACCCGCAGGAACATTTCGTCTACTCTACGCCTCTGTAGCCTTCCACCAGAGTAACATGTGAGCATGCTTCTCTGGGCCGGCAGACAGCGACAACCGGGCTTCTCCTGATGATGAGAGCTGACGTCAGACCGGGTCCATGAATATTGATGTGGAGGATAGTCTGTTTCATAGAAGAACAGAAGGAGGCAAGATGGCTGCCCTTTAGGATTAGTTAAAGAGGAGATCCAGACGGTTGGTTGGAATTTCTACAAAGTGGAGGGACATAAAAAGGAGGTGAGAATTTGCTTAATATGTTTATACTCTTCGTACCCTTTTCCTCTTTAACCTTGGGTTGCATTTTTGGTGTTTTATTTATCAGGCGAGGAACAGCAAACGTCCCCCACCGTAAGAGCAAGAGCCAACATAATAAGGAGAGGATATTAGATAAAGCTACTCCAACATGGCTGACGATTTTCTTTTCTTTCTTTTTTTTTTCACCAGCTGATTCAAAAAAAGACAGTTTCTTGTGAGCTCTCTATTCACTGAACATTCTTGCTGCTTTTGAATGCATTATAGAAAATGGTGTACTTAGACTGCTTGTTCAGGAGCTTTTAAGCATGATTTAAATCCCTGTTTAGAGCTCTATTTATTTCAACCTTGATTTTATATTAGATACATATTATTGAAGGTTTGCAACGTTTATGTGTTTTTTTACGAGTGATTCAAGAGAGGAAACACATTTTTTTACATTTATGTGTAATTAATAGCTATTGAAGAATAATTATGGTTTCTATGAAATATGTTTGGATGCAAGAAGAGTGAGCCCTCTGTAGCTTAGCATTTTCATATTCATGGCTGTGTATGTGTTTGTTTGTGCTGTTCAGTGGGGCGACTATGTAGATGAGTAAAAGTCCAACCTGGACGTGTCCGACTGTATGTGCATAGTGCACAGCAGTAGAGCTGGGGTGGCTTCTGGCTTTGTGTATCTCTGGAAATCAGCTTTCATTGCTTTCATCACTGAATGTCAAGCACAAACAAAGGCTAATCCCAAGGAAAGGCGAAAGAGAAGAGAATTGTGATGGCAAAGAGTCGTGAAGGCAGACAAGGTCAGAAAGCTTTAAAGGAAATGAAACTCAATCCCACCGCACCATTAACTGAGGGAAAAGGATTCTGGAGCAGGTTTTTCCTATTTTTTTTTTAACAAGAGCCTAAAAGGGTTGTTTACAGAAAGAAGCAAAACACATCTTATTTGTTTAAGAAGTTGACTGAACTCCTTAGAGAAACTTAACCAAACCAATAGTAATTTGAGAGGGTTTTATATTTGTAAATCAGCCGGGGCAGTTAAAGGTCACAGCAATCAGATTGCTCTGTTCTTTTGGAAAGAATATCAATTGGGAAATATGTTATTGACAATACAAAGAGCAATGTGTGTCTGCGTTTTTCAATGTGTGATTAGTTATCTTTTTTTAAAGGAATGGGTGTAGAATAACAGCAGGGTGACCATAATGGACTGATAACAGTAAGGTAAAACAGTTTGGGTTTTTCGTGTTAGTATGCACATTTTTTGTAGTTAAATACATGAAACCTATATTTTAATTAAGTTCTATTATCTGACATCAGGTATTATCTTAATTAGTCAATAGCTAATTGGTCCTTTTAGTTTGTGTTTGTGCTTCTCTAAGATTAACATCTGAATGGCCCATTAGAATATTACTGATCCTCCTCTGGTTTGTGTATTGGGCTTGTGTATTGTCTTGATTACATTGTCGTAATGAAAACACAGAATGGCCTCAGGTTAAAAAGGCAAAATAAAGGCATGCCTGCAAGGTTGAGAATAATGGCTGACCTTAAACTGAGCATTGCAACTTTACAGCTATCTGCATGAGCAATGCAGGCATTCACACTAACATATAGCAGTGCTGAAGTTTTAAGTTTTCTGAACACAAAGCTGCAAGTTGAGACTGTTGTGTGAGACTGCTGTTGCTTGTGTGGATAAAGGGAGCTATAAAGAAGGTGAATGGGCAGTATAGTTAAAAAATAAAGTCAGTTGCTTCTCAAATGACTGAAATACAATCACCAAGATTTTATGTGAACAGCTGATGACAGACAAGGGGATCACTATTCTCCAACAGCAAAACGCCCCCATTCCCCTTCTGAATTAGGCATTTGTTTTTAAATGATCCTTGCATTTGGATAGCATGAAGTCTCAACACTTCAGTACACACTCAACTTAAAAAAATAACGATATGCTTGTAGTGGAAAACAATCCTATGTTTAGTCTTAGTTAGCTGTCAGGCAACTTTCAAACCCAACAATGGTGGTGAACCCCTCTGACGCAATGGCATGGCTGTGTTTTGATTTGGCAAGCATGGTCACTGACTGTGTAGTGTCAACAGGAGTGCTTAAGCAGGGGGGTTCTCCATAGTATTCATAAAGTATGTTGTGACTGCATGAGATCAGGTGATCAACGCTTTAGTGTGTCAATGTACATGTATTTGTGTTGTGACCCCATTGCCCCATTCATGATGTTAAATCATTGTGGATTATGTCCCATGTAAAAAAACAGATTAGGTCAGAGCAGTTGGATATTTTTTGTTTGTTTCTATCAACCTCACTTTGTTAATTATTTTTTAACCGTTCACTAATATCGCCAACTGGCTAGCCAACAAGGTAGTTTTATATTATATAATCTATTTTTGATGTCTTCGTCAATTTTTGATTTCTTAATTTACTTAACTTCACATTCCACAAATTATCTACAGCATATTTTAGAAGATAACATCCAACCCTGTCCATTGCTTGCAAATGAAACCAAATTCTTAATTGTTGTCAAAGTGTGTTTGAAAAATTTCTGTTTTCCTTTCCATACAGTTGCACTCTACAACTGATTTATAATGCTTACCCTGACCTGCATAACAGTGCCACATTATAAAGTTATGAAAAAAATAATAGTTTTGGTGGCAGTATCGCAGTCCATCTGGGACTTGGCTTGGGAAGTGAGGGTCACTGGTTAAAGTCCAGCTTGGGACTAATCATCTGGACTGTGTACTGATAGTGGGAGAGGTGACAGTTCACCTCCTGGGCACTGACAAAGCGCCCCTGACCAAACCCTTAACTACTGTGGCTTGCAAAAGTATTCATACCCCTTGGAATTTTCCACATTTTGTCATATTAAAACCACATACGTACATTTATTTTACAGGGATTTCATGTGATAGACCAACCGAAAGTGGCGCATCATTGTGAAGTGGAATGAAAATTAAATATGGTTTTAATTTCTTTTTAGAAATAAAAAACTGAAAAGCGTGGCATGCAAAAGTATTCAGCCCCCCTGAGTCAATACGTTGTAGAACCACCTATCGCTGCAATAACAGCTGCAAGTCTATTGGGGTATGTCTCCGCCAGCTTTGCCCATCTAGAGACTGATATTTTTGCCCATTCTTCTTTGCAAAATAGCTCAAGCTTCAGATTCAGCATCAGATTAAATGGAGAGCGTCTGTCAACAGCAATTTTCAAGTCATTCAAGATATTCTCAATTGTATTGAGGTCTGGACTTTGACTGGGCCATTCTAACACATGACTATGCTTTGATTTGAACCATTCCATAGTAGATCTGGCTGTATGTTTAGGGTATTTAACCTCCACCCAGTCTCAAGTCTTTTGCAGACTCTAACAGGTTTTTCTGCCCTGTATTTGGCTCCATCCAGCTTCCCATCAACTCTGACCAGCTTCCCCGCATGATGCTGCCACCACCATGTTTCGCAGTGGGGATGGTGTGTTCAGGGTGATGTGCAGTGTTAGTTTTCCACCACACATTGCACTTTGTGTTAAGGCCAAAAATTTCCTTTTTGGTCTCATCTGACCAGAGCACCTTCCTCCAACCGTTGCCACAAGCCATGCGGGGAACACAGCATATTCAGATGAGACCAAACTTGAAGTTTTTGGCCTGAATGCAAAATGCAATGTGTGGTGGAAACTAACACTGCACATCACCCTATACTCACCATCCTCACCGTGAAACATGGTGGTGGCAGCATCGTGCTATGGGGGTCCTGTTCTTCAGCAGGGACCGGGAAGCTGGTTAGAGTTGATGGGAAGATGGAAGGAGCCAAATACAGGGCAGAAAACCTGTTAGAGTCTGCAAAAGACTTGAGACTGGGGTGGAGGTTCACCTTCCAGAGGGACAACTAGCCTAAAAATACAGCCAGATCTACTATGGAATGGTTTAAATCAAAGCATAGTCATGTGTTAGAATGGTCCAGTCAAAGTCCAGACCTCAATACAATTGAGAATCTCTGGAAAGACTTGAAAATTGCTGTTCACAGACGCTCTCCATCCAATCCGATGCTAAATCTGAAGCTCAAGCTATTTTGCAAAGAATGGGAAAAAATGTCAGTCTGTAGATTGGCAAAGCTGGTAGAGACATACCCAAATAGATTTGCAGCTGTAATTGCAGCAATAGGTGGTTCTACAAAGCATTGACTCAGGGGGCTGAATACTTTTGCACGCCACACTTTTCAGTTTTTTATTTATAAAAAAAATGTAAAACCCCGTTTCATTTTCATTCCACTTCACAATTATGCGCCACTGTGTGTTGGTCTATCACATAAAATCCCAATTAAATAAATGTACCCGTGTGGTTATAACGTGACTAAATGTCAAAAATGTCAAGGGGTATGAATACTTTTGCAAGGCACTGTAAATCTATCTTTGTGCATTTGTGTATTACGTTCCATTGTCCTTAAAAAAATAAGCAACACCAGATTGAAAAAAAAATGGATTTCCCCAAGAGAGATAAATAAAGTATATCTTCCTCCTGTTTCTTTTTATATCAGCAGCTGAAAATGCACCAGAGCATTACTGAGCCTATATGGGGCTGTGTGGGGGAAGGGCCAGATAGATCAATCACATGCACATAGCTTCTCTCATCCATCTACACCTACAGATAAAGCAGCGCGGTTGGATTGCTCCTTCGCTATGCCCGTAAGACCCCTTTATGTCTTTCCTAGGGCAAAGACAATATCACCTTTGGGAAGAATGTCCAGTTGCCATAGTGTCCTACAACAATGCTGTCCACTTACAATACCAAAGCCCTTTCCCAAGCCCTAACCTCTGACCCAGCTCTGTCCAGCCTACGCATCATATTTCCACCCAGGGGCTGTTGCACAAATGACAGAGAAATGGTCCCAGTGGCAGGTTAGACATTTTAGATTGCACTACCTGCTGGCTGGCCATAGCTTGGCTGCTTTCCTGAGACAAAATGGCGAGATACTGAGTGTTTCATTGATTTCTGCAATATTGATTTCCCTCTTGACTGCTATTGGGAGGTTGGAGGGTTGTTTTTTCAATGGAGAGAAAGAAAGCAGCAAACCCCAATCAAAAGCTCCTGCAATGGAATCTCAAAGCCATAATGCAGTCGCTCATTTACACACATTTTTAAATATATTTGCAAATAATTTGCTATGAACAGTACACAGCCATAATAATTTACTGACAGAAAAATCAAGTTTAAGTGCATGCCATTAGCATTATATTTTGAATTATATTAGTATGAGTTTTACTGGATGTTTATTCATGCTTTATGATGAGTCTTTTGGCTTTTGCCTGGGAAACTATTCTCTATGTTTGGACCTACTGCAAAACATTGTAGATTTGAGGAGTAATGTGCTTATCCCTTCTGAAAATAAATGTCAATTTACTTAAGATAAATCACCAAAAAATGTCAGTAAGCATAAATGCCAAACCAGATCCACCCCCAAACCCAGACAAGAAACTTGGCTTTCAGTCTCATGAAGGCCCTGTACTTTTAAAGCAACTGATCAGGGCTTGGGAGTAAATTGCGTAAGTCGTGTAATAGTCATAATGTTTTTATGACTCTGGGACTAAAACGTTATCAGTAATTGCCACATCAGATACAATGTGAATTGTTATTATGACTCCAGGCCTTTCTCATGAGGCTATGAGCATTGTTAGACGGGCTGGGGCATAATTATGGAGTGACAGTGATAAGGCTCGGTGTGAGTGGCACAAGGTCGGCGGGAGTGTTGCTGGCCCTGTGAGTATGTATCGATGTCAGGGTTTACCTCATGGGTGAGACAGTGAGGGCAGCGACTCAAAAGCTTCCTCCATGTGAGCGCACGCACATGGCCGCTCTGTTTACAAACACTATCCTGGCATTCCGCACAGAGAGAGGCGAGCGAGATGTTAAGTAACAACCCCGAAGCCAATAGCATCTTTTCCCGTCTCTCGCGGGGTCGCTTCTCTTACGCTTGGACAATCTTCTTGAAAGCTGTTTTTGACGCATTCGCATCTAAACGTTAAGGATAAAAAAATGTAGAGCCACAGTAGCCTCTGCGCCTGAGAACATTGCGAGTCTTGAGGCAGGCTTTTACTCATGTTGATGCCACTCTGATAGTGCATAGCTCTTGCAGAGGTGGGAACCTAAATAGGGCCACGTCAGGATTGTAAAAAGTCAGATGATTTTATAAACTCCTATTGCAGCTCCAGCTTTGGGGCATCAAAACAAAACTGCAATATTTGCTAAATGTCATACTTTCCTGACATGGTAACAGCAAATTTGAGTCCACAATAGTGTTAACCATTGCACCACATCGTTTTCTGTAAACTATTTGTTGATCAAGGTAGCTATGACAGGCATTTATTGACCCTTAACTGAATAAATGAAATAGAAATTAAGCTAGAGATATAGAATAGGCGTGACAACATTTAGAGAAGTAGTAAACTTGCACACAGGCTGTCAATGCGCCTTACAAATCTTGAAAAGTGACCAAACCTCATGCTTGGATCTTAACCTCAGTAAGACTCTCATGTCAAAATGTATAGCAGTCAGTCAAGTCTGTGACAATGAGAGGGCTTTTCACAGGTCTAATCCTTAAAGGCTCATTGGAAAAAGTTTCCTTTCAAGACCAGAGTTAGAATCAACAGGTCAAATTGGCTTATTTTGAACAATATCTGAAAATGAATCTCCGTACCTAATGCCCTTGTCTCATGATCTAGAAAGGCATGATAGTCTCAATGGTGTCCACCGTGATCTAATCAACTGCTTCTGATGGCTGTTTGCCCTTTTCTAAAATGGCTGTCAGATATGGACGATTTTCCTGCTGGGAGCTGTCATTGAAAAGGTTAGGCCCCATGGCCCCCTGTTGTCTACACAAGGAGCACAACGACAGACAGCTGGTTCTGAATGTCATTTAGAAGCGTAACCTTACCAAAGGCTTGAATGACATCACTAACTGCTTCTGAGGGCTTCGAATGGCTCAGGCTCAATATTAGGTTTCCTAAGTGGAATGTATGATTGCAGCTGGTGTCTTTCTGAGACTGACCACTCAATGACAATCTGACTGGTTTGCGTCCATATATCTATTTATACTGGGAGAAGTTTTAAAGTTTGACTTTAGCTCGGGGTATGTTTAGATAGAGACTCCTGTATGGGATGATATGCAGCATTAAAGTTAAATTTCAAACTTGATAAACCAGTTTGTCTAGAAAAACAATATTACCAAAGTGGCGGATACCAATACAGGTTCTGTGCAGTAAATCACAACACAAGTTTTTGACAAAACATAACTCATGATTTCTACTATTCCAGATATTGAACAACATATTTTGTCTTTGAGTGCAATGCAATATGAGGTGAGAGTAAAGGGTTTATAAATCCATTCACTGAAGCAATGAATCACAGAAAATATCCCTCACTCAGAAGGATTTGTGATTCCTATTCAATGAGAGTCACGTGCCTCCCACTCAGTGGAGGGAAAGAGGGTGCTTAGCAACAGTGGCTTAGGACGGCCTGCTTAGAAACCATCGGGGGAAGGAATATCACTACACTCGCTTTCCAGTTGACAAAGAGCACCAGGCAAATAAGTCTTAATCAAATGTAAAGTTTTTGCAGCACTACCTCAACAACCTATTATTGTCTTTACATTTTATACAATAGGAGAAAGGAACGTTGATCACCAAACTGGCCTTGAATTTTTTCAGGATGAAATACTATATATAGCTCAGTTGACCATCATACTGAAATCTGATTTATACTAAGTCCATTTAAAATGGTGTACCACTCTTTAATTTGCCTTCCATACTAGTGTTTCCCTTTGCTCTTTTAACTGTTCACATCTGCTTCCTGTTTTTTTTTAAGTTGTTTTAGATTTGCTAAATAAATATGCTCATGAGCTAATCACATGCCACAACTTATAGTCTAGTCTAGAAAGTGAATTGGAAAAAAATGGGAATCAGTGTTTGTTCATCAATCAGCTTTGTTTATAAGTTTTTCATCTAATGAATACGAATTTAAATTAAGAGAAATATAAAGTATTCATTGACTTACTATTTTAACTAAGAACAACAATATATTTCTTAGTGAGACTATAAATAAACACCATAGCTCAAGATAACACAAGGAGTAGAGTATTACTTGCAACCTTTATTCAGATAAAAATCTGGGCTTCCCTGTGTTTTATTGCTCCATACATCTCCAACATGCATTTTTAAAAGTGTTGATTCACTAAAGTACAAATGCAGATTTCTGAATATGTGGAACTATTGATTTACTGGCAGGATCAATGCGAAAAGCACATGTGCACACTACAGCAAAGCAGCCTATTCTGCAGTCAACTGTGCCGGGGTAATGTTTAGACCAGATGGGCTTTGGAGCGCTCATAAGATGGTCGCCATGGCTACCATGCACTCTGAAAGAAATTAACTTTGCTCAGCGCACAGTTCATCAAGTTAGTCAGATATATTGACTTTTGCATAGATACAGGGTTAGAGGGGAAAAGAGACATGCAGTTTGCAAAGAAACGTGCAGAATTGCGAGGGGTGGGGGCAGGTTAGTGAGTTTGTATGCTCAGAAGCCCATTTCTTAATTAGAGTGTCCATGTGATGCAGCTGGAAGGTGCAGAAAAGGGTTTAGACTGTCTGTGTAAGCTTTGCACAGGGTGCTTCCTAACTAGGCAGAGTTTATTTTCAGGCTGTGCTGATGGAAAAATCCAAGACTAACAGGTTTATTAAAGTCAGATTGGGCTTATGTTCACAATCCACAATGACATGTGTTAATATGGTCCCAAGTAAAGATTTAACTGAAATGGCTTTTATATTTGGAGGGAAACCTGATGGTTAATATATTTGTTGCCTGTTATCAGCAGTTGTTTGGGGTGGTTCAGATGTAGACAAATAATTATTGTCAGGTTTGATAATGATAATAATAATGTATGAAAAAATATATTGTTTTTCATCAAACAGAACTTTCAAAAAATTGCTAAAGTGACAGATCAAACTGATTTAAAGGTGCAGTGTGTAATATGACATCATCAAGAAAGTTCTAAAAAAGTTCTAGAATGCAAGACTCCCTGGGTAACCCCAACCCTTTTGAATAATAACAGAAGCTACAGTGGCCTTCAAGGACAAGAACAATTCCAAAGTTTAAACAATGCACCTGATGACATTCCAACTATGACACTTTCAAGATGTCGGCACTAGGCCTTGGTCCAAAATATGGACATATATTGAAGGTTTAAACCTGCAGTGTGTAGAATTTTGGGTTTTATTTCCTAGCATTTCCTAGATTTTGTAGAAAGTAATTATAATATCCATAAGTACATTTAATTTAGTGCATAATAGCTGAAAAACATTTTTTGAATTTTTTTTCCCTTAGAAAGGGTCTCATATGTCCATATTTCTGCATATTTTGGACCAAGGCTTAGTGCCGCCATCTTGAAAGTGTCATAGTTGGAATGTCATCAGGTACATTGTTTAAAATGTAGAATTGTTCTTGTCCTTGAAAGCCACGGTAGCTTGTTATTATTCGAAAGGGTTGGGGTTACCCAGGGAGTGTTGCATTCTAGAACTTTCTAGAACTTACTTGATGATGTCATAATACACACTGCACCTTTAAGTAAAAAAAAAGTGTAGACATACTGTTTGCAGTTTCCTAGAAATCCTGCTGAACAAGTTGTATCTGAAATGTACAGAGGCGTTCATCCCCTACAACAAAAGTTGTTGAAACCAGTTTCAACAGCAAGAACATAAATGTTTTCACATCTTTTTTTCTTATGCCGAAACCTGACATCCAACACCAAAAATCAAACAATTTTTTGTAGATACTTTGAACTTCCCTTTATAAATGACCAACCTAAAAACAAAGACTCTGAAGGATTTGTCCATTAGTCTACGGGTCTTTGATCCACAACATGGAGTGTGTCAAATAACTTCCAACAATTCAGCCATTTTGCCCCTGAAAAATAGACTCAACATAACCAGTCCTGTGAAACAAACAAATCACTGACTCCTATTTTCCTCAGAGGAGAACCTTGAGGCTTTGCCAGTAGATAAAATTGATTCATCTTTCCAGTTGCTTCCTGAGCTCAACAAAGAAAATCCCACTGAATCCTGTACAATTCTATCAAGCAGTCTTTGATTAGTGTTGACATTCATCTATAATTATGGCTATGAGCACATGGATGTGGCTTATTATTATGGTGCCAGTTATCTTTCCTGTCTTTTCCCTCCCTTTCTCTGTTTTACCTCAAGGGCTCTACCAGTTACCCAAATAAGAAAAGCACATTATTGTAACTAGAAAATGAATTCAATAAAATAAGGCTGAATAGCTTAGATTAACTCAAATATCGCAAAAAAATAAGACAAGGAAATAAGAAAGTACTTGTGCTATGGAAGGAAAAAGACTGCAAAGGGAATCTCCACATGTAGGCCACATCTGTCTTGCATTAGACATAAAGAACAATGTAGATTGTACAGACCCCTTCTTCTTATGCAGGGGGAGGAGGCTCTCTAGGGACGAAATTACAAACAGAAGTGTTTGTCCCATGTGTTTCTGTTGTAATCTATCAATCTTGTGTTTAGATTCAAATAAAAAAATAAAGATGCTGAATAGCATTAACATGTATTTCCATGCATTCATCAATGGAAATTCACAAAGACTTTGGACAAGATGTGAAAATTAGACAAAGGACTGCTCACTGCTGTAAACATAACTGCTATTGCATCCCATTGAAATGTAAGGATATTTACAGCAAGCTTATTCTACCTGTAGAGCTGCACTGTTTTGGTACACTACCAGGGAAGAGGAAAGGACAGTAGAGGAAAAGAAAAACAGATCAGTTGCTCCAGGCTGTCATGTGATGCAGCCATCATTACGTCACAATTAGGCCACAGTGAGCATCAACAGGAAGCTGCAGTGCTGTACCTGACACAACACCTAGACCTGGGGTTGTGCAGTCAGATTCCCTCATCATGCAGCAACCTTTTTTGTTATTCACTGAACCAACATGAGCCACATCACTAAAAAGCTGAAGTTTCTGAATTTCGGGTAATATCCTTCACATGTAACCTTTCTCATCCCTTAAGAGGCAAACACATGCAATTGCAACAATTTACTCTCAAACAAAACGTGCAATTGCCCGAAACATGAGCGGATTGCTCAACTGTTTAGCAAAAGCTTTATATCAATAAATGTTGGTGCACAACATGATCTAAAAAAGTGCCACAATCAAACTTTTAACAGTACCTTACAGTTAATAGTTTGACATGGTTAGTAAGCCTAATAGCTTTGTTGCAGAGAGTGAGAGCTGATAAGATTGATTTCAGTTTTAGTTTTTAAAAACAGAAACAGTGCATATTGATGAACATTTATATGTTAATATGCAAGATTCAAGCCAACTAATTTCCATCTTTAGTCCCTTTGGCAGGTTCCATCTTATGTTTGTACGGTCAATGTGAAACCTCTTCCAGCAGCCAGTTAGCTAAGCACAAAGACTGGAAATTGGTGGAAAGAGTCCAAAAGTACGAGAACCGCTCACCAGCACCTA
Organism: Hyperoplus immaculatus; assembly: GCA_949357725.1. Taxonomy (NCBI): domain Eukaryota; kingdom Metazoa; phylum Chordata; class Actinopteri; order Uranoscopiformes; family Ammodytidae; genus Hyperoplus; species Hyperoplus immaculatus. The sequence goes on along the minus strand of OX442355.1, from coordinate 9,516,257 downwards.
TAAAGTTCACTTAAGACAATATGTCTTATGTGTTGCTTCTGTACAAAAGGGAGTACATCAGAGAGTGATGTGACAAACTATTTCTTGACTGGGAGCACTGACTCCCTGTAGAAGCTATATATTTACGTTACAGGCATGAGAATTGTATCAATCTCGTTTTGCTTAGCATGTAAATAAACAAGCATACTTTCTAAAGTGTCTAACAATTCCTCTTAGGGAAAAGAAAAAAGGAAATCTGATCTGACAAATGAGGAAATGGCAAGATGGCAGAAAGCTGTGTCTGTAGTGTGTGGTCGATTCTTTTTTAGATTTTTGCTGAGGATTTCACTTTCATGTTTTATTTGTTTAGATATAACCTCTCTCTGTGCCGTCTGAAAGGCTATCCCGAGTGTAGATCCAACATGTTGCTAAGGTTACTCATGTGCCAGGAGAGCAAAAAGATCTAAGCATGCTGAAGAAGTTACAATGATCTGGGTAGCATGTAAATTTGAAGGATTATAGAAATTACTGCAGACACAGAGGGCTTTTTGTTGCTTATCCAGGGTGGAGTGTCATACATTTGGACTGAAAGGAGGAGAGCGATAAGGCACGAGCAACCATGTGAAGTGCATTGTATGCACTGCATGAGTGTGCCATGTGACATAAATCACAAGTGTGAGGTGCCGGACTGAGAGACTCAGTGAGATGCAGGACATAAATGAACATCTGTCCTCTCGTGGCTGCCAAGCATTTGAACGTCAGTTGCAACACATGCTACTAACCCTTTCTTTCAGATTGTGCTTCATGAATTGGTGTTACGAAATACCAGACTTTACATTCCACCACCATAAAGTGCATCCAAAACTGCCCCCCATTGTAGTAAACTCCCTCAAATCATGTGTTAGCCATAATTAATGACTATTTCATAATTCTAAATATCTACCCAGGGGCCTCATTTACAGTGGCGTTTCTAGGTGTAAAAAACAGGTGGGGCTCACCAAAAAAAGGGGGGTCTGTGGGTCCCCTCCAGGAAAAATTTGAGCTTCAAAGACACTGTTTCTCGCATTCTGGCAATTTTATAAACACAAAATGAGTTGTTCACATCATTGTGCACTTTCACATTTTAGCCAAAGAAGGAAAGGATTGCTCCCTTCATCTTTACTAACAGTTAAGTAAAAAATAGACAGGAGAAAATTCAATGTGTCGTTACAGTCTTTGGCATCTGACAGCCAGATACAGAAATGTCAAGGTGGAGTTTTCCTTCATGTTGAGGTGATAGCTGAATATTATTGTTTCTCTTGCGTGACTTAACCTACACAGTACACTTGAATGAATCTTGAACACTGAATCTTGAACGATCAAAAAATGTATATCAATTTCAAATAGATTATGCAACCTGCAAATATTCAATTTTTCTGAAGTGGAGCAAAAACTCCCGGTGGCTCCAGCAGCAGCTGTGTGCAGCGTGAACCTCAAACTGCATCTTAACTAACTGAGTCAAGTGACAACACGGCATGGACTAACTTAGTAAAGCCTCATTCACGCAGCCTTTGTGACATTATGGTCACCGAGTGGACTCAATGTGGCTACACATCACAGACAATCTGCTGAAGTACTTCTTCATTTTCTGACGACAAAACAGCTCAATAATTCCTAATAAAAATAAGAGGCTTTATTAAACGCTTTCCATGCGCAGGTGGTGGTTATATTAGCATTGTAGGCTGTAGACTGAAACTAACGAGGGAGGCGGCTGTTTCACTGTACAGACTATCGCGCAGTCAGTTCGGGGACATGTCTCTGTGTATCCAAGGTTAAGGACAACAATCGGATCGCGATTTTTAGGGGCACTTTACACGGTGAAAACGTGACACTTTTCCCGTTTTTGGTTTAAAAAAAAAAAAAAAAAACCCCGTTCAGACACAATTTATCTGAAATCTTCATTCGTACACATGTTTTCAGAGGAAACGTAGTAGCAGTGTAGTAGGCATGCCAAGCCAATAGTCAGCGGTGACACTTAGCCTAGTAGATAGCTCTTCCGGTACAATTTGATGGATAAAACCTTACTGTAACCGAAAATTAATGCCATTAACGTTCATAAAGCGGTTGGTGTAAGCTTGGGGTTACAAGTATTGTAAATTACAAGCTTTCTGTCCTCTTATTTCACCGCATTGAACTCGTGAAAACAGAAGACATGCTGATAGTGAAGGGGCTTTGTGAGCGGCTACTTTCCTGTTAGGCGTACTTCAAAATAAAAGTCGACTCACGTTTGTCCAGTGAAATGCTATTAATGTTTAGCCAGTGAAATGCTTTTACTGTGAAGCCGTAGCCTTAATGCTCCTTTTGTTGAACAGTAACTTAACCGCTGCGTGCTGAACTATGGATAGTGTTTTTTTAATGTAGAGAGCTGTGTCCCTGGCATATAGAAGCTACACACATTTATTTTGCTAGAAAAACCGACAGAGCACAAATCTTTCCCCAGAAAAAGTGGCGGGTGGTCTCAATAACTTACTAATCGCTTAGACTAAATTGGCGAGTGTTAGGCCTATATTTGAGCCCTGCACGACACTCTCCGCTGATCACAGTGATGGTGCCGCGGAGACACCTTTTATGTTATGTTGTCTTCTAACTTTATAACTCGCGTGTGGGTTTTTTGACAGCAAATGTTATAGACTACGCATATACGTGAAGTGGAGCCGTGACGTCAGCGTTACCAGGGAAAATGGTTTCGGTGAGAAACCAAAACCGTTGTATTTCCAAAAATCCTCCCTGGGAGTAGATCTCAAAAACTTACGGTTGCTGTTTTCATGTAAATGATATAGTGCAACCGGGAAAATATTTTCGCGTTTGCACCATTTCGTGTTGTCGTGTAAAGTGCCCCTAAAAGAGAAGCTTTCGTTTCAGCACTGCTATATGATTAACTATGAGCATAAAATAAATGCTGCCTCTCAAATGCCTTGGACAGCAGCGAGGATGAGCCACTCGTGATCGCTCACTTTCTGACTAAACAGCTTCATGGAAATAATATTCTAAAATTCTTCACGTTATATTCTAACAAAATTTGTTAAAGCAAGTCATTTGGTGCTTTTAATGCCGTGATTTTAAACAGACAGATTCCGTTCAGTAGGTAGGTTGCGCACTGCAGGCTGCTGCGGTGTCAGATAAAGGCAGGCTAATAAAATCACAGATTTTACTCTCACAGATTTTACTCTCAGATCACAGATTTTACTCTCAGAACTCTTTAGTTTTCAAAGTAATAATATATGTTCCATATATAAAAAAGCTCTCACTCTTGACAACATACACTCCGATGGCATCGATCGGCAACAACAACTATTGCTGATGATCGCCCATAACATAAGCACAACCAGCAGCACACACACCTTCAAATGCAATGCTACTGACACATGAAAACACTGACACTCCGACTCAATGCCATATTCAATATCAATTTCAATCGATAGCAAAACAGAATAGCATTATTTCACTCACCAAAGCACTTATTAGTAGCCTGGCATTACCAGACCTGCCACTAGGCGCTGGCAAATTAAATTTGCTTCGCCTGTTGGTCTAGAAACTCTCCATTGAAGCTTTTTCAAAAAGACCAGAATTGAAACTCACGTTTCAATTGGTTCTATCTAATATGGGCGGGCCAAAGCCCTTTATATGGTACTCTGGGGAGGACGTAACTGGATGACGACAGTGACGTGCATGCGACGTCGAAGCCGTGATAGTAAACATCAAAGATGGCTGCGGATATGTTGTGCGAGTTTGAGACTGCTTTGGCCTCGACCCTTTACGATTTGGAAGATTGCACTCAAATATTTCATTAGCAAGTAAGTCGAATGTTCTGTTTTGCCGACCGACCACGGCAAATGTTTAATTGAACAGTTTAACAGCTGTTCGCTAAACGAACGGGGCTTACGTCACCTTGTGCATCGCTCTGATTGGTTGTAGTGCTATCCAACTGCGTGCAGTGGCATTTGAAATGCACGAGTAGGAGCCGCCCCTTGAGTTGGAAATTACTATTGATCGTGGCCAGACCCTCTATCGTTCAAGATATCAGGGTAACTTATTAGGCTATTTGAAGAGAAAGGCGGCCCCGTCAATACAGCGACGTTCACTCGTCCAGCATAGACAGCATCCAGCTGCTCTCATCTCATCCTCTCAGAAAAGTTTTTAAAATCCTTGTATCCCGTCCTCCACAAAATACCGTCTCCACCGAACAGCAAACGAGGAAAGTGCCTTCTTATGATCGATAGCCGTTAGCCTTCTTTAGCATAGCTACCACTCCACATTATAGGCTATTGTCCGGTGGATCATGCGTACCAAGCGGTTTTATAGCCTACCAAATTCTCTTCCAGACTAAGGGTCTCAAACATGTGCTCCAAAAATGATGTACTTCATTCATGTTGTCGACTCGTTTTCATTTGTGTGCCTCTGACATCTTTGTGTTAGCAAAGTTATCCTTCTCTGTCCTTCTCTTCTTCCGGCTACATTACTTTTCGCGGCACTACTGTCACAGTAGTGGAACGAACCCAATGACCATATATGTCCTTTCCAGTGCCGGAGGGACAGCGCCCGTTGGGGTAAAATAATCTCCGTCCACTATAACAGAGAAATACTACGAGCACGAGCATTCGCAGTTGTTCTATAGTCTATTCGAGAGAATTGTTTATCTCCCGTGAGATCCACACATTTCCAACAACGTCAGATTATAGTTTAATCTTCCAGGGTGATTTGTTATGGGAAAGAGATGCGTGTAATGATTTGCTAAATTCATAACATGATTTTATCTAACGAAATATACAGTTTAATTAATATCTGTTGGGCTTAACTTAACTACTTTTTACTCACCTCTTAAAATTTGCTCTCCCGCTGGGTACTCACGGAAACACAGCCCGAAGTATAGGATATTATTATAGAGTAGCGCTATAAGATTCAATTTATAAAATAACCAAAACATGTAGACCTAGGCTACTTGATAAGTAGGCCTAATTCAACCTACATCACAACTGCATGCCATAGACTAGGCCTACAGTAGCCATATATTTGCAACTATAGGTAAGCTTATATATTTTATTGATTAAATATATTGGGTGCCAAGCATTTCACAGTCATTTGTCTGTGTTTTTCTGATGACAGAGCTTTATTTCGTGGTGTTGCCATTGAGTGTCGCTGATTCCCCGAGTCAGGAAAACCTTGCGGTAGCTCTACGCATGGTCGAAAGTTGGCGTAGGAATACGCACATTTCTCCGCAAAGAATGTTTTTATAAATACCAACGTTTGCCACCGCACATTTTCCCGCACATTTCTTCCCGTCTACGCAAGGTTTTTGTGCGCCGCAAGCTTTATAAATGAGGCCCCAGATGATTGAAAGGAATAATCAAACACTGCCTTAAATCAAGCAAATGTGTGTGCATGGAGTCATTTTGTTGCTGTTGACAGAGTTGTTTAAGGCTGTTTCTAGATATGCCATCAAAAACTGGACCTGTGATATATAGGTTGAAGGTGTGGCATGTATGATTAAGTGCCAAGACTCCCATGACCACAGCAGTTATTCAGTCTTTAGATATAATAATGATATTAAGGAGATTCTGAACTGTTTATGAAGCCTACAACTCTGTTGTTTACGTTGCCAGCTGTAATGAAGAGTTGTGAAAATGTTTTCAGGGGTCATGAGGTTTGCAGAGCAGCGAGTCCGGTTCTATTTTCACTGGAGGGATTTAAAACACTATAGAATGCAAGTCATCTGACCTAATTGCACTGGTAGGGGTTGCTAAGGATGAGGTTTCACTTGCAGCTCTGCAGTGTGCAGTATGAACTGTCTAACTTCAGTCTGTCAGTATACAGCCATCACAGAAATTCTGCATTTTGGAATTGAATATTCATGACCAAAATGTTTGTCCTTAACAAGGACTTTATCTGATATACAATTCCACTTTCTCATATTTTGACAGGAGAAGCCTAAGAAAGTTAAAAAACAATAGGATTGTTAGAAAAAGACTGATTAGTGATCATTTATAAATTACAAATAGTATATGGCTTGTCATATACTTTGTTTAATATGCAATTAAATTAAAATCATGAAAATACAATTGCAAAGCACATTTCACGTTGTACTATTAGTAACCTTAATATACTATCAGTTGTTGTTTAAATATAAAGCCATTTTTATATATATGGTTAATAAAAGAGGTAGAGATGATGTGGGTGTTGTGGCTTAATGGCTAACTGAGAAGCAGTGATAAGAAGTGGCTCATACTGCGTATTGATATATTAACCCATTTGGTTCAGTTATAACATTAAGTTATAATATCTAGTCATATCATCAAATAGTAGTAACAAACATACTTTGTTATGACTCAGTTCATAAAGCATATGACTTTTACCTTTAGTAAGTGCTTGGCAAATTTATAGTCTCTGGACTGAATGCATGCTCCAATTTCTTATCTTTCAAACCGGAAAATGTGAATGGGGCCATTTCACCAAAGAAAAGGAAATGTACACTTGAGATCATGGCATATTCTTGGGACTATTCTGTAAAACAGCGGTGTGGCTTGGCCAGGGTGCGTTTGATTTACAGTGCTGCTTGATTTACAGTGCTGCTTGAAGAGCTCCCCTCCCTTTCTCTCTTCGCTGTCAGGCAGGCTTTAGCCTTGCTGCCTAGGTCTGAACCTGAAAGTGCAGAGACCTGAGTTTCCCAGCAGCTGTCGTTAAAGGTGATTGTCACATACGGCTGCCAAGTCACGCCAAGTAGACCCCATCTACTATGGCTGCTCTCATATTTCACTGGCTCTCTTTGTGAATAACAAAAACACAGTGCGAGTTCAGTGGATTAAAGTTTGTTGTACAACTGCTGTGAGGAAAAACCATCAGGCTACTGGAAGCATAACTATATTAAAAAGATGTCACTTTTTGTTTAAATAAGACTAAACTGTCATCTGCATTGACTGCTACCGTTGAGCAAGTATTGTGCAAACTGTATCCATTATTTTTCAAAACTGATCACACTGTGTCCAAGAGTCCACCTTTGCCCCAAGGCTCCAAAGCACTAAAGCAACTGACAATCTATAAATGCCAGCAAATACATATATACAGAGACAACAACTACAACATTAACTGTCTATATTTCTACAATTGTGCTTCGCTAGCAAATAGAAGTACAGAGGAACCTAAAGTGTAATTACAGGGCAAAGTTCTGGAGTTGAGACTATGGGCAAGGGAGGGAGAGCAAACAGCATATAGACAAAGAAATGTGCTTCAAGGGGGAAAGACAGGCATGTTGGGAATCCAGTTCAAGTCAAATAAGTTCATAAACTGAAAAAGAGGGTTAATTTTCCGTGTGGACATTAGCTATTGGAAAGAAAACCAAAATAGATCAAAGCATTATAACTTTCAACAGGCGTCCTGACTCAGGCCACTGGAACACTGCCACTTGTGCAGTTTAGTGCTTTACTTGTGGAGAAAAAATTGGATTCTTCTGTGAATCACATCAAATAAGCTAATTAAGAGGATGTAACTAATAGTCCAAATATCCTAACGCCAGCACAGTCAAAGTTGGACTTTCGTAATTGGTGTGTGCGTGTTTTTTTTTGTACGTTTGTGCACGTACAGGCGCGCACACACTCAGCTCAGTCAGCTGGGATCTCTGGCTTTGTTCTAGGTTTGCAAAGATTTTTTTTGTTGTCAGTGTGGGTGTATCCAACTGTGACAAGCTGCTTGGCTCCGTTCGGCCCTTTGTAAATCCTGGAGTGTTCCGTAGGAATGGAGCTGCACTGAACGCAGATTAGCACCAGTGTTCACCTCTCAACTTCGTTACTGATTTACAGACTGCACTGAGGGCCAGACAAAACAAAGAAATAGTCACATGGGGTCGGGAAGTGGTATTCACTCATTCTCATTGTTTCGTTTTTTAGGGATCAGATGCGTTCTATTTGGATGAGTTCACAAAAAAGGGTTGAGAGCATGAGAGTTTACTCCATTTTCCTCAAAACCAGACTTAGTTCAAAGGATGTTCCCTTAATGAGTGTAGAATCTACTGCAAAATGTTTTTATTTCCTAATTTAAACAATTATTTTACACATATTTTCTGTATAAGTTACTGATAACCAGAGGCAAATAATAATTAAGACAATTGTAAGCATATAGACATGCAAAGACCATTTGCCATTAATCACACATTTCCCCCACATGGTTTTCTTGCTCATTTATCAGAATAAAACATTTTGACTTTAATAACTTAGACATAATCATAAAGAGGCTCAGTGTCACGTCTGATTACAATGCTGGTGGTGGTATCCTGCAGTGGAACTTCACATTTGTCTGTGTCTGACAGCAGCAAAAGATAAGCTTATTAACTTGTTGCCCTGAGCTTCTCACATAGACTCTCCATCTTCTCTTTTTAAAACAGTAATTACTCTTTTTTGGAACAGTAACTACTCTTTTTCTGAAGAGTAACTACTCTTTTTTGGAACAGTAACTACTCTTTTTAAAACAGTAACTACTCTTTTTTGGAAAAGTAGCTACTCTTTTTGGAACAGTAACTACTCTTTTTTTTGAAACAGTAACTACTCTTTTTTGGAACAGTAGCTACTCTTTTTGGAACAGTAACTACTCTTTTTTTGGAACAGTTACTAGGGGAGAGTGGCCTAAGTTGTGCATTTTGGAAGTTGTGCCACCCCTTGTTTCTAGAAAACTGTGGAACAGTGTTAATTTCGTAGACTAAGACTATGACGAAAAATATTCGTCAACAAACCTTTTTCACGCACGAAAACTAAATAAAAACTAAATAAAAAGGCAGATATGATGACGAAGACTGAGACGAATATAACTGACACTATAGTCTACGAATAGGAACGAGACGAAACTGTTAGGGCGGGACGAATGGAGAACAGATCCAATCAGAACTGTGGGACAAGTTGGGAAGAAATCCAATCAGTGCGAAGCAGCGAATGCAACCCTGTGTCGGTGAAAATTGATGGGAGACCACACAGTGTGAGCGGGTGGAGAGAGCCGACGTGCAGAAAAACTCTGCGGTTTGATGGACAAAATGATAGTCAGGGATATCCTGCCCATTAACGTTGTCTAGGGGAACGGCTAAGTTCCGCGATCTGTTTGTTACTACAAACAGATCGCGGAACTTAGCCGTGTGTCTCGAGCTTGAATACACAGAGCCATTTCCTCAAACTGACTGCGCAACTATATAGGAAATGAACTGTGAAACTCCCGCCTCCCTCCGTTAGTTTCTGTTTTCACCCGAGTAAGTTACAATCAACTCCGACGCATATAGCGTTCAATTAAAACCTCTAATTTTTATTATCAAAAAGGCTTTGATGCAAAAGAAGTCCGAACACACACAGCGGCAGCAGTGCTGCTTAAAGGAAAGCGCAGTTGCTCAATTTTATCAGCACGTAACTGCATGCTGCTGCTGCTGCCCAGGGGCGGCCTTAACGATCTCGGGGCCCGTTTCAAGACCTAGTGTGGGGCCCCCCCACTTATTTTTTTTATTTTCTATTTTTTATAAATAATGCTTGTGCTTGCTCCCCGCAAAAAGAAAAAAGATTGTGGAATCTAGTTGGTTCATAGACGGATCATGAGATAATGGGCCCCTGGGCAAAGGCTCTTAAAGCCCCCCCTCCCCCTATCCAGTCAGGTACACTGATTTTATGTGAGATTATTATGAATTAAATAGAATACATGTTTTGTATTACAACTATTAAATCTGTGTCTGTATTGCATATTGAAACCTTAATACCATTCAATGAAGAAAAACACTTAGTCGACGAAGTCCGCTGTAGATTTAGTCAACTAAAATCTGCTTATATTTAGTAGACTAAGACTAGACTAAGACTAAAAGATTTTAGATGACTAGAATAGGACTAAGACTAAATGGTGTGATATTCAAAAGACTAAGACTAAGACTAAATCAGAATTTGCTGCCAAAATTAACACTGCTGTGGAAGAAATTGGAAATGTGACCACATATTTAAGAAGAGCCATCCATTTGACTCATCCTGTAAAGAAGGGAGACACAAGGAATAAGATACAAGCACATTTAAGCTCAAAAAACTGTGTTTGCCTTTCAAAGTAAAATTTCCATGATCAAGGTTTTTTGATTATTGTGTCTGAACACTTATATACAAGTTTGAAAACATTTGACACATGTTTTAGTGCTTTAGTTTGCTACACTTTGTGTCGATACAGTTAGCACGATGTCAGCCCTAAACTGCTGCATCATGCTTATTATCCATATGTCTGGGGTTGGGGTGATTTGTGCCAAAGGGCCAATGTGAGTTATAAGTAAGTAAGTAAGTAAAATGTATTTATAAAAGCACATTTATGACATTTTGCACTGTCCACAGTGCTGTACATAGTGCACTCAGTAGGTAAACAATGAAGGTAAAATAACAATAACCAAAATAAAAGACGTAAAGCCCATGCATCCACATAAACACAGATAGTAGTGCAGAGGTAAGATAGTTAATGGGGAGGAAACACCAGGGTGTACATATGGGTTTTGAGCCTTGATTTAAAGGCAGAAATGTAGAGGGAATCACATTTGTCAGGTGGCAGTTGGCTCCACAAGCATGGAGCAACTAGTGTAAAGTACATTTCTGAGAGTTGTGCCAGTGGCATGGCTGTATACGCTGGTCACCAAAAGAAAGTGATTGTCTACAGTAGCTCAGAAGAGAGTGACATCTCAATTCCACTTAACGACACCACTGATGAGAGTTCAGATGGCCAGAAAGATGATGATGGTGACTTTGTCATTGTGAGCTTTGCAAGTAAAACCATTAGATCTGCTAGGCCTTGTTTAAGAAAATTGTCTTTCAATCTTTGTCAAATATTTACTTTATTTACTTTAAATAAACCTTAAATAAGTAATTGTCTTATGGATTTGTCTTGCATTACAGTTTATGAGATATATTGCAATGGCACAATTTACCCCATGGTATTCTCTCCAACCGCACAACTTACACCACACCGGGGGCAAGTTGTGCAACAAGACAACTTTTTTTCCCGAAAGCTATATTTCTTCAACAGTTTATTCCAGATCCAAAGTTTTTATTGCCAGGGATGCACAACACCCTGAAATATATGTACATATTTGAGTTGGAGACTTTACTGTCAAGGCCTTACTTTATAGTCACTTTGAGTGAAAAGTTGCACAACTTAGGCCACTCTCCCCTACTCTTTTATTGGAACAGTAACTACTCTTTTTTGTGTACCTTATTGTAAAGTGTTACCTTTTATTTCAATCACTTTAGCCCAGTTCTAAAATAATATTATATAAAGCCAATACAAAAGGGGGTCATTTGAAAGCTTTTTAAAAATTGGACATAAACTAAATACAACGATGTATTGTTTTCATTTCTCAATTTTGAATGTTCTACTCAAGTGATACTGCATATAGTTTTGATTCTACTTTTAATGCATGTTATTTTGATTTTAAAGCCCACATTTTGGTCAACACGTGCAAAAAGTCACCTTTCAGGCTCTTTTTTTCCTAGCCATTGACCTGAGAGCTGTCTTTGTTTTTGGTGGGCTGCTTCCCTCCTCCACCTATTAACAGGCAGCTGGCTGCACTGTTGTGACAACGGTGGGAGCTTCCAGACACCCTTGTAACAGCTTGGCTCGTTAGTGGGAGATTTAGTACTCTAACTTTGGGTATCTGGTGGGCTGCTAATGTCCTGAAGGGGTGATTGACAGAATGAGATGATTACGTCTACCAACTCACTTGCCTGGGCAGAGCTTATCCTAAAGGTTTCCAGTGTAGGTTGTAGTGGTCCGCAGCGTCAACTGGGAAACAATTTCAACTTGGTGACTTTTATTTTGTATGTCTGATTCATGGTCCACCTGACGAGTTTGGACTTTGTGGTTAAAACCATATAGGAACATATTTTTTATATTAATATGGTCTCTGAAAGGGTACAGTTTATTGAGTTCTTGAATTGCTTGATAAAGTGGAAAAAATATTGGAAGCTCGACATATTACAAATATTTGTACTACAACTACTATACAGTCAAATCTAATGAACTGTTATTATAAAAATGGCTACATTCATTCATAATATGTCTTGAGAAAAACTATATACATGATTAATATATATTTTTTTATTTAAAGGGATTATTTTTCTTGTGGGTTAGTTGGATACTGTACATATACAACATTTTTTTCAAAAGTTTTAGACTTTGGATAAAACATGTAATTTGAAAGCGACATCTCTTCTCCCAGAATCATAAGCAGCTCTAATTGGTTCCAGATGTGAAAATCAGGCCAAATGATGGAGCACAATTATGTCAAATTAAACATGCCACAGTACCTCAAATATTTAGATATTATTTCTTTCCGTCCCCCCCCCCCCAAACATCAGTCACTGCCTATAGTGACCTATAGTAGGTTTACATTAACAGGAGGGCATTTGTTGGAATCTAAAGCTGGATCCAATTATGCTTTCAAAGCTTGCATAGCATATTTTTCTAAATCTGACCATAATAGCCAGCTTTTGTGATCTGGGACATCACTTAGAGCTCCAATGACATTATTTACTTCTTTTAAGTATACAGAGTGCTTAACAGACTTAAGAATTTAAATCTGGAATAGTTATATCCACTTGCTTAAAAAATATATTGCCCTGTGTCTTGGAAAAACATTACTCACTAGAACCTAAATTGTTCTACGAAAAAAAAATCTAACACTGATATTATAAAGACACCATGCTGTGCCAAACCATTAAAAAAATGTGAAGCTGTATTTGATAGTTATTACCATAGGCTTGATATAGACGGAATACCTGTTGGTGTGTTTAACGGCCTCCACACACATCCTACCTCTACTGCGGGTCTACGTCTGCCTTTTTTTCACCGACCGTGTAATCAACCTAAGCGGCCACACATCCAACCTGGGACGCACTGCTGATGCCCGTCAGCAGTGCTACACTTTACCTCAGGTGGCTCGCCTATTTTTTTCTGAGAGCCGCGCGTCTCTCTCCTTAAACTGATAGAGAAATACTCTGCTGAGAGTCATATTGACTTCATACAGGCAGCGTTCGCAGTAGTTTCACCATTTCCTGGTGTGTCCCTTTCAAAATAAAACTTCCAACAAGCGAAAATGTGGCCAAAGAAAAAGGCAATTGTGCGCACGGATTACTGTCGAGACTCAATATTAGACTCAATATAAATCATATGCATCATAAATGACATGAAATAACATCATTTTTAATGGGAATTATCTATGAAAACTCTATGTAGAAAGACAGGGCTTTTAAAAGCAGCGTGTGGAGGCTGTTACTTTGTTAAAGTCAGTGAAGACAGTCAAATCTAGAAAGGTAAAATTAAGGAGTAAACATAAAAGAGACATGCAAGATAGAAATGCAACCATGCTTTCACAGGATTTGCAATTTATACTATACAGTAAGAGAACATCTGAATTCCATTACACCTGCCAATTATTTATGCATCTACAAAATCAGTACAATCATTCGGACAACCAGCTTAAATGGCCAACACTCTTTTTTTCCTTTACACTTAAATCTAGGCCCCTCTTGGTCCTCATCAGCTGCCCATTCCTTTAGCATCTGCATGAGAGTTACCCATAATTATGATGGATTCGACTGCGGCTCATTGTGTCAGCTCACTGCAATTGTTTTGCAGAGGCTGGGTATGTGACATGCATTAGTAATTGAGGGAAGCAGAAAAAAATCAATGTTCTACTGGAATCTATTTGCATTTGGCAAAGATAGCGCACAGGCAAAGCAAAAATTAAACCATAAGCTCTGTTAGCTACTTAAACCTCTGTACAGATATTATTTTCCATAACCCATTTTTTTACTTTATTAAACTATTTTTTTACGGGACCATCCGATCCCACTTTAAAAACATGAAAAGCTAACTCCTCAGTTTTGCCAATTAGAACCTATTAATTAAGCTTAATTTACCTACTTTTGCATCTATTAAGTACAGAAATAGTTTAGACGTTTGATAAACTGATGTTTTGTGTACTGTAAAACTACATTTAATTAGGGATGCACAAGAAATACTAGTCGGTTAATAACCATCACTTGGACTTGAACATAACGTGTGTGAGAGAGAGAGAGATAAAAAGATGAGAGCAGCACAAAGCAAAGTAAAAGGGTTTTCTTGACCGCTGCCTCAGGAGTCAGTCGATAAGCAAACAGTAGCCTACACTTACTTTAACAAGAAACATTATAAAAGACACACTTAAAATAACAACAGGTAACACTTTATAATAACTATCCGTTGTAACTCATTAATAGATCGTTAGTAAACTCTTAATTAATGATGTATTAATGATTTGTTAAGTGTTTGTTAGCAGTTTGTTAAGGATTTATAACAATGCCTTACAGACAGTTAATAGACCATTGATAAACTTTTAGTTAATTGGTTATAAATGACTTGTTAAATGACAGTTAACCGTTTGTTAAGGATTTATAACTGTGCTTTATAGATAGCCGATAGATCATTTTCAAGCTAGTAGTGAATTACTTACTAATGACTTATTAAGTATCAGTTAATAGTTTATATGTGTTATCGGGACGTTATTCTAAAGTTGCAACTATTCCTCATTTATTAATTGTTTGTAAATGAGGAATAGTTGCAACTTTAGAATAACGTCCCAATAACATATATAAACTATTAACTAATACTTAAAGGCCTACTTCAGCGGTGGGAATATGAAGGTGTATTGAATTCTGATATCCTATGTAGTATAAATGTGCAAAACAAATTGAAATTGGTTCATCCTAGCCTGAGAAAAGGCAGAAAGAGTGTTTTTTTAACCCTATATTTCTCTTTCTCATGACATCACAGAACGAGAAATATAAAGTTAAAAAAAACGTACTTTGTAAATATTACTGTGATGTCACAGTAAAAGACATCACAGTAATATTTACAAAGTAAGTTTTTTGGTTAAAGTTGCAACTATTCCTCATTTATTAATTGTTTGTACATGAGGAATAGTTGCAACTTTAGAATAACGTCCCAATAACATATATAAACTATTAACTAATACTTAAAGGCCTACTTCACCAGTTGGAATATGAAGGTGTATTGAATTCTGAGATCCTATGTAGTATAAATGTGCAATGTGCAATGCCTGAGAAAAGGCAGAAAGAGTGTTTTTTAACCCTATATTTCTCTTTCTCGTGACTAAATCATATATCTGTATGTAATATAAACTGGTTAAAAAAAAAGTACTTTGTAAATATTACTGTGATGTCACAGTAAAAGACATCACAGTAATATTTACAAAGTAAGTTTTTTTTTAACCCTATATTTCTCTTTCTGTGATGTCACGAGAAAGAGAAATATAGGGTTAAAAAAAACACTCTTTCTGCCTTTTCTCAGGCTAGGATGAACCAATTTAAAAAAAAATTGCACATTTATACTACATAGGATCTCAGAATTCAATACACCTTCATATTCCCACCGGTGAAGTAGGCCTTTAACTAATATATTAACTCACACTTTACAGATCAGTTGTTAATAGATTGTTAACCTTCTACTAATACCAGTGAAACTTTGTAAAACTGCACATGGGTGAAACAAGTTCAAGGTACAGAAATTTGACATGATATTTAAAATATCAAATTTTTGTATCTCGACCTTGTTCCACCCATAGGCTGTTCTGTGTACTGTTTTTTACCAAAGAAACACCACAGATGAAATGTTGAACATTGTGTTTAATCTATAGAAACACACATACTGAGCCATCACATGGCATAACAGTAGTATACAAAAGTATACAACAACATACAAACCCATGAGGTTTGGGAACTTTTTGTGGTAAACACTGGATAAACAGAATTTCAGAGGGACATTTAATGTCCATACATCACGGCAATGTCATGGATTATCCGTCCTAATGGCCCTTTGCGATGCTATAAAGCACAGTAATAAATCCTTAACAAACGGTTAACTGTCATTTAACAAGTCATTTATAACCAATTAACTAAAAGTTTATTAATGGTCTATTAACTGTCTGTAAGGCATTGTTATAAATCCTTAACAAACTGCTAACAAACACTTAACAAATCATTAATAAATCATTAATTAAGAGTTTACTAATGATCTATTAACGAGTTACAACGGATAGTTATTATAAAGTGTTACCGGCTTGGGAATTGGCTACAAGAATGTTAAGGTTAAAAGGCTCCTTAAGTGTTTACATTGTGCTTGGTTTTCTCACTGTCGACTAGTCTACATTAAAACTTACGTTAAAACAGTGGGGAAATTAATCGCTTGATAACAAAAGGCTCTAAACTTGAAAAGTAAATTTTATTAGCATATTAAACATAACAATGTGTTAAGGGTGAGGAATACCACTAACGAACAGCTGATGAGCAGAAACTGCTCCTACCATATACCATCTGGTACATTAACCTTGCATCCTACTTCCTTGAATCAACTAGACTTCTGTATCATTAAATATACATACATACATACATACATACATATTACATTTAATGATATTACAATAAATAAACCAAAAGAAGAAGAAAAGTATTTCCCTTAAATTCTACTCTATTGCGAGCTATTTTTTTTGTATTCAAATATTGTGTTGTATTATATTATAGTATATTATATTGCATTGTATTGTATTATGTTATATTACACTCAACAAAAATATAAACGCAACACTTTTCAATCAATCAATAAATCACTTTTGTTTTTGCACCCATTTTTCATGAGATGGACTTAAATATCTAAAATTCATTCCAGATACACAATATTACCATTTCTCTCAAACATTGTTCACAAATCTGTCTAAATGTGTGATAGTGAGCACTTCTGCTTTGCTGAGATAATCCATCCCACCTCACAGGTGTGCCACATCAAGATGCTGATCTGACATCATGATTAGTGCACAGGTGTGCCTTAGACTGTCAACAATAAAAGGCCACTCTGAAATGTGCATTTTTTTGCTTTATTGGGGGTCTGGGGACTCAGAACCAGTCAGTATCTGGTGTAACCACCATTTGCCTCATGCAGTGCAACACATCTTCTTCGCATAGAGTTTATCATATTGTCAATTGTGGCCTGTGGAATGTTGGTCCACTCCTCTTCAATGGCTGTGCGAAGTTGCTTGATATTAGTGGGAAGTGGTGCACGCTGTCGTATACGCCGGTCAAGCACATCCCAAACATGCTCAATGGGTGACATGTCCGGTGAGTATGCTGGCCATGCAAGAACTGGGACATTTTCAGCTTCCAAGAATTGTGTACAGATCCTTGCAACATGGGGCCGTGCATTATCTTGCTGAAACGTGAGGTGATGTTCATGGATGTATGGCACAACAATGGGCCTCAGGATCTCATCACGGTATCTCTGTGCATTCAAAATGCCATGAATAAAATGCACCCGTGTTCTTCGTCCATAACAGATGCCTGCCCATACCATAACCCCACCACCACGGGCCACTCGATCCACAAAATTGACATCAGCAAAGCGCTCACCCACACGACGCCACACACGCTGTCTGCCATCTGCCCTGAACAATGTAAACCGAGATTCATCCGTGAAGAGAACAACTCTCCAACGTGCCAGACACCATCAAATGTGAGCATTTGCCCACTCAAGTCTGTTATGGCGACGAGCTGGAGTCAGGTCAAGACCCCGATGAGGACGACGAGCATGCAGTTGAGCTTCCCTGAGATGGTTTCTGACAGTTTGTGCAGAAATTGTTTGGTTATGCAAACCAATTGTTTCAGCAGCTGTCTCAGTGTCTGGTCTCAGACGATCTTGGAGGTGAACCTGCTGGATGTGGAGGTCCTGGGCTGGTGTGGTTACACGTGGTCTGCGGTTGTGAGGCCAGTTGGATGTACTGCCATATTCTCTGAAACGCCTTTGGAGACGGCTTATGGTGGAGAAATGAACATTCAATGCACGAGCAACAGATCTGGTTGACATTCCTGCTGTCAGCATGCCAATTGCACGCTCCCTCAATGCTTGTGGCATCTGTGGCATTTTGCTGTGAGACAAAACTGCACATTTCAGGGTGGCCTTTTATTGTGGACAGTCTAAGTCACACCTGTGCACTAATCATGATGTCAGATCAGCATCTTGATGTGGCACACCTGTGAGGTGGGATGGATTATCTCAGCAAAGCAGAAGTGCTCACTATCACACATTTAGACAGATTTGTGAACAATGTTTGAGAGAAATGGTAATATTGTGTATCTGGAATGAATTTTAGATCTTTACGTCCATCTAATGAAAAATGGGAGCAAAAACAAAAGTGTTGCGTTTATATTTTTGTTGAGTGTATATTATAGTATAGTATATTGTGTTGAATTGTATTATATTGTATTATGTTTGTGTTATGTTGTATTGTATTGTGTTATGTTATGTTATACTTTGTTTTTGTGATACATTGTATATTTTATAGCAGTATGTAAAGAGGGTAGGCATAATAAGCCTCGGCTTCGTCCTATACCCTTTTTCGGCCATTGATGCTTTTAAGGAAAGTTGATTATCTTGTTTGTCTTGTGGTCATGGACCGAAAATAAAAACATTTACTACTTACTACTACTACTATTCATTCAGCTATTCGTCTGGAAATGTCTGGTACAGTGTAAGAGATGAAAACTGTGCCAAGAAAGCTACCATGGATGGTGAACTTGCATTCAATATTGAGCATTGTTGTGGCTCTACTTCCTTTGTCCTCTGTTAATTTGGAGCTTTATACTTTAAACTACATTTGTTGAAACATGAATGACTTGACCCTAAAGCATCTTCAGTGCAACAACATATAGCATATTTTAATATGCACGTATTTTCAACTCCTCAAATTTAAAAAAATCAGTTTGTAGTACATATTGCATTTGATATCATAACTCTGCTTGTATAATGAAGTAACCAAATGTTTTCCCACTTTAACTTACAGGACAGACAGAGGGCAGCCCTATTGATGGACTCTGAGCAGGCCAGATGGAAACAGAACAGGCCAGCCATGAGACGGAAGAAAGTTTGATATTGGCACAATTTGGCACACCTCACAACATCTCTCACAAACTCCAGAATGGAGGCAAGTTGTCCGAGGGAGATTCTCTGCAGATCACTGGGGATACTAACTGGAGCCAATACAAGCCCAAAACAGGCACTGACTCCATGAAAAGGCACAGGGAGAATTGCAACAGCCCTGATTCAGTACAAGGGTTTTTCGATCAAGCATCATACATGACGAATAAAGAATTGATGAATGGAGAGTTAAAGAATGCATTCACTGAGCAATCCTTACTGGTTCACCAGCCCAAAAAACTAAAAGTAGACGCTGAGATTAAAGGAAATGACAACATGTGCTCAGGTTTGGTGGACAGCTTTCCTGAGTTGACAAAGGCAACAGAATTTGAATGCAATACCTCACAGAAAGATATTAAGTTAGATAAGAGGAACTGTAATTTTCCGAATGGAGATATTTTCGGTCTATCAAGAAATAAACAAGTTTCAATTCCAAATGGTGTTGAATCATCCCCCTCAATGATAGAAAGCACTCCAGGTGATCTATTAGAGAAAACTTTGTCTCAGTATTATCCTGAGCAAGTGTCAATTGCACCACAAACCTCTGGGCCACAGCTAGATGCTGTCAATGGTTCACTGCCAAATAAGTTGCCCAGTGATAATGCTCAAACTCCATCTTTGACCTTGAGATTGCCCAATTCAGCTCAGATGCCTGACTCAAAGCAACAGCAGCCTCTGGCATCAGGCAATGTTGAGGGAGGCAACAATTATAACAATTATGTATTGAATGGATACTCAAACAATTTTGAAGCAGACCACCAGCAGCAACATCAGCAGCAGCCACCATCTTACTCTGGTCATGAGCTGTCTCTAGGTCAACTGCCTGGCATGATCCAATCCACAAATACTGCCCATAACTCACAACAGCATCACAATGATCCACAGTGTTATCCAGATGACTCAAATCCTCAAGCTATATATGCGAAAGCTAACCAAGAGTTCAACCAGAACTCTTTTCTGGAGGGCAATGATCCTCTACAAGCAGCAAAAGCAGGTGGATATGGAGCTTTTCCCAATTCTGGGTTGCAGAAGTTGGGGCAAAGTGAAGAATCCAGGTCTGGTCAGCTTCAACACCATGGCACTGACAGAGGGCACAATTATGGGATTCAATCCCATACAATTAAACACAATACTGTGAACCCACATGGAGCTGACAGTACGGGACCCATTGGGCCCAGTCTCCAAGAGCAATGTAATGGGTTAGAAAATGGGATGGAAAACACATCTCAGCAGAGAGCCAACTTATCATGTTCAACTCCCCTCAAGAGAAGCTGGATAGAGATGAACTCTTCACATTCACAGCAACAACCAGCAAGTGGCACGTTATCCCAGACACAAGAGCAGGAGATGTGGAGGGGCTTCCCTGCTAAGCCTCAGTCAGAGCAACAGGTAGCTCCTCCCCAGGTTCACTGCCAGATTTTGGAGCCAAATCCAGCGCAAAGATTCCAGGCACAGGGAGTTTTCACAGATACCAGTCAGGGATCTAACAGCTACCAGCAGCAACAGCAGGACTGTCTTCCAGCCCAAAAGCACTGTGCTCCAGCCCAGCACAACACTGCCCCTGAGTGGCAGCTATCAAATTCTAAAGCAACACAAATGCAGCAGCCTCTAGCCCAGAAAATGCCTGAGCAGCATGTCTTCCCCCAAATTCAGCAGACAGATAACTGCTACCAAACCCAGATACATTCAGAGCACTTATCTGAAGACCCTGATCTGCAGGACATACTGTCACCTGGGTTTTTAGCAACACAGCAACAACAACAGCAGCACTGTCATCTACAACGTCCCCTGTCCCATCCGCCACAATTTGAAGGCCAGCAATTAAAGTCTCCAAATTACAGACCTCGCAGTCAGCCTCAGCCAGGTCAGCAGCAGCTTCAACCTAACCAGCCTCTTAGAAACAATTTGGTTCAATCCAACAACCAACAGGTACAGCACTCTGACCATGCCACGTTCAGTTACAATAACACAACAGAGATGCAACAACATCAAAGGCAGTATCAACCAAACTCAGGCACAAGTAACCTCAAGCAATTCCAACCACAGCTGCCTAACAACCACTGCCACCAGCCAAACCACGCAGAAATCTCCCAGACCTCTACACATTCACAACCTCACTTACCACAAGGTGTGCTAAACCAGCATGTATCAACACATATGTATCCAAAAGCTGAGCAGCAGCTCAACATAGCATGCGCTCAGTTCCAAATGGGACCTCGACTACCTCTTGGACCTGTGGGCCTCCAAGGAGACTTTCAGAAGCATGCAGCTCTGCGTATGCACCTGTTACAAAGGCAGGAGCGCCAAGGCCCTCCTCACCAGCCCCAGACCATAAGTGATCCAAAACAAGGTCTGAGAGCTGTGAAAATGGAAAATGGACCCAGATTTGAGCTGCCTGGATCACATCA
Organism: Hyperoplus immaculatus; assembly: GCA_949357725.1. Taxonomy (NCBI): domain Eukaryota; kingdom Metazoa; phylum Chordata; class Actinopteri; order Uranoscopiformes; family Ammodytidae; genus Hyperoplus; species Hyperoplus immaculatus. The sequence goes on along the minus strand of OX442355.1, from coordinate 9,494,832 downwards.
GCAGGAACAACAGTTACAGATGCGAGAGGGAGGCATAAAAGGAATGCATGTCAAGCAGGAGAATCAGCAATCATTCTGTGAGCAAAACAAGAAGAATGGAAGCATCTTGGCCTCTATGGAAAAAAGCCTTAGTCAGTACCAGCTTTCCCCTGTGTTTGAGAAGAAATCCCTTGTTGTTAACTCCATGAATAAAGTCAAGGTGGAATCTTCTGGCCCTGTCACAATCTTGTCAACGAACACTGATCTGAGTGGAGTGGAGTCATCATCAGCTGCCTCAGCTAATGTTGCTCTAAAAAAAACACCCGATTCTACCCCTAAGAAGGAACATCTCCTGCAAAGCTTTATGGAATCTCCTATGAAACTATTGGACACCCCTATAAAGAATCTATTGGATACCCCCATGAAAACACAATATGACATTGCATCCTGCCACTGTGTTGGTGAGTATCTTATTTGTTCTGTCATGATTAATCAGTTAGTCTGTACATATTAATCTATTCCCCTTTATGATATTTAGAGCAAATCAGCGAGAAGGATGAAGGCCCATACTACACTCACTTGGGGTCAGCGCCTAGTGTTGCCAATATACGGGAGACGATGGAGAAGAGGTTAACCGTGATCTGAAATATTGAAATACATTGGAAACATAGATTGTGTACCATTTTAATCCTGTGTTTTTTTTTTATTTCTGCTTTAAAAGGTCTGGTCTAACAGGTCGCGCCATCAGGATTGAAAAGGTTATATACACTGGCAAGGAAGGGAAAAGTACACAGGGGTGTCCCATAGCCAAATGGGTAAAAATCCTTTTAGTACATTTCATATGAGAAGTAGGCATATCAGCTGTCCATATATCTTGTATTGCCTCAAATATGTACACCTGCATAAATTCTAATGACTGCCATGCTTCAGGTTATTCGTCGCTCCAGTGAAGAAGAAAAGTTACTGGTGTTGGTCCGGGAACGTACTGGTCACACATGTGATGCAGCCTGCATCGTTGTGGTAATCCTGGTCTGGGAGGGCATCTTGCCTAGCCTTGCTGATCGTCTGTACCTTGAGCTAAGTGAAACCCTAAAAAAGCACGGAGCCCACACCCAGAGACGCTGCGCTCTCAATGAGGAGTAAGTAGCAGCACTCAGAAATTAGTTTGTTAAACAAACAGAATACCTGATAATTGTTTTTATTTTACCAGACAGATTTAAATTCAACGTTGCCTTTATTTTATAAACACACCTGTGGCTTTTCTTTCCATTTGCTTTTTCTTCAATTCCTACTTGTTTCGTTACACCACGTCAAAAGGTTCCGAGTTTGATCTTCAAATCATCAATGTTGAGTAATGGTACTAATATTAAGGGCAACAATAACACATTTCATATCACTTTTCAGGAGGACCTGTGCATGCCAGGGGTTTGATACTGAGGCCTGTGGGGCATCATTCTCTTTTGGCTGCTCCTGGAGCATGTACTACAATGGCTGCAAGTTTGCCAGGAGCAAAGTTCCAAGAAAATTCAAGCTATTAGCAGATGATATGAAAGAGGTATTTCAAATAGATCAAAAACATGTGCACCATGGTTATCATAATTTATAATGCCAATTAGGGTAACTTGAAACTGAATCTTTTCTTTCAAGGAAGAGAAAATTGACCATAACTTACAAAATCTGGCAACCGTATTGGGCCCCTTGTATAAAACCATGGCACCTGAAGCTTATGGAAACCAGGTGAATATATCTAGACATTGTACTGACTGCTTGCCTTCACATATTTACAACTTAATGTTTCATTCATAAATATGCAATGCAAATGTCCTGTTTCTAAAAGGTATAATTAAATTTCAGATCAAATTGAAACCAAGCATGCTTTTTAAGTCACATGTATACAATAATAGTGAGTGATTTACCTTGTACACAGGAATCATTACAATAGTTTGAACCTTACGCTGAGCAATGTACTTTCTGTTGTTCTGGACAAAGGTGGAACATGAACAGAGAGGAACAAATTGCCGTCTGGGACACAAGGAGGGCCGTCCCTTCTCTGGTGTCACTGCTTGTATGGATTTCTGTGCCCACGCTCACAGAGACCTCCACAACATGCAGGGCGGCAGCACTGTGGTAAGAAAATCTTAGAGAATGTATATCCCTTTAAGATATATGATATTGATACATAGACTCAAACTGCATGCTGAACGGTTAGTTCACGTCATTCTGTTTTTCCAGGTGTGTACATTAACACGGGAGGATAACCGAGAGATTGGAAAGATACCAGAGGATGAACAGCTCCATGTACTGCCCCTTTATAAGGCCTCCAACACTGATGAATTTGGCAGTGAGGAGGGTCAGCAGGAGAAAGTGAAGTCAGGCGCCATCCAAGTCCTCAGTGCCTTTCGCCGCCCGGTGCGCATGCTTGCAGAACCCGCCAAGTCTTGCAGGCAAAAAAAGCTAGATGCTAAGAAGGCAGCTGCCAACAGGAATGCCATGCTGGACAGCTCAAATGATAAGGCAGAGAAGGCCAAGTCAAAAGTCACTTTTGAGAATACTGCCCAGATCACTCCTACGGCAGGTAGGGTAACATTTATTGTGTAATATAAAAATAGTATGCTAAATAAGTCATCAATTTGTATGGACATTTGTAAAACATACTTACGGGATTGGATATTTGTGTAATTTTGTGAAATCCGTTTATTTTATAGGACTTATTCCAGGTGTTGTGGGAGCCACCCTACAGTCAGGTCAGCAAACACACCCCTTTGGGGCCCATCATCAGCAACTACAACAACAAAAGCACCAGAGCATTCTACCCCCTTATCCTGGCTCAAATAATGTAGCCAGCTATCCTAGGTTTCCCACCCACCATGGATCTTTTCCAAGCACTTCCAACCCCAGCAGTTTGTACCCCCCTCAGCCACCAACACCAGCCAGCCCTTACCCATCCCAACTCCATGTACCAAACTCTTACATGAATGGATCAAATCGTCCATTCCCAGGTTATCAGTGTAATGGAGGAATGCCCCTTGATAATTACCATCCGTACTATGCCTCAAATCCAAAGCATCTTGACATGTATCGCCAACAGCGGCCAGCGCTTTACTCAGAGCAGCAGTACGGTGTACATCAACGTTATGAGGTCAATTATCCGCCAAGGTATGGAGAGCCAGCTTTACAGGTCAATGGGTACAATGCTTGCAACATGAGGCCAGTTCATCCCTTGAGACCTTATGCCCCGTATGGAGGTGCAGACACCCAGTTCATAGACCCCCTCTCAAGATCACCAGCAGCCCACAGAGGTCTAGATTATACAGCTGCTGTGAGCAAAGGCAATCAGTTTGGAGCATACCCAAATCCATACCTTATCCGGAGTCCTCAAATCTTACCCCCAGGCCAAGATCCTTTCCATATGCAAATCAAGACAGAGATGGGCATGCATACCCCGCAAATGCTTTCTGCTCAGTTAAGTGGTGGGTGTTTGAATCATGAAACACAGTCCGGGTTAGGTCTGCCTAATGGTATTAAGCAGGAGCCTGGAACACCCCAGACACCCACAACCCCACAAAAGCCTGAAATGTGGTCAGACAATGAGCACAACTTCTTGGACCCTGATATTGGTGGTGTGGCAGTGGCACCAACTCATGGCTCTGTCCTTATTGAGTGTGCAAAACGGGAGCTCCATGCCACAACACCCGTTAAAAACCCAGACCGCAACCATCCAACACGCATTTCCTTGGTCTTCTACCAGCACAAAAATATGAATGAGGCCAAGCATGGTTTGGCACTGTGGGAAGCCAAGATGGCTGAGAAGGCGCGAGAGAAGGAGGAAGATGCAGAGAGGAATGGGGGTGAGGGGACACCTAGCAAGGGCAGCAAGAAGGGGGTGAAGCGTGAGCATCTTGAGTCATCAGAAACAGCCGGGCCACCTCCTTATAAACGTTTTATCCGGGCACTTATGGAGGGTTCCTCGTCATGCACAACAAACACCTATGTCAATACATCTCCATACGCCTTCACCAAGGTCACAGGGCCTTACAGTCAGTTTGTGTAAATTTCAGGTGCTTAATTTATGAAAAGGACCTCAAGCACCACCAGCCTCATCTTAACACTCCTTATCCGCAAGGTTAGCAACTGAGTTGTGCCGAAAAGGAAACCTGTGATCAGATGAGATATAAATCAACTTTCACGTCAGGTCTTTCACATCTTTAACAAACAAGCTTTACTGGTTGACTCTGCTATTAGGATGTATTTGTTTTTGTTTGGCAACTTTTGCAAGATACACTGTAAACAATATCGGGTGCTTTCAGTCGTATATTACCTATTTTTAATGGACACAAAGTTTCATTTTTGGTGGCTTAATTTTCTAACAACATTTTGGAGGTTGTGGCATAAAACACTGACTCTGTAAAAGCAAACATATACGGTGCTAATGTATGTGCTTATTTCAATTTATTTTAATGATAATGTCTTCACACCATAACCAGAGCACTCTGCGAGTGGCACTCATATGACAACAGGAATCTAAAACGATTACCCACTGTCAAATGTTCAGCATCATAATGGTTTTTGGCAAGTCAGTTTTTCTTAGAGCACTTTTGATAATTAAAGTTTAATGTTTTGGTAATACCTTTAAAACGTAAATCTGGTTATACTATATTGCTTCCTTTTGAGTAATTAATTTCCAAGCGTCACTAAAATGTACTTGAGGAATTAATTACAGAGGGTTATACTAGCAATGCATGAAAAAGCTTCAAGTTCATCATGCAGAAATACTTTTTTAAACAAATTTTGTTGGTGCTTCTTTCACTTTCGTATGTCATTTATACTGTAAATTGAGCCTTTCTTATGGTGCATTTTTAACATTGAGGAAAACGTTGTGTTATTTTAGTTTTTTTCCAGGTTTACTTTGTTGTCAACAACTGTGTTTAATGTTCCTTACCTTAGGTTCATTGAACAAACCTGGACTGTGAATATAACATGTAGATTTATGTCTGTGGTGCTTAGTAAATGTGCTTTTATACACTGAGGAACACAAAACAGGGTAAGCTCAGCGTCAGTTTTAAAAGGGCAGCTGGCTTGCTGTGAGGTCTATAATTATTGCAAACTAACTGTAAGATAAACAGGTGACTATTGTACAGTAAGTTAATTTCTGTTTTTGGAATTACTGTTATAGATTTTGTTTTGTAAAGAATGCTAACAGCCTATTGCATTTATTTGAGTTTCAACTGATTTTATATCATGAGGTGCTATTCAACCTAAAAGAAACAATGTGAGAATCTTTAGGCAGTGAGAAGGCTTTTAAATAATGTACAGTACAAACCCTTCATATACCTCAAAACTAGTTTGGCAATATGATGAACATATTTTTCTTTGTTCCTTTGTATATTACTTTCAAAATGTTAATCACAGTTAAAATTCAGGCCACCAAAAGGCAAAAAAGTAAATTTCTTACCAATGTGGTAGAAAGTATTTCTTGAATTTTAATCTTTGATGTTACTTTAAGATCAGGGACATTTTCAATGTCAGTTTCATGTTTCTGTACATCTCCATCACTTGTTTTCATCTTGTGTTTTTATCATTCAGGTAACTGCCAATGCATCCTAAATCTGATTCTTGTTTTCTATACTTCAAAAACAGACACAAATTATTTTGTGAGGAAAAATACACTTTCTTGCAATGTTTTACTTTAATATTTTAGCTAGTGAGATGGTGGTAATCTGTTAAAAGTAATTTGAACATATATGCACTGAGCTGAGTAAAGGGAAAGCATGATATTGACTAAATGAAAAGCAATGTATTTGCATTTGGCAAGACCAGGGCAGTGATGAACTTAGATGCACATAATTGTGCCCGTGTATAATTACATTTATTTATAACCACTAAGCAATTGTGTAATTTCTCTTCCCTATGTATTTGATTTAATTAATGCGATATATAATGAATTACTGTCAAGTTATAGTAACAATTTACCCCACTCTTCAACATATTACTTTTCTGAAAGCACTTCATTTATTTTTCAGAAAGATATGTAATAAAGAATTACAAAACATTTTATTTAAAGAGATTGTAAATGTGTTGAAAATACAAATAAATTATGTCACATTGTACATACCAAGAACCTGTATTGTAGAAATACAACTCATTCTTAATGTTGATGTAGGTTCTTCTTGTCCTGTCAAATTGACCCACAGCTTCTCAAACAGCAATCCTTATCATATCTTTAAAAACCTTCTGGCTCTTTCAGGTAAAAGATTGATAATGGTTAGATTATCCAGGAAGTCTTTGTAAATGTATGCTCACTGTCACAGCAATGTTTACAGTTGGTATATACTAGTATCCTGTTCACTCAGACATAAGACGTTTTAGTTTTTTTTAAACTGTTTCAGTTTTGTAAAATAAATCTACATAAAATGTTGAATTTTGTTGTACAGGACCCAGCTACAGTAGCAGGTTGTGGTTGAGAAAGCCGAGGTGTCTAATATATAGCGGGTTAAAAGCATAGCCATACTTGAAGATGCTTCAGAGTGTTTGTGAGTGAGTCAACAATACTTGAATGACTTTTTGGGCTTAACTAGTGCACTATACGTGCTCAGCTCAAAGGTTAAGCTAGCAGTTGATACAAACTTGGTCTTTTACATTTAGACACTAAAAAGGTATGAAAAAAAAATGCAACCATTTGCCTGTCATTTTATTTTTTAAGGTTTCCCTTGTTCTCCTGAAGTTTGGTATGCTACAAAAAATGGAATTAAGGATGGGTATTAATACTGTAAAAATTGTAATGTACTCAATGCAGTTTATTTGAAAGCTGTTTATTATATCATTCCTGATATTGCTGAGATGTGGGTGTTTTTTTAATAAAATGTATATTTATTTAAAGCAATCTGATGTGTTTCTCTAAGTTAATACTAATATCTGATTTATGTGCATTATTGTCCACATGCTGAAGCTTGAAAGGTTGAAACTGGAAAGAGATAATGCTTACACCTTAATTTTTTTTACCCAACCAAGAAGATGATAGCATTACCTTCGATCACAAAATATATTACAAAATTATAATTTTGTTACCTCTAATAATTATTTTAGGTGACAAAATTAAAATTTTGACAAGATTGCTATATTATTTAGGCAATCTGGTCATGACACGCATTAATGCATCTCACTTCTTTGCTCAACATTTAAAAAGTACAGGGGCCTCATTTATAAAGCTTGCGGCGCACAAAAACCTTGCGTAGACGGACAGAAATGTGCGGGAAAATGTGCAGTGACAAACGTTGGTATTTATAAAAACATTCTTTGCGGAGAAGTGTGCGTATTCCCACGCCAACTTTCGACCAAGCGTAGAGCTACCGCAAGGTTTTCCTGACTCGGGGAATCAGCGACACTCAATGGCAACACCACGAAATAAAGCTCAGTCATCCCAATATATTTAGTCAATAAAATGTATAAGCTTACCTATAGTTGCGAATATATGGCTACTGTAGTCTATGGCATGCAGTTGTGATGTAGGTTGAATTACTTATCAAGTACTACTTGCTGTAGTTTGGTCTGGGTTCGCGAGACTACTTATCAAGTAGCCTAGGTCTACATGTTTTGGTTATATCTTATACATTGAATCTTATAGCGCTACTTTATAATAATATCCTATACGTCGGGAGGTGTTTCCGTGAGTGGCCAGCGGGAGAGCAAATTTTAAGAGGTGTGTAAAAAGTAGTTTTGTACAATGTTAAGCCCAACAGATATCAATTAAAACTGTATATTTCGTTAGATAAAATCATGTTATGAATTTAGCAAATCATTACACACATCTCTTTCCCATAACAACTCACCCTGGAAGATATAACTATAATCTGACGTTGTTGCAAATGTGTGGATCTCACGGGAGATAAACAATGCTCTCGAATAGACTATAGGCATTATTTCACTTGTCACACCATTTTAAATAGGCCTACATATAGTAATACAGGTACGCTAATACGTGATATTGCATACAGCACAAAGGTGGGCGAAACTGCTTTACAAAGACTATTACGACTGTGCCAATCATGATATGTGATAAGCGCGCGCGTGTGTGTGTTTGTGTGACAGTTACTGCAGCACATGCACGTCATAGGCTTTCTTCCTTCCCAGTCGCTTTCTTTGCGGCCGGTTGCCTCCTTTTTTCCTCATGTCAGTCAAAATTCCGTGCTTATTAAGAGCGTCATCATATTCATGAGCTATTTAGCATTCGCCATTTATGGTAGATTGTAGGATGAAACTGGGAGGGGAAGTGGGAGGACACAGGGTGGAGATCGTCTGCGCACAATTCACCACAGGTGGGTAATTATAAAGGGAAGATTGCGTGCAAGTGTGCGCCGCACAGTTTTATAAATCTGATTTTTTTTTGCGCAGCACATTTTTGGCTTTGTGCGGACGCAATGTTTTAGGATGGTTTCTACGCACACCCTTATAAATGAGGCCCCAGATCTTTACTTCCTCATATTTTTAGGTATTAACATTTCTTTTTTTCAACAAATTATTGGATGGTACACATAGATGGAACTTTATTAAGTTTAAAAGGAGTCCACATGTAAATAGAGCTGATAACAAAAGATACAGCTGTTTCATAAAGTGTAAAGAAGTTTTATTGGTTTCCAGTCTTTATGTTATTTTGTCTGAATAGGCTTCAGACAAAATGCCAATTGTTCACTGTGCAAGAAAAGATTTAGAATAACATTAAAATATAAGTGTTGAAACATATTACCATTACATATTTAAAAACTTGCATTTAGTGCAGGTATGTCATTATTTACTTACCATCTGAAGACACAGTATTTGCGATGCCTAATGCAGGAGCCTAAGATATAAAACATTATACAGTTACCAAACCTAACAACAATACAGTTTTAAATGCTATTACCATGTTTACTGTCAACATTGTGAAACAACAGCATGGTAGTTCTCACCGATTTGACAACAGCTCTGGCCTCATCAGCACTGCAATTGAAAGGGCTCTCGGAGCAGGAGATATTTTTGCTGAAAAAAGTAAAAGCAAGCAGTGTTCATTACACTTACGGTAAATAGCCAATTATAGTGCATGTAAATTGCACACATACACAATGTGGTCGATTTAACCTCTGCCAGCTTACCATTCAATGCCTCCACTATTTGTATTCCTCTGCACTAGTGCCCTCCAGTGCTCATGAGTGGACTTAATGATCTCATTTGCAAAGTCCTATACAAAGCACAACAAACTTCAAACGACAATGGACTGCACCACTTGTACACAAGTTGTTGTGTCTTTATGTACTATATTCAGTGTTACAAAGGTTTGAGTACCTTGTCTTTGAATTCTCCATTGAATCCAAATTGGTTCTCAGGCTTTCCATCTGGCACCTTATATTTCCTAAACCAGTCAACAGTGGCCTCTAGATGACCAGGCCGGCTCCTGCGGACATCATCTATGCCTGGGGAAAAAACAAACACATTCAACGGAATGAAGACAGTTGACCAATATGTCCCTCATTTGTTTTTGTATACATTTGATATAAAATGCAAATTTCCAGGTTCAAACTTTCGGTTGTCTCCTAAAACATTCTCATACTGCCCATTTCTTGATCACAAATGGCATACTTTTTTTCCACCTCTGGCTGAAACACTCCGTTTTTAGCGCCTGTCTCTTTCAGGCCACCTTTTTGCTGGCTTGGGACATAACAGGCCAGCAGGAATCTGAACAGCTTGCTCAATCACATATTTTCTGACCTAGACATCCCAAAGAAACTGAATGGGCCGTCTTATTTCTGAGGTTGGTTACCTTTAAGAGTTAGAAAATTGTGCAGAAAACATTGAGGTTAAAAATAAATAAACACGTAATCGATTTAAAATGGATAATAAAAAGTAGCAAAATGATGATGAAAAAATCTAGGCTTAAAATATTCAGAATTGTTTTCGCAAATGCTGTATGAGGTTGAAACAAATGCATTCAACATTGTTTGTAGGGCCTTAAGGACAAGTTGAGTAAAGAGAATGTAAACAAATCCATGTTGACATTATAAAAATCACAAGGTATAAAATTTTGTATAAAAAACGACAGAACTAGTTTGAATTTATTATCCCAGTCACCTGTTCACGAGTATTTCTGGGTAGGATCTGCAAATATTTCTTTTAATTTTCAATCACCTCAATCTGAACTGGTAAGCACAGGTATATAATATAGTATGTGCTTGTAGTATGTGATCAGATGCAGAACTAACAAGTACTGGAGATTGGTTAGGCATGTAAGAGCCCGGATTGTAACAACGACCCGAAATGTAATAAAAATAAAATGTATTTAGTCCATTAGGAGAAAATCCATTTTGTAATTACAAAATAAGTTATTACATTATGGGCAAATTCTGTTTGGGCTCAGTCTTTTTGTAATCGACCAGTAATTACATTTTAGGTCTTATTAAAAAAAACTGTTATATCACATTTCGGGTTATTGTTACATTTTGGGCTCTTACCAGGCAGCTGATCTTAATAAGGTTCTGCATTACTTCAATTGACACTTACGTCTTAAAATATTACATTTGTACTTTATTGTTTTGCACATGATAAAGAAAAAAAACTAATAGAGAAAGGATCAGTATGAGGCAGTTGGAAGGTGGGGACTGTTGCTGTGATCAACAGAAAATACCCACAATTGAGGTTTTTGGCATCTGGGTCCTGTGCATTGATAGCAATGACCTTCCAGTCCATCTCTCCCTCATCAATCATGGCCAAGATGCCAAGCACTTTCACCTTGATCACCTGACCTGGAAAGCACACCTGAAGAACAGACCAACAAACCAAAAATAAAACTGTCAAATCAATCAAAAAACATCCTTCAAAGAAATAGTTCAAAGTTTTAAATTTTTTGCGATTAGCCTCTCTTACTGGCTTAATATAAGACAAAAACCTTCCCTTAAACTGTATATGGATTTTTGTTGAAGTTAGGGACATAGGTCGCTAACCTATAGCTAAGAGGAGCAATAGCGTGACTCTGCAGACAGCAAGAAGATATACTTTACAAAATCACTAAACTCTCCTGTGTGCTTGTTGGGACTCTATTTACTGGCACGTTGTGTCATTTTAGAATCAAATACATACAGGCAGAGAGAGAGTTGACGCGACCCAGACTGCTAACATGTCTGCCTACTGGCAGGTAACGGCACAGTGCGCAAGCGCAAACTACCGCAGATGGGCTTCTCAGTATGTTAACAAGACTTTGGTTAGTATATGGAGCAGAAGAGATTCCAGCGAAGATCCAGAACAACATGTTTTAGAGACAGGTGAACAATCTGGGGACGAGGGGAGAGTCACAAGCGGTGTCGGTGTGGGGCTTGTCACCCTACGCCGACAGAAAACGAGTGCCTTTGCTGCACTGAGTGGGACCTGGAACTGCCATCGATGGAAAGGTTGACTTATCAGGCGAAGAGGAAAGACTGTACAACTAGAGATTGTGTCACAACGAGTGACGATTTTCCAGCTGTAGGCTAGTCACTCCACTTTTTCAAGTGCAGCAGCCTCAGCCTCTCTCTTCACCCGCCCCACTTCCAAAACACGTAGTTACACCTCAGTGTATTCTGGTTCAAATACATATGGTTTTGGATCTTCACAGCAATCTCTTCTGCTTCTGAAGTAAATAAATGAGTCACAACAAGCACAGTTTAGTGATTAGTTTAGTTTAACTTATTGCTGCTAGCAGAGGCATGGTATTGCTCCCCTTATCTACCAACACTGGAGCTAAGCTAAGCTAAAATGTTGAACAATTCCTTTAATAATATAATTTATATCTATACGCCTGAGTCTCACCTGGGTGCCGATCTCACAAACGTCAATGGGATCATTATCGCCACAACACTTTGTCTCTTTGTCTCTGTGGTCTGGATCCTCCCATGTCTTTTCAGAGAAACAGTTCAATTACAAGTGAAAAATTAAAACATTTCAATTGACTACCTTACAGTATAAATACATACTAAATAAATACATATGGCAATATATATGGTTATTTGTCAGTATTTGTCAAGGATCAAAATCAATATAGCATTAGGATGATTGACAGCATAAAATATTTAAAAATAAATAAATAATAATCTTAATGGTGTTAAGTCTGATTCAAACTAGGATCTTCATACAGTGCCGTTTCCTCACCTGTGGGAGAGCCCCATAATTCCATATGTAACCTTTATGGGGAAATATGTTGGCAACATACCGAAGCTTTCCTTTCTTTACATCCTGTTTGATCGGGTTCAGCGGTTCCTTTGTTGCAATCTGGAAATTGAAGCAAGTATGCAGACGTATGTAGGTGTATGTATTTGAGTGTGTGCATAGTTTGGCAAGAGTTAAAGCATACAAGATTGAATTTATCTCGTGTCAACAGTAGGGATGGGGATCGAAACCCGGTTCTATGAAGGACCCGGTTCCACTTTTTTCAAAACCCGAAAATCAATAACGTTTGGGCTTATCGATAGCACTATCGAGTCTCGTCGTCTTTTTTCTCCCGTAGGTCCTGTAACGCAATTGTGTCCCTCGAGTCGCGTCACGGCATTTAAATCAAATCAAACCAATCACTGCTGCATGTCCGCCAATGTTTATGAATGATATGCAAACAGGTACTAAAAGTAAAACAAGTGAAGTCTGGCAGTTAACTTCGCTCACGAGGATGGCTGAACGGGCGAAAAGGTCTATGGTTTGGCTTTATTTTACCAAGCTCGAAGATAAAGCAGAAGCGAAATGCAACTTATGTTGCAAAATAATTTCTTGTAAAGGGGGGAACACAACCTAAATGGCCAAGCACATCAGCATTGTGCATCAAATAAAGGCCAAATGCAGTACCTTCGACTGTCTCCAGATTGAAAAGACTCCTCCTCCTCCTGCTGCTGCCGCCGCACCACAGACGGGCCCGTCTTCATCATCCACAAAGTACCAGCGGTAAACGCACACACACAGACTGTGTAGCTTGTTGTCCCGTCAGTTAAAAATAGTAATCCAATTGTGAAATCCGTGTTGTAATCGGCAGCATACAAGCTAGTTATCTTAAAAAGTAAACAAAGTTTTCAGACGTGCTACGTGATGATGTGTTCAGGATGGCTCAGTAAAACGACTATTAGGTTATCATGATGCGTTCAAGTGTAACGTAAAGGAATGGGAAATTGACTTTTTGGCGAGAAACATGAGTAATACAGTTGTATGAGTGCTCTCATAATTTTAAAATATATATTTAAACTACTGATGCCAATATTTATTAGAAATTTAATTTAAAATACAATTATTTATTTCCTAAATATTTTCCTAATCACTAAAACATGATAAAGTGACAGTAGACAATACATTAACCAACAAGTGCGAACATTTATATATTTTTTTCATAGATAGTATACACTTGATTTTTTAAAAACAAAAATAATATTTTCTTCAAAATATATAATAATAATAATAATAATAATAATAATAATAATAATAATAATAATAATAATAATAATAGAAAAGTATCGATAGTGGTATCGATAAAGACCCGGATCGATAAGGCGTATCGATAAAGGTATCGATATCAATAAATATTAACGATCCCCATCCCTAGTCAACAGCCCTCAAAGCATTCGCTTCTGGCTACTTCTTCACTAGTTATACAATAACAATAGCTTCAGGCTATTGCTATGCTGCTAACTCTTTGAAGGCTTGACATTGAGACATTTTAGTAAATAATTGTATTTCTTGGGAGAAACACACAGTTGAGCATTGTCAGTTACAAGTGGTATCCTCTATTTAAGGGCTCCTCAAATAATAAACTACATGGCTACTTGCTACTGCTACGCTAAATCATTTGGAATAAGTATATTGGATTGTTATTTGATCAAAGTTGACATACTTGTTCAAGCACAGCTGCAGGGTAAATAAAACATTTAAATCTCAGCCTTTACTGAAGCAGTAGCTGGATTAGTAGAAATGTAATAATTTGATTAACTATTTTAAAAAAGGGGGGTTCTACATCTATAGTCTACTTGCCTCCATTTTAGCATTTGTCCATCGAGGTACCTCCACGACCATGTTGTAGAGCACCTGAAAATAAAAAAAGAAAACCGAATACAGAATATGCTGTGGAGAATGTTTTCAGAGGGTAAAACTTTAATGAAATATTGCTCAGTACCTCGCTCTCATTCATCTTCTTGGGTTTTTTAGCTGGCACATCATTGTCCTGTTAAAAGACACATATAATGTGAATTGCTGCTTTCAACAATATATTTAGTACTTACAGCTAAACATACAGTATTCTATCAATGGGGTACCTGTTCTGTCTCTGCTATGAGAGGAATGTCGTGGAATGGTGAAATGTATTTATCTTCCTTTGTTTCTGAAAAACAAAACAAAGAAAACTTTAAATGAAACCTGCAATGGCCTACACATGTACAGATGTGTTACTATGAAATCCTGAACAAGTGACTTTTGTAAAATGGTTTAGCTGCATGCAGAAATGGCTCAATTTCAGATCAGTGCAGTTTCTAATGTATTAGCTTTGTCAGTCTTTTAGAGGATTTTGAAAAAAATGGTCAAGCAAAAGTGTAAATAGCTAACACCATGATGATAACAAATCATGTGTATCTTGGCTGCACATTTTGAAAGGAGAAATAATATTTTACTGCAAACTATACAACTGTCTTTAACACTTCAATATGATACGCAACAGCGATGCATCACACTTTATTGAATATGATGTGTGGCTGCTGATAAAGAAGGTTTTCCCTTTCAAATTGGGTGTACACTACAACCACGTGAGGATATACCATGGACCTATTATAAGAGGGATATAGCCTACATTGACATATCTTCCTTACTTACTGCTTAGTATCTATTTCAAGATTTCAACCATAAACTGGTTATAAATAAACATAAACTAATGAGAGCGAGGTACTGGTACTGTTAGGGTTAACCCTAACCCTAACCCTGGTGACAAGAAACACACTGCGCGTGCAACTCAAAGGTCAAACGTTTACCTAGACCTGACGGTTGAGCAGTGGTTACTTGTCAACCCTGGACCCCCCTTGTACTAAAACCTAAAACCCTGCACTGTTTATTCAATGGGAAACACATGGTGGCCATGGTTAGCTTACTAAAATAAATCCGGTAGTCAGAAGAGTTGGGCTGTCCTCTCTCCTCCGTTTGGTAGTGCATCGTTTTTCTCAGGTAATACTGATGAGGCAACGCTGCTGCTGCTGCTGCTGCTGCTTGTGTTACCAGTTTGTTTCGACAAGCGGAAAATGAGCCAAAAACTGTCGCCAGGCAGCTGAGCGAAGAGCGCATCAGAAGCGGTCTCATTATAGACACTTCTCCTTGCTGTTCCGGTTCCCGTCTACGTCCTCTCTCCCAGAGTACCTATTTGCAGATCCATGGGAGAAACGGAGCTCCACCGGAAATACGAAATTTCTTCTTCGTTTTTTTTTTTACTGGCGGCGATCACCCAGCGTTTCTTCTTCTTTTTGTTTTACTGCCGGCGTTCACCTAGCGGTGAATAATAACACGACACAGTTTCCACCGGTTATGGTAGTAGACAGTAAAATAAGTCAGTTTGTTAAGGGTCCCAAGTGGCCAGGACGGTGGTAAAAAGTAGATGTTGAGGTAGAAGATGAATGAAGCAACAAAGCTTTGTGTACATCTTCCGAAATCCGTCTCTTTAATTCACATTATCACATACAAATATAAACTCTTATAAATAAAACACAAAAAGTGCCACCACATTAAAATAAACAACACATTTTAAAAAATGGGGATTGACAGTTTCCTTTGTAGATCCTGATTGATTTATTACCAGACCCATTGTCCTCTAGTGATCACAGTTTTAATTATTATATAATTTCTATATTTATATTAGACTATTTAACGAGGCTCGTCTGTGACTTTGTGATCACGCAAGTGAACAGTAACGATCGCGTGCAGCCGCAGAATGAGATTGGCTACAATACAATAGCCTAGGTTTATTAATCTGAACACAGTTAGCATTAGCCTGCACGGCTGCAACAAGGCTCCAACTGACACTACGTAAAGGCTATTTACAGCTTCGTTTAAGAGGAAAAGACAAGCATTTGTTTCCAGGACTTCTAATATAAAAGTTCAACTTTTTCCAACAACCCCGAAGCTTTAAATATATACATGGTATTGTTGTAGATTCGAATAGCCTCTATTTCAACAGTTGCTGAGCGTGTATGTCTAAAGGTTAAGGTCCCGGGGAAGGAGTAGAGAACCTCCCTAGATGGACGTGTGTTTGACTTGGTATGAAACGATCTGTCTATTTGCAGATATTAAGAACACATGATACACCCCACACACAGATATAAACGGGTCCTGTAACTAGCAACTTTAGTGCCATTGCGGCCTCAGCCTGCTGCTTCGATGCTCCATGAAATCCTATGTCTGATGTCTGATGGAAATCTCCTGAAATAAACCTCTTTGAACCACAATGATGATTGTCCTGGCCTCACCCTTTGTCTTGGTCGCAACGGGGGATTCGGCTACCACATTTGGCGTCACGATGACGGATATAACAGGAACATTGATGATGAGACTACCTGTACACTTCGGGACACATCTGGTGGATTGAGATCAGATGGACTGTTGCTGTTGAAAAGTGCTTGTCTGTTCCAGTATCTAAAAGTAACTGAGAACTGCGATGGGAGATAAGGTGTACTCGGCTGATAGTGCTCTGTGCCAAGTTCAAGGTCACGGCGTGAGCGTCCGGTCTGGGGGACTAAACACAGAGGCTCCGTTATGGCCAGGTATCCAGTAGTTCCACTGTTATAACAAAGAACCGTGTGCTAGTTTTATTGACTAAGACTTTGGGAAAAAGGCTGGACTGGATTCGAGCTTGTTACGTCGCTCTGTGCTTTATGTACGCTAAAGAAAATGAGGAAAAAGATTGGAGACCAATGTCTGTCATCAAGAAAGCTGACTGCTCGGGTTACTGCCCCCGCGCTGTCGCAAGTGCATTCCGTGGTCATGGCTGATAACGGAGATGGCCACATGCATACCAACCGCATACCATCTTGGACTTTCCTGGGCGGCTGGCCACGTTGGCGGAGTCTGCCAATTTTGAAATGGAGGAGCCATCCTCTGTGCCAAAGTTGGATGGACTACATTTCCCATGCAAGCTGACCATGGCTAAAAATATCTGAACTTGAGACTCTTGAGATTCGGCTGCAGAGGGCTCTCGCACCCTATTCTCATTTTATCTTCGTTCAGTGTTTAAGCAGTTGCATTGTTGGTCCCATTCATATGTAGTTTGCTGCAGTAATGTGTTACACCTATGCATTGTATTCTACATGACTCATAAAGAGTGGTTTTGTGTTTTGGTGGAGGTTTCTGTTAGGCTATTCAAATATGTTTGGTTACATCTTGTTTTGTTAGAATTATTTAATTCTAAATGGAGGAATGTTGTAGATTCGAATAGCCTCTATTTCAACAGTTGCTGAGCGTGTATGTCTAAAGGTTAAGGTCCCGGGGAAGGAGTAGAGAACCTCCCTAGATGGACGTGTGTTTGACTTGGTATGAAACGATCTGTCTATTTGCAGATATTAAGAACACATGATACACCCCACACACAGATATAAACGGGTCCTGTAACTAGCAACTTTAGTGCCATTGCGGCCTCAGCCTGCTGCTTCGATGCTCCATGAAATCCTATGTCTGATGTCTGATGGAAATCTCCTGAAATAAACCTCTTTGAACCACAATGATGATTGTCCTGGCCTCACCCTTTGTCTTGGTCGCAACGGGGGATTCGGCTACCACAGTATTTTGCCCCATCTGTAAAATGGAAGGGTGTTCATTTAATTGTATGTTGACAATTACTTTATAAAGCTATTCGTTCATTGGTCAAAGGCGTTGTCCCTCCCCGAACGTCATTTCATTGGTCGAAAACCATGAATTTTACTGTCTTTTACTGTCTACTAGCACCATAACCGGTGGAAACTGTGTCTTGTTATTATTCACCGCTAGATGAACGGCGGCAGTAAAACAAAAAGAAGAAGAAACGCTGGGTGATCGCCGCCAGTTAAAATAAACGAAGAAGAAATTTCGTATTTCCAGTGGAGCTCCGTTTCTCCATGGGTCTGCACATAGACATAATAAAGGAAAGACGCCGCGTTGGCCGCTACTGCCTATTGGCGCTGACGAGCCGTGGGGCCGCCATCTTGAACCGGTCACACGTTCCACTCAGTGTAGTCCAGTGGTTCTCAATTATTTTCTGTCATGCCCCCCCCAGGGGACAGAAATTTTTTCGCGCCCCCCCTAAATTGAAATACTATTGAGAACCTGATAATATTTATTTATTTATCTGTACAAAACCACTGTATGAGTTTCTGGCACGAGCATTCTGCATACAATCACCTTATTATCAAATTAGATAACAAAAATTAGCTGAGATAACTTCTGCAGCAAAAAAATTCAAAGTTCAGTTTATTAGCTCAATTTGTAACATTTAAACAAGACTGCTCAGTCTGTGTGAATCTCAGGACAGAGAAACAAGAGCAAATGATTCACTGAGGTTTGCATTTCATTAAAAAAAAATTTAAACTGTAAACATAGTTAAGGTGGTGTTTTTTTATTAGTATAGGCCAATAGGCCTTCTGTGATGCGATAACCAATCATTCATTAATGTTATTATTAGTCTACTTGCTTGATTTCTTTTTAAATAGCCTACAGAGACACTTGGAGACACATATGGACATTTATTTACTGCAAATCGCCGCCTTTCGCGCGGATATGACCATACACAAGCACACATCCCGCTTGCTAACACATAAAAAAAAAAAAAAAAAAAAATTTTTTTTTTTTTTTTTTTGGTCAGTTGGAAATCAAGGCAGCCCGCGCCCCCCCTAACAACTCACGGCGGCCCCCCAGGGGGGCGCGCCCCACCATTTGAGAAGCACTGGTGTAGTCTGTTTGGCAGGTGCAATGAACTGTCAGCCCATGTAATTAATCATATCTCATTAAATACCAAACTGATTTTCACGCGGTTTTCTTTGCTGCAAAGATCATACATGTAGCTAAGATACAGGGCACAA
Source organism: Hyperoplus immaculatus (assembly GCA_949357725.1). Classification (NCBI taxonomy): domain Eukaryota; kingdom Metazoa; phylum Chordata; class Actinopteri; order Uranoscopiformes; family Ammodytidae; genus Hyperoplus; species Hyperoplus immaculatus. The sequence goes on along the minus strand of OX442355.1, from coordinate 9,475,804 downwards.
GTTTCGACGTGTTTTGATATTCATAGTGGGCTTAACAGTCATAGAAGATTCTGATATGATATAAGTAACCAGTCGAGAAGTGAAGGGAATGTGTTGAGGTAACGTCACAGAGGCGACAAGACTTGTAGTTGTTCTCGTAACATTTTTTCAAAAGCCGTTAGACGAATAATCATACAACATACCGTCAAACTCTTCACATGAAAAATTATCATTTAGACCCATACAAAACATATATGTAATCCAAGGCATTTAATGACTGGGACCAGAAAATAGTAGATTACTTTCCATAGACTCCCATTCATTTTTTTTCAGCCGAGAGGTCCCATGCTCCGTAATTCCGCCACTTCCGCTTAACAGCTCTATGGGTGAAGCATGGCCACCAAAGTGAAGGCTTCCGCTCCGGGTTTTTCCAAAATAAAATAATTCACTGTAGCACAAAAAAAGTGGTCCGAGGCTGAAACGATGTTTTACAGAAATGACAAAAAAGACCCTATGAAAGAGAATTATATCAAATTTAACTTAATTTCAGGCAAATTTGGTCTATATATAAGATAATAAAATCAACAAAAACAAGACAAAAGGTTATAGCCTATAGGCCTAGGCCCTACGCATTAGTCCATGATATCAAAGCAAAGGGTTAACATAAAGACATTTGTTTGTCAAAAATAAAAAGTGTTGTCAGTTTTGAGGTGTCAGTAAGGCAATGACAATTTTTTCCTCTCAAAATGTATTCAAAACATAGCCCCTTGACGCAAGATCAGGGTCACCAAAAGATACATGGCGTATTATATTTGTATTCATAATCTGTATTGTGTTCCTACACCTGAACAGGCTTGATGAAATTAGGTTTGGGCCTGTTAGTTAGCCTACTATTGCACTTTTATTTTGATAATAAAATATTCGTAACCGGTAGTTAATTTATTTTCATGTAAACTTCACAATTCCTCCATCGCATGGCTTCTCGTCGTACTTTAGTTGCTTTGTTGAGCTTTACTGCCACCTATCCAAACCAAACTGAACCAAAACAGAAAAAAGCGAACATAAGCAGTTTCTTTGATAGGTCCACTGTTCTCTAAGCAAACTTCTTGACCAAGGAATCGGAAAGTCCTATTTAACTAAAGGCTGACAAATGGAGAGAGAGAGAGAGAGAGAGAGAGAGAGAGACATTAATAGCCTCATGGAGGGCTCTTTTTTTCTTTTCTTTTCTTTTCTTTTTGGTCTTTTTAAAGATATATATATATATTAAAGATATGAGGAATTTTTAAATGTCTAATATTTGTCTATTACTAGTTACTAACAATAAAGCTGTACAGAAATCTTTAGATCTTTTTGTCATTAAAGGTGGGGTAGGTGATTCTGGAACATGTTTACAAAAAACTCTTCAAATCTTCTGTCAAATCAGTGAATATCTTCTAAAAATCTGCTTCCTGTCCGTGCTGTGAGTTTGATGATTTTTTTTATTGATTTTTCTAAATTAGATTTTTATGGCATTTTCAATGCTCCATTTACAGTGCAGAGAGACAGAGGTGAAATTGGTTAGACAGGGGAATGGCATGTAGAGAACTGAACACGTATGGAATTCAAATCTGCTCTGCTGGACGGACGCTCTAAACACTACACCACAAGCGCCCCCACCATCTTTTTTTAACCGGAAGGTGTTGGAGTGCGTGGTGGTAATCTTCACAATAGTCTACATCACAAGATCAAAGTCCATGTGTATCCATTGTACCATAGGCAAACACCCAACCTGGCCCCTTGATGTGTCCCTTTTAGGTTGGTCTCTGTTCAAACAATACATATCAGTTATCATAAAAAGCTGGTTTATTAATAGTTCAAAGCACATGTGACTTTGATACTGTAGCCAAAGGGCTTATGCAGTTCACACAATCCTGCCTGTGTCTTTCATCTAACAGAACAGTTTTGACCACTTATCACTAATTGAACAGTTTTGCTATACACCTGTACGTTGGATGGTACTGTAGGTCAAGGTCAAAGTTGATTTGACTTGGTGTGTCGATGGTTGAAGATGAATTGGGCTTTTGTAGAAAAAAATTCCATAAGTGAGATTGTGGAAGGTTCAGAGAGGGCTGTCCAATTTTTCAATTCGAACCCAACTGAGAAGAGTTTCCCTTCTTCCAATTTCTGTCAAAGTTCCCATAAGTAAAGCATCCAACCATGGCTATTCCAAGTGGCAAGCAGTCAAACTACAGTCTATGTGGCAGTTTCAGGCATAATTGTGTTTTTATTTCCTTATTCGCTCACCCAACTGGCACCTGCTGCTACTTTCCCAGGCTGCTGCTGAAAAGATAAGGATAACTTTTTTATTTTATTTTTTTCATGAAATTGACTTTGAAAATGATAATGTTATTTTTGAGTGACTGATCAAGTTGATAGTGCACTATATAGTTAGTCACTATATAGTTAGTCAACTGAAGTGAAACCATATTTTCAGTTTTTTCTTTTACGTGTTCGAAATAAATTTCAATCAAATCAAATCAATTAAAATAATTGTTGATTGGAGCCCTATTTTTTGTGTAGGTGTAAGCTAAATGACTATATTAAAGTGCTTTACTACTCTATGAATTAATTTGAAAGTGTACACTTCCCTCTCTGAGTAGGTCATGATGTCATATAGGCCCCCTTAGGTCAAAACAATTACTACACATAGTAGATAACATTGTTTACTCTCTTGCATGTGATTGTTCAGTAGGGCTCACTTGTCCACTTGGTTACCTAATACTGCCTTCACTGACATTGAGAATGAATGAATGTTTAATGGAATATTTTTTGAGTTTTTCTTAAATATATGCATACATGATCAGAATGATGTAATGTGAGATGCCAATAATATACAGTCTAATGTAGATGACAATAAGTTTGGAGTCACGTGTGTGTCTAGTCTAAACAGGTGTGCTATGAGCACACTGCACAGTGATGTGATAACACAATGGCAGCCCTCATTACCTGTGGTTCAATGGGAAGGAAATGCATCCAGTCATTGTTCTGGTAAGGTAAGTATCTGGTTGCTACGTGCGTGTATGAATTACCTGTCTAACCATGTTTTATTACTGTCAGGAAACAGGTTGTGACAGAAAAGGATATATTTTTAAATCAGGACACAACATTTTGAAAATGCCAAAACTCCTGAAAACCAAAAACCTGACAAAACCTTGAGTTAACAACACATGAATGTCAATGCAGCTTGAACTAGCTATGTGACTGAACACTAGTTACCCTTTCACTGAATTAGAGTTGTGACATGAAACTTTACATTACATTTCAGCTACTGAGGCAATACAGTTCATGTTTACTTTCCTTCATTAATTTATTTTATTTCAGAGACTTGTTGAATCCATTTCCTAACTTGTTGAGAGGTTAGCTTCTTCCTACATTGTAGATCTATCATATCATATAACCTATTTGATTTGGAATTTCACTTGTGTTTTCAAACTTTTCTCTTTTTTGTGAAAAAAAAAGAAAATAATTTCACTTATTTCTTATTTAAATGTTATGCTCCCTATTTTGCCGAGTGTGATTTAAGGCACCCAGGCCATTTACATAAATACATCCTTGTTGTCATTTATGAAAAGCTAGTGTGAGTCTTAATGCATTTTATTTTGAGGAAAGTAATTTTTTGTATGAGCATAAAGAAGAATTTTGATGGTGGTCATTTCTCTGTCCTTAATCCTTTTAGGGAAACAAGGTGCATCTTAACAGTAACTTACTCTGGATGAGTACAAAGGTCGAAAGGGAAGAAGCATTGCACGGGTGTAGAGAGGTGGGGCCACAAAGCACTCATGACAGGTAGGGGAGGAGCTAGATTACCTGTGCTGAAGTCAGTGCACAGTCAACATTACACCTGTTGCGCTTCCCAGGCTCTCTCTTTCTCTGTCTCTCTCTCTCCCTTTTCCTGTCCCTCTCTCTTCCCCTTTCTCTTCCCCTTGCCTGGTCTGCAAGCACGGTAGAGCTGACCGCCTCACCATGGATCCCAACGAGGCCGGCCCGGGTGAGAAGGAGAAGGAAAAGGAGAAAGAGAAAGTGGTAAAGAGAAGGAACCGGCCTGTGTTCCTGCGCTACCTGGAGAGGAGGAAGACGGACACTATTGTGGCAGATGACACGGCCAAAGATGACATCAACCTGGGGACGCTGGTGAGGAGGAGTCAGTCGGACAAGACGGAGTACAGCGCTAAACTTCAAGGTACACCAGCTAATGACCTCCCCAGGGGTCAAAACTATGGCAACAATCCACACACAATGTGAGCCAACACACTCAGTTGAGAGAAAAGTCTCTTAACTCTGTACATTGCAAACTTGTTGACAATACATTGGCTAGGAGAACTTTTGACAAATAATGTATGCACACTATAGGTGGACTGTAAGAGTATCTATGGCTTGAGGGCATACAATTCAACCAACACAATTCAACAAACAAACAAACAAACACACACACACACACACACACACACACACACACACACACACACACACACACACACACACACACACACACACACACACACACACACACACACACACATAGAATATGCGCTGCTCTATGGTTCTGGATACTGGGCACCTGTTGTGTTACTATGTGCTGAGCAGGAGATACTCCCACAGGGATGAAGCCACATATGCAAACTGTGCTGCAAACTCTGGCACAGAGGAGTGGCTTTAGAAGTGTTCCAGTCCAGCTGGTAAACAAGACTGAATTACCAGTCAAGAGTAAAGAATATGTACAGATTATTTTCCAAGTTCAAGTTCATTCAGTCTCGAGAGATGTCAGACACTTATGTCAAGTTTAGAGTTTATATTGAGAATGACACTCAATACAATTTACAGCACAGTAGAACTAATCCAAGCAGAATGAGTTGGTATTTTAGAAAAAAATACTAAATATATATTAAAACATTTAGGCCTGTTGCATAATCGCAACTTCTGACATTAAACAAACAGACACACATCCTCTTGTCCTCCGAGTTCAATCAGTGAGAGGGAATGCTGCATTTCTGGCATAACCATTGGGTAACTATTAAGATTTGCCAGAGTATGTAGAGTTTCCTGTGCCACTTGTTCCTGAACTCACTTTCCTGTTAACAATGCACCTCACATGCCAAACTAACTAATGGCACCTTGTTTAAAATAGGTGAAGAAGATGACTTTCACACACACACACACACACACACACACACACACACACACACACACACACACACACACACACACACACACACACACACACACACACACACACACACTTTGCTCTATCAGCAGCCACTGTTTACTTTAAAAGTAGAGACACTCTCCACTCCTTTGTACTTTTTATTTTCTTCATCAACCTGCATCAGGGTTGTCAGAAAAACACTGGGGTGTTTTCAGTAAACGTATCCCCCGCCCTGTTGACTTTTGTCTCACACCTGACGGGCAATATTGCATATTTACAGTGGTATTACCATTGCAAATATTGACAGACCGATGACTTCATCATAGGAGGAAACATGTGACTCTCTGTCAGACAGTCAATCTCACATGTCAGACAGGTTTGTTCGGCCACATAACCATGACAACGTGATAGCAGTATGTCTAATTATTTACAGTAACTAAATATAACAAATCTGACAATTATTTTCTAAGCACAACACAACTCACATAAAGCATCAGAGACTCATTTGGAATTATTTGTGTGGCATTTCTTTATAAAATAGAAACAGTGAACACTTTACAGTAAGTGCCTTATTTTTTACTGACATTTCCATGCTCTCCTCAAATTCAGCATAATGTATTTTAACTATATCCTCAGTGATAACATGCCATTGTGCACTTGGCTGTGTGGTGAAGTCTATCGTGTCATTTTTCCTGATGGTGATATATGATACTCCATGTCTTTTAGTCTGTTCTGGGGGCCGTCTGTTGGATCCCTTTCAGTGGGCGAAACAGTGAAAAGCCCTATATCCACTTTCATGGGAACTCCTGTGCCAGCAACCACAAGTCAGCACAGTTTGCGATCTGCTGCTGAGTAGTAGGATATAGCACTTTTTTTTTGTCACAATGTTAATGGATCAGTGGGCAGGAATCCTTTCAAGGCCTATTTTGTGGGGCAACTTTTACACAGAATTCAAAATGCTTTCTGTAGTGACAAGAAAATATCGGAGTAAAGGCTAAAAAAACGATTAAAAATAAAAGACACTTCTGTATAATGAGCCACCGTACCTACACACGATCCTCCATTAATGGGACTTTTCCCACGGGTGGAGGTTTTCAGTGATTCTGGGGGTCTCTTTTCACATTGACATTTCACTTATAGACACGTGACACGATACTGTTGAAACATGAATGGGATACTCTTTTTACATAAGAATTCCATGGTGAAACAGATTCTCTGAAGCTCCTACAATGACAAATGGTATAACGTATTTTCACAGAAAACCGGTGGACATATATTTAACAGGGATTTATTCCAAGGTTCCAATGACAACATTAGATTACAACAGGTTATATATATATATTTCTTGAAGTATTCTCAGGCATTGACAAGTTAATTAACTACTGCTGAAGGAAAGGCTTATGATTCCAAGGTTTGGTTTTGTGATGTGCTGTATACTCTAAGTTTACCAAACATTTATGTGTAATAGCCAAAAAGCTGAAATGATGGTTGTGGGGATTCTTTATTAATTTCACATTACATTATTGAATAGTACACAGGAACAATATGGGGACCATATTAAACCAGGTACTAAAAGGTGATCTGTATCCATACAAAAAAACTGTTGAAACCGAATAGCCCTTCAAATATAACCTTTGTGGTGCTTATATTGCTTGAGATTTTCAGAGACGCCTAGATTCACCTCTGCAGGTGTTTATTTAATTCCTGTTTCATAGAAGAAAAGAACAATGTAAGATGTTTCTTCATGTAGTAGTAGTTGCTAGCTGAATGTAACGAGATCTGTGGAGTCAGACATGTGTGAAACTAATCTGTACAGTGTTCACATTCATGAGAAAGAACTGCCCACTGGCCATAAACACATGCCCCATTCAACGTAGCTTCTGCAAAAGGGAGCAACTAGTTATTGTACCTTTCCTTCATGGCAACGCTGCAGTGGCATTCACAGCAACTGCAACTTGTCATTCATGTTGTCTCCTACCAACAAAAAAAAACATTATAAAAATGTATAGATTTTTTAAATTCAATGATAAGAAAATATTGACAAAAAGAAGATTCACCTGTCCTACTTATATCTGGTTTAAACCAAGAACTGTAGTAATGAGAGCATGTAAGAATACAAAGAGTGCGACTGGACTATAAATGACCTGGATAGCTAATATTGCCTTGGCAAATGGTGCTTTGGGTTTGACTTAATATATTATCAATAATATTTTGATTAAATCGATGTTTGTGTCAGTGTCTGTGGACATGTGTGTAAAATGAAAACCTATATATTCCAGGGTGCACCTGTGTCAATCAGTGTGTGTGCCCTTGCATACAGATGTGTGCATGTTTATCATCAACCCCCCCCCCCTCCATACCCACACACATACACACGAACCGAACAGACAAACACACTCCCAGTTTGAGCAGATGGAATGCCTGAGCCCACTGTAGCCTTACATCAGTGGCACGATTAGTTCCGGAACCTGACACCAGCCCCACAGGCTCCCTCCACCTCTCTCTCTCTCTTCACCCCCACACCCCCAAAAGAAGGAAGTGGTGTGTAGCGTCGATTAGGCAGCGAGGAAGCATCCCTCTTCCCTGAACAGACACTCCTGCCAACCATGCAAAGCACAGTGCAGCCGCAGACTGATTAGGCAGCAGAGCAATAAAAAAAGAGAAGTGAGCCTGACTGGCATGTTAAGTGAGGCCTTTTGGCACTAGAGTCAAAATAATTAGATCACCGTGAAATACGGTGATCTAAATGGCTGCTCGGGCGTCAAGCGGATATGTTGGAAGAGATGTAGCTTTTTCCAAGCGTGCACAGCCCACAGGGCCAGGGTGTTCACTAGTGTTTAAGAAAATGCATATGTGCCACAGATGGCTTGAATTCTTGGCATAAAAACTTTTAGAAATTGCAGATTTAAAACTAAAGGGTGTTGAACTTATATCTTCATGTCCTCGTGTGACATGAACGAGTCAGGCCAGATGGCTTGATTGCTACAGCACAACGTGACTATGACAATGTGACTAGCCACATGAAAATACATGAAACAAAAGACAGGTCATTTGTATTTCATAATCATTTCCTAATGCCATCTTTTCTCAGAGAAAATGACACCACATCACCTGTCCACACCCTCCTCTCTGGCACTGGACCCAGAGGAGATCCGACTGAGAAAGATGAAGCGCAGGGCAAAGGTCATTGAGGAGCTGGTGCAGACTGAAAAGGATTACCTCACAAACCTGGAGCTGTGCATCAGAGAGGTGGTCCAGCCTCTACGGAATCTGCAGGTAGTGTTTCAGAAAGTCTCACACTGGCTAAATGAGATATTAACCACACCAATGTCCACACATATTTTAACAGCAAACAGAGGAAGGTATCTGGCTGATAATAAAATTATAAAATATTACCAAAATAAAACAAAATGCGTACATTTCAATGGTAATACTCAACTGGCTGCTTGCTGATAAAGAAGTTGTAGCAATGTCACTTACTTGTACACTTCTTTGGTACAAATTGACCTGGCCTGACCTTATTTCTGAAATGAGCCACACATATACAGTAGCAGTTACCATGATTTACACACTATGAAATTAGTTAAAACTTTGGAGATTTTTTTTCACAACGTAGAATCAGGAGTCAACATTGTAATATTCTAATAAAGGTTGGCCAAAACGGGAAATAATTAAAATGACAGCTTATTTATACAATGAAAAAAGATTTGGCTTATGTTGATTAGTTGACAGAATATTGAAACTTTGATTGTTTTGTTTGTATTCAATTTGTCAAAACAGTAATTCTATTGAATAATTTCTTCATCCTCCAACAGGCTGTGGATGTAGACAGGATGTTCACCAACATGGAGACAGTATGTGAGGTATCTGCAGCGTTACTTCATAGACTGCACGAGGCCATAGCTGAACCCGACCTAGAGGCAGTTGTCATTGGTAACGCCAATTGGCCTCTTGCCCAATTTGATTATTTGTCGACTTTTACTGCTGGTGTAGATGCCTGATTACCTGATGTCTTTTTTTTTTTGTAGGAGAAGTTTTCATCCAGGCAAAGGCAGCTTTAGAAGATGTGTATAAGATTTACTGTTACCATCATGACGACGCCAACATGTCGCTCAAATCCTATGAGAAAGACGAAGAAATAAAGCAACATTTCACCACGTGTGTTTTAGCTTTGAAGTAAGTCAGGTCCCTTCCACCTTTGGAAAGTATTTATGATTTTCAATTTACTTGATATTCTAAACTATGTTATATTCTGCGTATAATCTTGATGGTGACTGTCTATTTTTGTTTTTAATTACAGGGAAATCTATGACCAAGAGTAAGTACCCTTTAAAGAAAAGTTGATGTTAGTATCTAAAGTTGACTGAATTCCATATTAAATAAACTTTCATGTATAGATCTTGATTATTGTTTTGGATTTGTTATCTGAGTGTGAGTAGTCATAACGGTTTAATGGTAACCATTACTTACTATAGTATATGATTATTTGAACAGAGGGAAACCTAACTTGCTGAACATGGGTTCGCTGATCATCAAACCAGTCCAGAGGATTATGAAGTACCCTTTGCTGCTTGGGGAGCTGTGGCAGGCCACACCCGGAGACCATCCAGACTATCGACCCCTGCAGGAGGCACTCACTGCTGCCAAGATCATTAACGTTAATATCAATGAGTTCAAGAGGCGCAAAGATATAGGTTAGATTTCGTTTATACTGACAAATACAAAGGGATGTGTATCAAAAATGTGTAATTTTGCTAACTGTGAGCACATAGCAAGTTCATTGTATATTATGTGTATGCCAAATTCAAATGTAATTCTTTCAACGTTGCTCCTATTCCCATTCATTCTCAGTTATGAAGTACAAGAGGCTAGAAGATGAAGGCACATTAAGGGGTAAACTAAACAAGTTCAACTTCCACTCTATCCGGAAAAAAGGCGACAGGTTCGCTGGCTATCTCAAGATCCTCACTGGAGTTGAACCACAGGTAAAAAAAAAACTCTCCACACTCGCTGTAACACACACTGTAACTGTGATTATATAGGAGGAGGCACAAAGAATATAAGTTATGAGGCAAGTTGTCTGCCCTAAAGGTACATTCATTAATAATACATACATCTCTGATGTATGCAGTTGTTAGATGTATTTTTAAGAGCAATAATTCCAAGTAAAGCAAAGGCAAAATTAGTATACAGGCAAACTATATTTGAAATGGTTCTTTCTTCAGGTGAGGGATGAAATATTTGATAAAGAGGAGAAGCTGTTTAGGAGCCTGGAGAAGGCTGTGAGGCTGCTGGTCAAGAATGTTCAATGCTACCTGCAGCATACTCAGGTAGGTATAGTAGGCATTTTTTTTTTTTTACAATTTATTTTTATATATATATATATATATATATATATATATATATATATATATATATATATATATATATATATATATATATATATATATATATATATATATATTCATGCCCCTTCTGCAGGAGATGGTATCGGTGGCTGTTCAAAGTGTTCAGGACATCGAGAGCATCGTCAAGGATCCAAACAAAAATGGCACCAATGGCTCATTGCACAATGGAAATGACCCATATAAGCACTTTGTGAGTATGGCTTTTTGACAACACACCAAATTGCAATTTGATTTCTTTAGGGAATAATTTACTCTACTGTCCAACCTTTCTCTCTTCCCTTTCCTCCCTGAATATTTGTCATGGCCATTGACCCTCCAACTGTGACTGTCTCTTTGCCCAACTGTCTTCTGTCCATTATATTAATCCTCTTTCTCTATGCGTCTAACCTTCCTTGCCCTTTCTACCCTCTTCTCTGTGTGGGTTGCACTGCTGCCAATTCTGAGATAACCATACCTTTGAATAGGGTGCTTTGTGTAGCAAAGTTACTCATTGCCTCAAACCAAAGTTTGTAATAAGCCTTACAAAACAGATACTTAATGATTTACTCGAAGAAGAAAAGCAAGAGAGGTGTCTCTTTAATTGTCATCTTTATTCCATAACATGCTCCACACTACAACAGTTAATAACAGATACAATCTGTTATTACCAGTATCAAAACACACAGAAGTAGCCTACACTAAAATAACCTTGTTTACGTGTACAGAATTCATTCATTCAGATTGATAATGGCTATCTCTGTTCATCTTCTACCACCTCATTGACTTCTTGCTCCAGAAAGACAATATGGAGCGCTTGGTCCTGGCCCCCCTCTCCTCCCTGCAAGGCATGTTCACGGCCCCACAGAAGCTCATCCAGAAACGTTATGACAAATTGCTGGATTACTGCAGCCGCCTGGAGCGCTCCTCTTCTCTTTCATCCTCATCCACCACTTCTTTCCCTTCTCCACCGGTGTCAGAAGACCCAGCAGGTCCCGCCAGGAGGGACTACGAAGCTATTAACGCCTTGCTAGTGGAGGAGTTGCAGAGGTTCAACATGGCCGCCTATACTATCCTGACCAACTGTGTGGTGTATCTAGTAGCCCTGCTCAGAGAGCTAATGGATAACATACTACTTCGTGCCCCATCCATACACCAGCTGCCAGTGAGTTACCCACACACATACACACACACACCTACACACACACACAGACGCATGCACGCACACACAAACACACACACACACACACACACACACACACACACACACACACACACATCACATTGATACACACTATTTCCTTTTGGTCCATTTAACATTGAAACTAGAATATATTGTGTTTTCCTTTTCAGGCTCCATTGTCGAACATCGCTGAAGTGCAGAACAGCATCATGGATTTTCTCAACAATCTGACTTTTGTCAAAGATAATGCCCAGAAGTTAATGGAGCGCAAAGTCAGCTTCGAAAGACAACGAGACAAGAAAATAACGGTAAGAACATGGAAATAATCAAGATTATATTATTCACATCATACAATGCACTGTTTTGCCCACAATTTGTCCTATTTAGATCCCTGGTCGTGAATACCTCTCATTGACATCAGTATAAAACAAAAGTCCCTCATATTTTTTCAAAAACAAATTTGGACTAATTCCAAGTTATAAATGAATAGCTACATGTCTTATCAAAGGCAGACACAGAAACAGCTCCAGGCTGTGATTAATTGGAGCACTTGGCTACCCAAAGCTCCACCAGGTTTCATTCCCACGAGACCTACACACATCTACTGTATAGATGTGTGTAGGTGTCCACATAGCATGCACATATGTACATCTATATGAGAGTGTGCCTGTGTTTGAACATGTGAGTATATTTACTTGCAAATCTCACCCACCAGGAGCTTATTACCTTTCACCCTCCTTAGAACACCCCCATACACTGATAACCAACAACATGCCTAATGTGCTCATACACCAGACCCACATCAAACAATTACACCAACACACTTTTGTGCTGTGCTGTCCTCCAGGTGCCGGAGGTGCAGCATCAAACCCAGGAAGAGCGCACCTGTCTGCTGGCAGAACACCCACTGAACCGCCTGTACCAGCTGAAGAGAAAGTGTAACGGCTGCCAGGAGCAGGACCTCAGCCTGCTAGAGGGAGAGCTGGTGGCCCTGCTAGAGGACACAGACCCATCAGGCAGCAGCAGCCGCTGGCTGGTCCACACAGGAGGCAAGTGTGTGTGTGTGTGTGTGCAAAGACCACTGGGGCCACATGTAGCTCTTGGCACCTTCTATTAGTAAGACATACAATAATTGAATTAAGTTATCACACATCTGCAGGTATGGTCAGCGGTATACTGTATTTCTCTTTTAATACCCATTCCTCTGTGAATACACCTGCATCTAAATGACAGAGGCAAGGCAAGGCAAGTTTATCTATATAGCACAATTCAGACACAAGGCCATTCAAAGTGCTGTGTTCACACACCAAACCTTACTTTCTGGTCACCGACAAGTCAGCGCACAAGGATCCCAAGAGGCTCCTGTGATGCCTTTTTGCATGACTCTGGAGAGTGTTGCCTCACAACAGGGCCATCTCTATAGCTTGTCTCCATCTTCCCTCTATATCTCGCAGAGGCACCTGAGATTCCACAGTCTTGTTTGGAACAAACTGCTGCACGTTGTAAGCAGTGTTACTTAGACTACAAAGCACCCCCCTATGGGTATTGAAAAACAAGGACGGGGAACTGCTGCCTGCACGCCTCTGTAAACTCTGCAATAACAAGTTTGGTTTTTCATGAGCTCTGGAAAAAGAAGAGTGTGTGTTTCTTGGTGCGAAGTACATTCTTCACAGACTTGTCTTCTCCTCTGGGATAACATGCATTTCCAGGAAGTTGTTGTTCATTATTTTCTGTTGATATGAACCCTATGAATATGCTTGCCTTGATTAACATGTTCTTTATTTCACACACATGGATTTAAGTTTAAGCAAATGCTCTGTGCTTACAACAGTAATGTAAGACAGACATGCAGCTTTGTGACTGACAAAAGAAACTGTCTGATGAAGTACAGTTTATTATGTAAACATCACCATTTGACATTTAAAGGACATTCTTCCAAATTACAAAATATAATGTTACCCCTAGATGCATGTATGTTTATATATGATTATAGTGCTTAAATAATTGAAAAAATACATATTTGAAAAGCCCAATGACCTGAATACTCTGGATCACATAAAACAACTTTTTATTAAAACTAATTTTAACCCAAAATGTTTGTATACATATTTTTCTTTGCGGTTATTCATCAGTGTTTTCAGAAACACAAAGCAAATTAGATTTGCCCCAATTTTATTGTGTTGAATTTTAAAATGGACTCACCAGGTCCATTTTAGAGGTCACCAGGGATCCTGACAAACTGTCCCATTGTGTCGCCATCAGGTCAACAGGGCTACGTCTACTCCACATTCCTAAAGCAGTACAAACCTTTGAGGGACTCGCAGCGGGCGAGCCAGATGGGTATAGAGCAGCAGCAACACCAACAGCAGCAGACACCGGCGCCTGCCATGGTGGATGAGGACTTTGACGACCTCAGCCTCTTTGTGTCCGGCAGTTGCAGCAGTAGCCTGCGCAGCTTTAACCTCAACACCACCGACAGCAGCTCAACCCTCTCTGAACTACAGGGGGAGCTAGAGGGCCCAGAGGAACTGGTGGACGAACCGGAGACTGACGCTCTTCAGGTGTGTGCGGCGGCCTGTGTGAGGGTTTTTTCTACACTACTCTTGCACCATATAGATGTAATTTTAGGACACTTGAAAGGTTCTCCAACATCATCAGTTGCAGATCAGTATCAGACATGTAGACAAAATAAGGGACACAAATTAAACACAACAAACCATAGACCTTATAATTACGCCTCAGCAAGCCATGTAACACAGACTGGGTTTCAAACTACCAGTAAAGTGCCTCCTCAGAATACAGATACACTCCACCTGTAAAATATGACGGTTGTTATTATAGAGACCCAGTAAAACTGAGTCATGCAGTTATATAGACTGGATGAGCATAATTCTTGATGGTTTCACAATGTCTCTGTCTAGCCTGCATTGAAATTAAATGAGGTGAATAATGTTACAACAGTGCTGTCAGTTTGGCTTCAACAATGCAGCGCTTTGTCGTCCTTGTGGTCATGTCTTAATCTACTACGACTATCCAGTATACCCCCTATCATCATCATAACAGGGCACAGTTATTGGCCATAAAATATAAAATGGTGACATGGATCAATAGATTGTAACCAATGAAAATTAAGACAATGTTGTCTACCTGTAAAAGCTGATAAACAGTGCCACCTTCTGGGCTGGCTTTACAGGAGGATACACTTAAATATAATTTCATGACGTCAGTGCATGTTGAAGATATGCCATTATTTTGGAGGGACACAAAAACCAGTCAAAAGAGGAGTCATTCTGGAGAATGCTTGTTGTCGGAATAATTTTTTTTGTTAAAATCAGTGTACTGGTAGGTACTATGTGTGCGCTGAAAAAGAAAATCCAGTGTTAATACACTGGTATGTAAACAAAGGGTATGTAAACAGAGGTGCCCACCCTAGCTAGCCACATGCCTGTTTACAGATCCTATGCTGTTTACAGATGCTATAACACTAGATTGTTTTTCATCACACACACAGTACAAGTTGGTAGCAGATTGTGAGGAGATATCCACCGATTAAAAAAAAAGGGTGATTTTGCCAACATACATTCTCCAGAATCACTGACTCCACCTTTAATTATTAGCTAAAGTGTATTTGTTCAGTTTAATGTTTTTAAAAAGCGAAACAATTTAACGGTATACGACAACTGTCAAAAAAAAATCTGTCTTTTTCCACAGTTTTATGCCGTGTATTCCTTTCAAGCGCGCTGTGACCAGGAGCTGAGCTTGCAGGAGTCCCAGCATGTCCGCATCCTCCAGTTCAGTGACCTGGGAGGCAATAAGGACTGGTGGTTAGCCGAGGCTAACGGACAGAGGGGATATGTCCCCGCCAACTACCTAGGCAGGATGTCCTATGCATAAATAGTGGGTCTCTGTTTTTGAACAGGATATGGATCCCAAGCTTCTGTTTCAAACAAACCGGCCTACTCTTTTAAACAAAACTGAAATAGTCCTGACTTCAAGACGTAAACTTTTTGCTATGTTAAAGTAAAAATGGCACAAGGAAGGTATCAGTATATGTTATGAAACTTCAAAAGAATAGAGGTAACACTTTACAATAACGGTTAATTAATTAACTGTTAAGCTTAGTTAATGCTTAGTAAGCACTAACTAAGCTTTGACAAACCGTTAATAACAGCTTAGTTAATGCTTAAATAGAATACACTAGCATTAACTAACTGTTATGCTTAGTAAATGCTCAACTAAGCATTAGTTAATTAAGCATAGTCCATGCTTAACCAACCATTAACTTACCGTCAATGACTAAACATCAACAGTTAGTAAATGCTTAATAAGTATTAACTGTTAATAATAATAAGTTGGCATTAATAAGTTAATTAATGTACCCTTATTGTAAAGTGTTACCAGAGTGGAATGTGTTTAACATTCTTTGCCTTCAGAAGGGACCACTAATCTGTGATGAATCAAAATAATGGTAGGAAAATACTGGGCATTGTGCCGAGCACTTTTTGTACTTCAGTGTTGTAGAGTTTATATAAAAAAATTAAGCTATGTATTCACAGAGAGAAATTTATGTCAAGTGATTTACAGATAAAGTAAATATATGTGAAATGAAGTAAATGTTTTATGCAAATGTGAGATGAAGAAATCTATGTCGTCAGTTATATTTTATAACGGTGACGTCACAAATAAAAATGATCTATTCTTAAACTTGTCTTACCGAGTAGAACGATTCACATTCAAGGACACTTCATGCTATAAAGTCAGTGCGGGTACTGCCAGTTTATAAAGAAGACATTTAATGACGTGTGAGGATAAAACGGGACAGTGACTTTTTTTTTCAACGTTTCATATTTGATAGGACAGAACAAGGCGCACACAGAGTCCAGCAGCGTTTACACACAAAGTCATATTCAAGTATTTGACTGGATGGTTTGTCTCGTTGAACAGATCCTCTTGCAATACAAACACAATGCTCTGGCACGAACCCCCCCTCGCCCCCACCCTCATCCCCCCCCCCACACACACACACACACACTTTTGTATCTTGCTTCCTCTACTCATTTCTTCAGCTTCTTCTGTGCCGCTTTCTTCTTCACCTGTTGTAACCGTTTCATGGCGTTCAGCTGAGACTCTTGGGACGTCGGTTCCTTGTTGCCCACTGCTGCAGCCTTTGAGCCGTTCCCATTGTTTCCGTTCCCTCCCCCGTTATTGCCTGCTCCGCTCCCTCCCCCCGCTGCGGCCTGGGAGCTGCTAGGGGAGCCGGCCCCTGATGAAGATGACGTCGTGGCGGACCCTTTGCCTTGGCTCTCAGCACTGGACGAGCGGTTCAGTGGCTGCTTACCCAGTGTGAGGGGTGGAGGAGGTTTCAGAGGCGCCTGGCCCGAGCCGTTTCCGTTGCTCCCGCTAGTCTTCGTACCCCCGAGTCCTCCCGACTTGGCACCTGCTAGTCCAGACAGCCCGGCAGGTTTCTGGCTGGAGGGAGCCAAGGTGGAGGCCTTGTGGCTCCCGCTAGGGCCCACTGAGGAACCCAGTTTGGAGCTGACAGGAAGCGATGTGCTCGTCTTGGCGCCAAACGCAGCCCAGCCGGTGAGCCCACTGCCAGAGGAGGAGGAGGAGGAGCTGCTGCCACCGGTGGGGTTGGCTGATGTAGTGGATGTCTGTAATGAGACGGTTACTGTACAATTTTAATGTCATATTATACTAATCAACTTTTTAAAGTTTTGAAAATGGGAGACACAGATATCACTTGATGAACTAATGTCAGCACTTTACTTGATAAAGCCAATGGTTGAGGTCTGTGGGTATATTTATTATTTAAAAAAATATGGTTCAGGAAGATTGTCTTCTTCTTATTATTATTAGCTGAAGCCCATTTACCACTTCAAGAGGAATAATCCAACCTCAGATACAAATCATTTCTGTGCAACCTTAAGTGCATTATCTAACTTGATTGGTGTAATAATTAGGCTCCGAGATATCCATCCATCTTATTACATTGGGTTATAAAAATGCTTGTATACGACTCATGATGATTTGGAATATAGCCCCTGTTATGTAGGATTATATATATATATAATATAACTGGACAGAATTAGTGACCACATACCTTCACTTCTGTTCTTTTGAAAGCTTGGAAGGTGCTGGTTGTGTCAGCCTTGGCTTTTAGCTCTGTCTTTTTCACCAGTGTGTCTTTTACAACGGGTGCTGATGATGCAGAAGCAGGCGATGGCTTCTGTGCAGGTTTCTGAGCCTAATGAACAAACAAATAGTTTGTTTTAGACAACAACAAAAAACAACAAAACCAAAACAGAAACTATTAGTATGGCTATGCATTCATTACATAATAAACAATGATGCATTTAAAAAAATACATAGATATTACTATTTTTTTTAATTTATTTTTCCTCACCATACGTTTCATCTGCCTGGTGCAGCGGGCACAATACCACACAAGCCGCGGATCATTGACTTCTTTGTCGGTCACTTGGGGCTTGTGACAGTCCTGGTGATACAGATTATGGCACTCCTGGCACTCAACTAACTGGTTGCCCATGGTCACTGTCATTTGTCTTGAAAAAGTAAAAAAAAAACACAACAGCAAAGTCAACATGTGAATGGAAATGCATGTTGCTTAAAAAATTCAGATTGAAACTACATTTAGTTTTATTTTGTTGATAATTAAGTATTACCTGCAAACCACACAAGCCAGACCCATCTCCATGGCGAAGTCATCAGCATTGGTCTCATCATAGTCGCTTATGTTGGGCAAAAGATCTTTGCTCGTCTGTACGGTAATTGGTGAGGAACGATTCTCCTGTTTCTCCAAACGTGGCTTTTTCGGAGGGTCCAAGTCAGCCAAGTCCACCCTGACCTGTTTGTCAGTAAGAGGCACATATAGACAATGCATGTTGCCGTCAGTGCCATAAGTAACAGCAGAGTACATGTAGCCACCCTTTTAATTATAATACTGCCTTATATTCAGACATGAATGTATTTTTTCTTGAACTTGATGGAACACTCTGAACTCTGGTGTCCTCATCATGTGATCAATTCTAACCTGGCCTTTATGGATCTGCTCAGTCTTTCTTGCCTGAGAGTGCAGCTTTGCAATATAGTGCTGTAGGTTCATAAGAAACTTGGAAATCAAAGCATAAAAAAACGCTGTCATGAAAACATGTAGTTAGTTTTACATTTGAATCCTTCACAGTTTATGCTGTATTTCTACACAAAAGGGAACAAAGTTGATGAATGAAACTCAAGGCAATGGTTAAAGTAGCCTTTAAGACACCGACACATTATCGTGTTGTTAAGATTTATTATGGAGGTTCTATTTTTCTCCTAATGGATAGTTGACTCACAATTGCACTTAAGGACATGTCAAAGTTATCAGGATTGTTCATTGCGATCTTTTTTGAGAACAAGACTTCAAAGATAGCAAATGTATCCCATACCTTTTCAGAGGTTCTTTTCTCTGCCTCTTTCTTGCTCTTTTCTGAGCTGGATTTGCTGCTGCCACTGCTGCTGCTGGAGGATGAGGAGCTTGAGGAGGACTTGGAGTCCTGTTTACTCAAGCTCAGTTTTGAGACAGACCCCTTGGACACCTCTATATCCTGAGGGCACACAATAATAATGCAGAGAACATAGAATCTGTATACTGTAGATTACATATCAGTAAAATTGCAACTAAAAAGGGACAATAATGGGCTTGAGTGTTGATTGCAGAGGCAAATGTCAACGCATGATTAAACTCCTTACTTTTTGTAATGAACGGTAAGACGATGAGTCGCTTCCTCTTGAAAGGGACTCGTCTAGTAAAGCCTTGAGTTTCTCGGCTGAGTCTTTACTCTTGGAGTGCAGGAAACTCAATCCCTTTAGGAAGATGGGATCCAAGTCCAGACTGACAGCTCCAGCCATGGCTCAGACTGGGAATCAGAAAATCAGATCAGCTTTTTAGGCTCGAGTTACAACTTAATTCCATTGCCAGTGCTACATTGAAGTTAGGGTACACACAAATGACTGATTTTTTTAAATGTACAAAAACAAAAACTTAACAAAATAAAAGACGACCATTTGATTGATTGAAATTGAGTCATAGAACTAAGTGTATTTTCAATTGCTACTGCCAAACATCCCTCAGAGGGCTGGACGACCAGAATAACTGTTTCACTGCGATGTTGAATTTACACCTTTACTGCACTGTATTTTCATATCAACGTGCACTATGACTGTGTGTAGCCTTTTGAGTATCTTTTCGGTGGGAATTTGACATTATTTTCATAGGTTTGATGGTCGGAAATTCTGGGTTGAGTCCTAAATATCCTTATTGTCCTGATGTCTTCTCTTGGGTTTAACTATGTCAATAAAGACTAGCACTGTCATTCAGTTTATCTGTTTGCTGTGTAACGTTAAACACGGAGCATTCTAACAGCGACACAGCAGTCTGAGTTACCCGAGTTACCTGTCCCGTCTACTTACAGTTGTAAAACCAAATTACCAGATCATAATTTAAAGTCATGTTACATTACCTCACACTTTGCTCCTGTTGAAAGTCTGCCTCTTAACCCAGTATTTTAGTTTCAATGGGCAGTTAAAGGCTGAACAACACTTCCTACAAAAGAAGCAGACCGGGGCGGATGCTTTCCTCGACCTGTGCAACCGCTAAATATGTCCGCAATATACGCGCGCGGAACCTTTGTGTAGAAATTGGCTTTTATTTTGTATTTCACAATTTTGCGCCTTACATTTTGTACACGTGCACATTTGATATAGTTCTAATATTTTGTGGCGTATTATATTTCCACTCGTACGCGTTTACAGCCGCCAACTGGTGGCGCTGTTGAACTAGCGTAGCTTTAGCACAAAGAAGGAAGAAGAAACAGCACCGGTAGGAAGCGTGGTTTCACTGAAATCGCTGGTGTTTATGATCGTATTACTAATGCTTTTGTAAGTATCCTCTATTCATTTTATGTCAAGCACCGGACACGGAATGCTATTTTAGCCAAGGCGTTCTCGCTGTCACACCAAAAAAAGACACATGGATACATTTTAAATGCTTATAACTTGTTTACCCTTACTCTGTTTTTACTAGACACTGACAGTGCTATTTATTATGAAGCACACGGAGGTAAAGCACCAGCAGCCCTCCCTCTATCTAGAGGTTTGTTGCCAAAATGAGGAGCCGCGTCTTCCGCTGCACACCTCAATCGCCCTGTTTCTCCTGTCCTACTGCGAGTGCAAGTCTTTCAGAGCTTTTCTGGTCTTCCCCAAACCTGTCAGCTCGCTGTCACTGAGGGCTCAGCTGCCCCAGTCTTTAGATGTGTCTGACGTCCAGCTGGAGGACGTGCCCCGGCTGGTGAGGGACTGCCGTCTCCCTGCTGTTCTGGATGAGACCGGGAGGCTGTGCAGGGCAGGGCTGGCGGTGGTCCTGAGGCATATCATCAACAAGACCATAGAGGCAGATCCTTCCAGGAATGATGTGTTGGCACTGCTGGGATTCAAGAAGACCTGTCTGAAAGCCTGTGCTGAAGTTAGTGACGAGCAGGGACATGCATGACCAAAACCCACACACACACACACACACAAAATTGAATGAATGATTCGTATCAGTCATGACACAGGTTTCAAGCACAACTTCACCTTCTTGAAGGATACATAATGAAGGCAGCTTTAAAGCTGTTGCATCAACTTCACAAACACTCTTGTTATTAAATGCCTACTTAACCAGTGGGAATATGAATGTGATTTAACTCTGAGATCCTATGTAGAATAAAAGTGCAAACATTTTAGAAATCGGTTCATCCTAGCCTGAGAAAAGTCTGAAAGAGTGTTTTATGGTCTCACTGTGTAACCCTACATTTTGCACAGTTGTGACATCACAACTATGCAAAATGTAGGGTTAGACAGACACTCTTTCTGCCTTTTCTCAGGCTAGGATGAACCGATTTCTAAAATGTTTGCACATTAATACTACATAGGATCTCAGAGTACAATACACCTTCATATTCCCAATGGTGAAGTAGGCTTTAAGAACAGGTTTATTATAGGATACCATCCAAACTGATTTAGTTTACATTGTAGAGAACAACGCTACTGTCACTCTCAGTCAGTCAAAGTTTCAGTAAAACTTAATTGTATTGGCTCTGTAGGCCTATGGGAACTGATACATTACACACAACTGCAAAAAGTATTTTGATCTTTCTGAAAATGATCTATCTATCTATCTATCAATCTATCTATCTATCTATCTATCTATCTATCTATCTATCTATCTATCTATCTATCTATCTATCTATCTATCTATCTATCTATCTATCTATCTATCTATCCCCTCTTTCTTTCTCTTTCAGCTTAAAAAAATAATCTCATCAGAAAATGTTCTATTTTCTTTCTTCTAAGATTGGTTACCAAATTGCATAGTTCTTCTCCAGAAACTTCCAAGGAGATTATAAGGAAAATACACACCCTTGATTTAAA
Organism: Hyperoplus immaculatus; assembly: GCA_949357725.1. Lineage (NCBI taxonomy): Eukaryota > Metazoa > Chordata > Actinopteri > Uranoscopiformes > Ammodytidae > Hyperoplus > Hyperoplus immaculatus. The sequence goes on along the minus strand of OX442355.1, from coordinate 9,453,606 downwards.
AGCATTACATTTCCTTGTTATTTAGTTGATCTTGAAGTTGATATTAAAGGAGGTTAAAGTAATTATAAGTTATATACCAGTTCCTTGGCTGATGAAATCTAAAGCCCTCATAGTATAACTGTGTCCTTTTTCTCATGGTCAGAACAACTTAACTTATTTCACTGTAATGACCACACAACATGGGCGAGGTCGACTGAATTTGTTTCATGTCGTTAAGACATACAGTATCTCATAGTTTTTTAGTGCTTTTAAAGACGGTGCCTGTTAAAAAAAATCTTTCCTATCTACTTTTAGGTGAGCAAGTGGACCCGACTGTGTGAAATCGGCATCCCGTCAGCTGTTGAAGAACACCTGAAAAATCCCACCACCAATCAATATCAGCAGCCGCCTCTCTCCATCCTCACCCTGGAGCGCAGGCTAGCGGAGCCCGTCAAAGTCCACAACGATGACAAAATCCGCAGACAGAAACTCCAGGAGCAGAGACGGAATGAACAGAAGAAGAAGGAGGAGGAGGAGTCCCCTGAAGGTGGAGGGAAGAAGCCAGACTCTGACTCTCAGGAAGGGCTGGAGCTCAGGGCGGCTCTGGCCAAGCTCTCTGTGAACTCACTTCCAACTTCCACCACTAGAGAGCACTCCGAGATCAGGAAAGTCAAGACCACAGACCTGCCTCCGCTGGAGCACGTGTTCGCTGAAGGACTTTACTTCACTCTGACTGATGTGGTGCTGCTGCCATGCATCCATCAGTACTTGGTAAGGGCCCTTGGAGTTTATGATGATTTTTTTTTTTTGCAATGGACCCTGCTCTTATTTCCGACCCTTATTTATTGCATAATTTGGATCCATGAATTGAATACACTTAAAAGTGCTCATTTTGTTTGTTCAATATTATATTTCCAGAAAGCCTTGTACTTTCAATGCACTGATTTACTGTGGGCTTCACAAAATGTACTGTAAGCAAACAAACCCATCATTGTGCCATGAGCAATCAAGTGTAGCCATGCAAGGCTTTGTCTCTCAACATTAGCAGTGACACCTATGACTTAAGTCTGATGTCACCTCTCATCGCTTCAGACTAAAGACCCTCTAAGAGTATTTACAGACATTTTAGTTTCTTTATTATAATGAACTGTCAAATTTTGCACAACTTATGGTTTTGACACTCCAGTCAGGGTGAGCAGGCAGTACACCCTGCTCTTTTCAGATCCATCCAGGCAGAAACTTGAGTTAAGGAGACTCGCTTTATCAGACTTGGCACAGGTTTTTTCTCAAAGGTGGTCCAGAGCCACCTGGCAAAGAGTGATAACAGTGTATGGGAGAATTTTCGATTCACATGCAGCAGGTTAAAATGCATTTCAATGGCTTTCTGTTTGTAACGGACGTGTTTTTTTTCTCTCCCTCATTGCAGAATACCAATAATTTGTCGGTTGTTATGTTATGTTGACCTCAAAAATCTGCAAAACTCTAAAAGGTCATGATCTCATGAATGTTTTCTGAATATTCATGACACACAGCGATTTCATAATTTACAAGTAAAGTTGGTAGTTCAAGTAACCAAGTAACTACAGCGGGAAAACAGACCAACAGCTGTATGTGTATACTGTAGTTCCATGAATGGACTATTGTTATTGATCAGGAATGCTGCACTGTCCGGCAGGGAAGTGGGTCTCAGCCTCCATTTCACCCTTTAGCCGGCTCCCGACTGTTTCCTCAACTGTGGGAATGGACTGAAGTTCTCACACAATGAGGCTTTTAGTAGTCAGCTGTGCTCCAGTGGTTTCCAGTTTCACACTCGGCCTAGCGTGTCTCCTCCTAACGGTCATCACTGTCCGCGACACATGCGCGGCCACGGCCGATATTTTCCACTCCACCCACTTGTCGTCGTATACCACTGAGTGGCCCCTTCTCCCTCTGTCTCTGCGTCCCTCTCTGTTTTCTTCTGTCTTTCACACACAGTCACACACAGTCACACACAGTGACACCGCTCCTCTGATCATGTCTCTGTTTTTGTCTTTACCCACCCTGCCCCACCTCACCCCTGCCAACTCTGTTGTGATGGTTTTTTTATATATATATATTTTTTTCGCCCGCCCCTCATGTCTTTCCATCCACCAGTATGATGAGTGAATCCTGGTGGAACCTGACATCTCGCTCCACTGGAGATGGCTTGCCATATGAGTGACTTGATCAATTTCTATCCCTGTTTTAAAAAAACATTTTTTTTTACTTCCTATCCCTTTACTTCTTTACTTTTTCTTGATAGTGTTTCCTGCAAGCCCAGACTGAGAGTGTTGCGCACCAGCTCCCCTACCTGCTGCGTTGGTACAGTCGGGTCCAGGAGGTGCCTGGGGTCCTGAAGGCAGCTGAGGCCTGTGGGATGGCTCTCTGCATCCCCCAACCTCCGTCCAGCTTCCCAGGGCCCTCAGCGGGGGACAACCCAACCAGCCTTCTGGAGCAGGAAGAGGGACAGGAGATGACCAAAGAGCCTCCCTTTGTCGGTGGCCCCCGTCCCACAATGACTAAACTCAAAGTAAATAATTACATTTTCTCACTCATCTCTCATCATTCTTTACCTCTCTGTTGTCTCCAAAACATATTTGCTTTAACACACACATACACACATTAGTGAGAGTTGAAGCACACACACATACACACATTAGTGAGAGTTGAAGCAGTTGTCTCCCATGGTCCCTTAACAACATGTACTGTATAAAGGGTTCGCAAGTCTCAAACTGCTTGTTAACTATTATCCCTGTAATTTCATGCAGCCATCTTCTGCTGATTGTGCCTTCAAGGGTGTAGCTCGAGTCTAGGTTAATGCTTTGCCTTCTGGCAGACACTCCTAATTGCTTCATTTTTCATCTTTCTTCCAGTGCTTAAATGTTAAGTGATTTTAGTCACAGAATTAACATTTTAAGTCGGCTGCTAATGCTTTTAGGAGGCTTGTCCGTACCCATGAGTTTCTTCTCACGGAGAGTTGTTTGTATGACAGTATATTTATCAATAAAGACAAACAGACCCTTAAAGTGACATCTCTGAAAAGAACAACACATCTGTTTATAACAATAGTATTATAAATTGCACAATTCAGTGTTCTCAGTAGATCCTGTTGCCACTTGAAGTAGTGCAAACAATGCACATTCAGCATATCCTCATTTTCGATGCAATAAAAACAATGAATCCAGTCCACCACAAAACAACGTTTTATAGCAAGATTAAGTTGTTCATATTAATGGCTTAAGATCTCCTTGTAAAGAGATATGACTGTACACAGTACCACAACAATGTATCTACGCTCTTAAAATGCAGTTTCCACAGGAAGCATTGGCAAGACACACACACACCGTCACACATATTTATAGCTTTCTTAGCTCTATAGAACACCCAATATGACCCCTGCAAAATTCTTTTGGACTAGCTTTTCCAGTAGGAGATAAACAGGCCCAGCTGTTTATAAGCCTTAGCCCCAACTGTATGCGAAGTTAACCACTGAGCATTCAGACTGTTCTTTTGGCCACATTGCTCTGCGCTCAGCAGAGAAATTTCTGTGATTTCCTGCTGGCAAAGTGTCTGTAACAATGTGATTTTAAGTGACGGGAAGGGAGGAGAGGGAGACGGAGCGTTTGGCGAGTGTGGCTGAGGCTGAGTGAGCTGGGTGGGATGTGTCTTAAACATGCATTGGTGCCGGATGAAATTGTGTTGTTCACAGATGTGCTAAAATGATAGTTTTCGTGGCAGGTTAAAATCAGACATTAAAACGGAGAGGAATGTGTGAACACACAAAGACGTTCACACAATGGACACCATTCTCTCTTTGCCTAGAGGGATTACAAGGATGGCTGCCTGTCGCCACTATCATGTCTGCACTGCAGCTGTTGGGTTGTCTTGGCCAAGGTGTGTGTGTGTGTGTGTGTGTGTGTGTGTGTGTGTGTGTGTGTGTGTGTGTGTGTATGTGTGTGTGTGTGTGTGTGTGTGGTGGGGTGTATATTTTCATATATGACTTGTGTGTCACAAGGCAAGTACATAGAGACAGAGAGGTCTGCTGTCCTTTTGACATTGTGATACATGGTCACTTCTGCTAACCACAGGGTAGCCAGATGAGCCTGGTGCTCATCTGGCTACCCTGTCCACAATATAAATGGCTCATAAACTCTCCCTCTTTCTCACTTCAGTTTACACACACTGATGCATGCCAGTCAAACTGCCTGTGCAATGAGGTGTGGACTTGCAAACCGTGATCCTAATGTAAACAAAAGGGTATGCCCACCAACAAAATAATTCACTCACAAATTGAAAGGTGCAGTTACTAATAGTGAACAATTCAGTCTATGATCCAGAAAAGTAAGATCAGTTGTCTTTACAATTCAGGGAAATCTTGGATTTCTGTTCCAGAAACTGTGATTACAGACAGTCTGTGTCTGTCCCTGGGGAAATGTACGTGCTGAAACTAATCAGTTATATGGCTAACTTAGTTACTCATTTCAGTCCTTGATTGGGCATAAGGCTTTGGCCATTGCATGTCAGTTACGAGATATATATACAAGTTTAAATCTTATTTTCTTCACTAGGTGTTCTATGGGCAACAATGTTTCATTCATCAGGTAGTGTCATATTAAAGGTGCATTACAAATACGTAGCCGAACCCAACACAGATGTCAATGATTGATCCCCTTTGAACTAAGTTGTTGTTGCTTCTTTTGTACAGGTATTTATTTATTTGAGATTTTGATCTACTATTGCCATAAGTCAAAGTATATTACATTTTTTATCTAGAAATATACTTAAAATAAAAACCATTGCTGATCATTTTCGACCATGGCTGTAGCCACATTGTGGTTGGATGGAACAGCTTTAAACTGAGGGTGTATTCACACTGGGAAAGTCCGCTAGTTCACTTGCTTTGGTCCAGACCAAATAGAGTTTTGATTTTTTTGTTTGGTGTGGTCCACTTTCATATTGCCCCTTTTGAAAGTGAACCAGCATTACGAAGCAAAACCACACGTGATCTGAGGTTATTCATTCATTGGACAGACATTCTGGGGTGGAGAGAAACAGGAAGCACGAAGTTAAAACTGCGAAATATATATCATTGATATAATATGGGGTTAAAAATAATAAAATGGCCTGCATCTAACCTATAAATAAAGAGGAAAAACATCGGATTATTGTTGTTTCATATGGTTATAATATGTAGCCCTATGTCAATGCCACGTTATGTGGCGTGTAGCCTACAATGTGAAACATAATTTTTACTGTAGTTTTGGTGCTGGACGCGCATCACGCGAGAAGAATAGGCTCAAGATGACACTCAGCTGATTAAGCTGTGTATCAGCTGGGTCGGCGCAGTTCAGCTCCAAACTGACACGGGGTATTGACGGTCCGTACATGGGAAGCAAAATAAAAACACACATTTCTTGCGCAGCGTGAACCTGTTGGCACTGTGCGAGAGACGCTCCCCTCTCCTTCATCTGATCGCTGAACACATTCAGCATGTTTATGCGTCCTCTCGATCAAATGTAATATATTGTTCTGGGCTCCCGGTCAAACCACAACTTATCGTCCTAATAATGGCGACAATAACACTTTCCCATAATGTGAAACTGACGGCTATTTATTAAAAAAGAAAATAAAGAAAAGGCACAGTGCCTCCTGCATTTGGGTCGGATCGAGTCCGGACAAATTCACACCACAAACGAACTGCAGCAGAGTGCGTTTGGAAACGCACCGAGACTACCTCTTCAGCTGGGTCTCGGAGCGTTTGTTTGGTCCGCCCCCGAGTGCGATTGCTGTATTCACACCTGCCTGAAAGATGCGCACCGAAGGCAGAAGTGCATCTGAGTTCGTTTCAACCGAACTAAACACGGCATGTGTGAATACACCCTGAATCTCTTGTTTAATTGTGGCCCTTCAAAACAAGAAGTCCAGCTACTGTCTACTTTCTAAAATACCTGACATGCTTTCCTACAGTGCTGACAACAAAAATTGCACTTCCAAGTCCATTGCATTGCCATCCAGAAAAGTAGTGCTGTAATATTAATGTGTGCAACTTACACTGCAGTTTAGTTGCCATTGGCACTGTGTCTGAAAAAGTGCTGATTTCACTACATTGGTACATTGAAGGCTGTAATTCTTGCTGTTCTTGTATTGGATTGCATCAGATTCTAAGCTGTTTTCAATATTCCCGTCCTTAAATAAGGCAGACAAAATGTAAGAATAGACAATTTTGATACAATGTAATACACGCACACACACACACACACACACACACACACACACACACACACACACACACACACACACACACACACACATGCTCACACGCCAATACACACTAACACACACGCATGCACGCACTCTCACACACACACACACACACACATACACACACACACACATGACTAATTGAAGTACTGGTGTTAGCAAAAAGGACATTCAATATCAATAAAATAGTGTTAATCGCAGGGTGGTTGAATTGCTTTGCATTACATCATACAATTCTTAATATTTTTGTCGTCTCTCAGAATTGTCAGCATATATTCAAGTTAATTATTTATTTATTCATTAAACTGTATACATTGCTGTGACTTGACCTTGGCAATATGTTATTATAGGAGGCATACAGAAAATAATAAGAGTGAATTATTTACTATAGAGATGCAATACCATTGCAAAGAAACCAAAAAATTTTGTGTTATTAATGTACCATGGCGGTATATTGTCACCTTAATTATGTGTATGATATTTTGCATGCACCGCACATCCCTTTAAGTTTTAGGTAAGGTGATTTCATATTTATTTGTGGCCTTATAGGACCTATTATCATACTTAATTAGGGAGGTTGTTCACGTAAGGGCAAACCGCTGTGAGGAAAGATCTTCCAAAACAAGATTTTTTTCTTACACTTTCATACAGTATTTACTCTACAGCAATTCCCTACTTGTTATGGACTCTGCTGAAGCACATACCAATTGTTCTCCCTCTTATCATCAAAGAGAAAGAGAGAGAGAGAGAACTAATAAAGCAGTTTGCCCTGTACGCCTTAATTTTTCTATGTTTCTTCAGTATTTCTCTTTTGGGTGTGTGGGGGTATGTATGTACTGTACTGGTGAACCATTTGTTCTGTCCCTGGGAAGTAATAAATACACTAGTCGTGGTTTTTCCTCAGGTTCGGATTCAGATCAGTTTAACAAAGGGTCTGCTCGAGAAAAGTTCTCCTTTAAATCACTTCATTACCACCATCTGGACCACAGTACCTCAAGGATGTGGAGGGGTTTCCATGGTCAAGTATGTAACTGTGTGTTTGTGTTCCTCATGCAGGAAAATGGCATTGAGGCAGTGTTCGCTCCTCATCCTTGCCCTGCCTGGACCCTCCCATGGGACAGCTTACCAGGAGCTATCAACCCCACTGAAGGTAAAGTCAGATCTCTGCCTCGAGGCTCTTCTCCTCTTTGCTTTCCTTGTATTCTCGTCTTGCCCATTTAGCCTTTCTAAGATTTATTTTCTTAATAGTTATTTACTCTCTTCATATTCACATTTTCCTATCTTCAGTTTTTTTTTATCTCCCCCATAGTCTCTCCCCTATCCCACCTTTCTTTCCACTCCATTTAAGTAAAAACAAAAACTGTTGATACTGTATATGGAGCCAGAGCGCGGAATGTGTTTAAATATTTACATTAAACCTTCCCATGCTACTGTAGCCTGGTGATTTTTCAGTGGCACCTCGCTGCCTTCCCCCTGAAAGAAAAATATAAGCCACTGTCTGACACATCGCAGCTTTGTATTCAGCAGCCTCAGCTGACGTGTTTCCCCCAAGAGGCCCCCTAATGAATTTTAAAGTGCTTATCTCGATGTGTTATCGTCCGTGTGTTATGGGTTGAAAGTGTGAAATGGGTCTGTGACAGAGTCAGACTCACAGCAGAAACTCACAAAAAAATGCACACACACTGTAGGTTCAAACTACTAATGTGCGACATCGAACTTGGGCTTATGCCCTGGTGGATACTGATTGCAGAGAGAGCAGTATCTAATAGGCAGGGGAATGGTTGTTGATTGCTGCCCCAGGTGGTACTAGTGAAGCAGAGGGAAGAAATCTCTGTTTCTTTGTCTCCCTTTCTCTTCCCTGCATTGTTTTTCTTCTTATTAGTCAGATGTCTGTGTCAAATGTGGTATGATGTGTTGGAGCAGCAGCAATATATCAAGTGTTATTGCTACAAGAAAAAGGAGGAGGGGTTGATAAATACACAATGTAGATAATATTAAGATGTTTCTTTTCCCTTTGTCATTGGGTTACACATTCACTTTTTGTTCCCGTTTGTTTTCACTTGTGTGACTTATTCTTCCACTAATCAAAGAACAAGGGGGAGATGAGACTGGAAAGGTATTTCATTATCAAGATATATACGGTACCATAAGTGCAGCGTCTCTCGGCTCTTGTGTTTTTGCAGGCCTTGCTCACACTTCATTACCCCCTTTAGGATCCTTTTAATGGAGTATAACTTTGAATCCAAGCAAGTACAAATGAATTGCAGGAAATAAATACCTTTGTTGCACATTGTGGACCCTCGGTTACAAAATGGTTCACAAAACAAGCATAGGGAATGTTTAAACATAGATAATCAACGAAAGCAATGTTAGGATTTCTTTTACATTAAAAGTAATTCAGCTAATGACATTCACAAAAAAAAATCAAGTGTCATTTATTTTATTTATTAGTTTAGTTTAGTTTATTTATTTAGCACACATTAACAATTAATGGTGCAAGGAGGGAACAAAGCCCAATGGGCTTGTACAGAGTTCCACCCCTATCAATAGTTACAATGAAATCATATTCAGGCTAACAAATACACTCTAGAAATTAAGGAGACAAGGTACATAAATACTCAAAATAATCAAAAATAGATGGAAAAAACTGTGATAAATACATACATCAATCCAGTATGACAGTATGAATAGGACAGTGACACTCACACACACTTAATTAGTATTTGTAGTAGTAGTTGTGGAGTAGTGTATGATGTCTTAAAAACTGCACATTAACCTACAGCAAACACTGTTCCAAGTACTGTGTGCTAGATATGAGTCAACACAAGAAATAAACAAACTATCTATCTTCTTTTGACTACACCGTACTAGTTGTAAATGTTTTACAGCCATTTGTGGGCCATTTATGTATTTCCACGGTAAAACTTTATCATCAGTGCCTATAACCCGAAACCCCGCTGACATCTAAACAGAAGTGCTCTTCATGATGTGGGCAGCGTGTCTATTCTGAGAGTGAGAATCACGGTGAGAGACTACATTTCTAGCTGTTCCACTTTTGGTGGCACTCTGCATGATAAACGGCACTATGTTGATATCTCTTTCTGCAGCGTTAGGTAGGTAGGTAGGTAGGTAGCCCCTGCGTTTCCGTACTGTGTAATTAAGGAGACGTAGAGAGGAAAGGCAGCCAATTTGTCCTGAACCCATTTCCCATCCATCTGCTCCCACAGTATACACACCAACGGCTGCACACACACGCCTACACGTACAGTGGAACAGGGGAAATTGCAGCATTTTTCCCATTATGCATAAATATTTCCATACTGGCAAAACTAATAGGACACATACACAAGTCTCTGAGAGCTATCTTATTCAAATGTACTGGCTGATCACTTTCCTGTAAGTGTATACAGTTGTTTCCACCTCTGTACTCCGCAGCACCTGATTTACAATGAAACAATGACTCAAAGGGTAAAGTGCTGACTTTCAGCTTTACATTTGAGTGTTTACAGCCGCATTCAATAAACCCTGTACACATTGTAGCCCATTTATCCATCCCCGCCAAAGGTTAAAAAAAGGCTCACCCAATATAGATGTGAACTCAAAGTGCCCTTACAGCTAAATTTCAGCTCTTTAACATTGTTGGAGATGTTATGTTTGAAATCAATTATGCTGCTATGGAGACACAACTACAAATATGTATCAGTGTCTACATACTGCACACTTTTATTTCAAATCACACATATAGTAAATATATTATATATATATATACTTCAGTCTAATGACCCAACTGATTTGGGCATTCAGAGGTAACAAATCGTACACACTGTCGCTCAGGTATGCACAACGTATAGACAAACAAAGAGACCTCTGTGAATGGGAGATGTTTAGGTTTTTGCCCTCTTTGTGTTGAGGGCTGCTCTGCTAAATGTGGTGAGGGCTGTCTGCAGACAGGTAAACAGCGATGTGAATACAGGGGCCATTGTATAGCGCAGCCAAAGTCTTGTCTGCAGTGCTTCACTTAATAGCGGTAGGAAGGGAGGTAGCGAATAAAGGGGGCTAGAATGATGGACTGTGTGACAGTGGGAGATTGAGATAGGGGTGAGACAGCATGAAGAGAGACAAGGGTTATCAGGAGAAAACAAGCCAGGGAAAGAGGGGGCTGAACGAGACAATCAAGAATAAAAAATGGAAGGCAGGGCTGGTGTGGAAACCGCATAGTTGTCATGCTTTAGACTTGCTGCTATTAGGTCCTCCAGGGTTGTTTTGGTACAAGGAGATGAGATGAGTTCCCATGTCTTTGTCTATGGTTACAAGAGTATGACAGCAGGTTGAACTGCTGGAGGGAAAACTGGCTATTTGTCTGTCCCCTGTTTCTACTACAGCAGATGTGATTGAGATCGCACAAACTCACACAACTCCACACTTGACTGGTGGGATTTCTTTTTTTTTCTTTTTTTTATGGTTTGGTAAAAGTAGAATAACAATGCCCAAGGTTTTTAGCCATGAAACCAAAATAATTAAATAATTTAGTAAAGCTGATGTGAAATTGTAAGTGATAATTCTCGAAAGGTTTGTCTTGCAAGTTGCCCTTTTCACATACAGAGCAAATGGTCATGTGATCCATACTTCATATAAAAATATTGACTGCAGCTGCTTTATGATCTTTCAATCATTTATGCCATTGCTGGAAAAAGCAGAAAGGACACATGGACATGATTGTTTTACAGGAATACTGTATAAGTGTAAGTAGTAGCCTATGGTCTTTCCAATTTTTTCAAAACATTATAAGGTTGACTCAAAGAAAAAGAAAAAGTAATTAGTCATGGACACAGACTGAGCATTAAGCGTTCGAATTTGAACTATTTTTACCATTAAAGTCCTACACTATTTTTCAGATAACATTGAAGCCTCTGTAAAGTATTGTGCATGTATAAATGTATTCCATGATACAGCCCAGATTAAAGCATGGTGGCCAATGGGAGCTTGTAGGAGCTATCCAGTAACATTATCGGCATTCAGTGTTAAGTGGTTTCACAGAACCATCATGCAGGATTAAAATGTGGTTTTTCGAAACTGTTGTTGCTACAGCTGAGCTGGAACTTCCTACGCCTTCACAGACATCCTCCTGCATCATCATATTCTTCTTTGTAATCTAATTCCCAATAGAAATGTTGGCCACACTAGAAGTCTTGGGCCCCAGTTTTCAGTGCTTTGCTTGTTTTCAGCACTGTGAACAAGTCTAATGAATAGTTGAACATGTGTCATGTCATGTTCAGCTTCCAGATACTCCTCAGATGCTTACCATATTGGTTTGTAATAGATAGAACTGTCTGTAACATGCATCAAAGATGGAATAACAATCAGATATTTCAAATATTTGATCATGTGTAGGCGGATACTGTTTATTTTTTCTTCCTTTTTATCTTCTGTCCATAAAACTCTTTCTTTGGCTTTGATTTAAACAAAAGGAAAGTTAAAACATTTTGAAAATGTTTTACAGCCATGGTGCTCGGAGGAACTTTCAGTTTGTGTTAATTCTTGCACCACCTTTGGACAAAAGCGTTCTTTTACTACACCAGCTGTTGTTCTGAATCCTGGGTGAGTGTACCCATGACATAGCCTGGAAATCCAGACCCTGATATCTTGAACGATAGAGGGTCTGGCCACGATCAGTAGTAATTTCCAACTCAAGGGGCGGCTCCTACTTGTGCATTTAAAATGCCACTGCACGCAGTTGGATAGCACTACAACCAATCAGAGCGATGCACAAGGGGACGTATTAAGTCCCGTTCGTTTAGCGAACAGGTGTTAAACTGTTAAATTAAACTTTTGCCGTGGTCGGTCGGCAAAACAGAACATTCCTCTTACTTGCTAATGAAAGATTTGAGTGCCGTCTTCCAAATCGTAAAGGGTCGAGGCCAAAGCAGTCTCAAACTCACACAACATATCCGCAGCCATCTTTTGATGTTTACTATCACGGCTTCGACGTCGCATGCACGTCACTGTCGTCATCCGGTTACGTCTGCCCCAGAGCACCATACAAAGGGTTCTGGCGCGCCCATATTAGATAGAACCAATTGAAACGTGAGTCGGGATTTCTCGACTTTGTGAAATAGCTTCAATGGAGAGTGTCCAGACCAACAGGCGCAGCAAATTTAATTTGCCAGCGCCTAGTGGCAGGTCTGGGAATGCCAGGCTACCCATGACAAAGGCATTATGAAAAACTATATAAAAACACCATTCTTTGCACCGATGGTCTCGTATGCTGTGACATGTCATTTATGATCATCATCAGAGGAAAAATTTGACTGTTTCAGAAATATTTGAACGTTCCTCGTATCACCCTCAAAGTAACGTGTCAATTGAAAGTGCTTTCCATTAATTATTAAAAGCAAAAAACTAATAATAGACACATCACACGTAATGATGTCAAATTAGCTCTGATATAGAGATGTATCAATAATCATCCGCTGGTAAAATCCTTTTGGCTGTCTGTAATAGGTTTGATTATCCCTCAGGCATATCATCTCAATCTTATTTAATGTTGATTCATGTCCATATTATCAGATGTCTCATTACATCATAATTTGCTTAGATGAGATATTGAGTGCCCTTAGGACACAGTACTATTTCTCCCTGCTGCACTTCTAGAATTATTATAAACTTCAAATAAAAGAATATTGCAAAGATTTAATTAAATCTAATTGAGATATGTTTCTTTAAGAGGATCATAACATGTCGTCATTCCCTTTTCTCTGCTGCCCGTTATTAGTTCATCTAGTGCTTTATCTGATTATTATCAGTCTGATGAATTCTCTTTACAGGTTATATTAATAATAGTAGTTTGAGGCTGTGTCAACAAGATTAGATCTTAAGATCAGATGAGATAATCAAAGGGCTACCAATATACATATCTTTGTTGTATTAAAATGTATTCAGGCAGATGTTCCACTTCTCATATGAAAGCCTGCTGTTCAGAAACCCCAAATTGAAAATCCCAGACTTAAAAAGCAGCCCTAATCAATACTTTTGTATTACCGATGGATCAAATGATAAAGATCTGCAGTTTCCCTTGGATCTTTTGGGGCTTTTCTGCTGGTAAACGTAGTGGAGCGTTTAGCAGCTTAAGAGCCAGATATATCCCTCAGGACTTTGACCCAAAACAAGGTTTAAAGGAGAGCAAATATTGCTATTGTTGTCTAGGTGACCAAAACACAATTTTTAGAGTGAATTCTAATGTTGCTCTGCTGGATATGTTAGTGAGCAACTGTTGGACATTCACCATAACACATTTACAAGGTGTTAATGTGTCAATGTTCTGTTTACAGCTTGCAGTGCTGCACAAGCCCTCTCAATAAACCAACATATACAACTAATTAATGTAGGCTTATAGCAAAAACAAACAAGCCAAAACACAAGTTTCTACCATAAATTAAACCCGGGAGATACATTTTTAAAATGTTATGTTATTTTGCATTCAACTCAAATATGTCCTGCTTTTGGGATCTACTTTTGGATATAGAAATTGTGGGAGTATTTCAGAAGGCAGATAAGAGTCCACATAATCTATGCAGCCTGCGTATTAGCGCATCAGCTAAAGCTGAGAGATGATGTTGACTGATTCTCTCTCCCTTTTCTCTGTGTTCACTGTGTTCTCCCGCAAATGCATTAGTGTTGTTTTGGGTTTGCTCTGAGTTCAAAACAAGTGATAAAGGTTGGAGTGTGCCTGTCCGACACCTTTCATACTTTTGTCAGACAAATGCCAAAGGCAATTAAGATGGAAGACAAGTTGTTTGGTCAACGTTATTAAATGTTAATGTCTGGAAACCGTGGCTGTTTGTACAAATGTCTTGTGAACCATGGCTGTCTGTACAAAATGTTGTGGAAACCAATCTAGTAGATGCCGAACTTCACTGGATAAGTAAATATTTGACCTGCTGGTGCCAGGTGAAAAGTCAGGGACACACCACGACCAGCAGACGTATTTATATCACGACATTTTCATCTGGACCAAAGTTGTGGAGATAAAGCCTAATTGTTAAAGAGGCTGAAAGCAGCATGTACAGCAGCGTTGTGATATTTTCTGCTCGCCTTCAAGGAGTGGTTTGTGCTTATGAGTTTGGTGCCCAGAGCTGTCAGTGCATGTGTATTTAAAGGTAAGTTGCCTGTTATTAAAAGTAGAGATCAGAGGTTTTTTTTGGAGTGCATATGTTAATCCAAACACATACCATTGATGTGAATTGAAAATTTAACTAAATTAGTGGGGACATCTGTGAGCACTTTGTGCTGGCATTCGGTTAAAACCTCATTCCCTTGAGCTCACAGGCCCAAAACAGCAGGTGGTTACTCTTAAATCACAACTCTCATTCTCAATTAATTGAACTCATTAGAGATTAAATTGGAGATTTAAAGCTATGCCGTAAACGTAGGACCAAGCACAAAATGGAACCTGCTTATTTACTCCTAATTAGAAGGATAATTGGCACTTTATTTCTACAATTCAAGTTCAAACACATCTAGTGTCTCCCTGGAGGGGTACCACAGAGTTTCACTGCTTGCAGTGATGTTTGAGTTGTGCCTATTAAAATGCAGAGCCACTGGCTGCCTCCACATCGAGCTCCCTGCAAATGTCATATCATGAATATTCATTTGTCTCCTTATAGTCGGGGGGCCAAAGTCTCAAAAGCTCTTTAAAATGGGTTGGACCTGACATGGTCTGATATACTTTTTATTTGTGTTTTTTCTGTTAACTTTGATCCTAAGAAACAATAATTGGAGGGTCTGCTCTGCCGGAAATATCGCGAAAAAAAAATTGTGGCTATTTTAGTGTATGTATCCGTCATTTTTTGATAGAAATATTAGTTTTGTTTTGTTCAATAATCTCTGGTGAAGCATTGCGGCATAGGTATGGTGCGTTGAGACAATTTGCTTAACCCTCAGCCAGCTTTCAGTGGATTTTGGATTACATAGTGTTCTTTACGCTGTTTAACTAGGCTCATAATTAATTACTGATTAGTGTTGTCAGTCAAGATCATACTGAAAAACCTCTTCACAGGCCTTTATTGTTTAGCACAGTTTTTTTGTCTTGTATGTTTGGAATTTAGAGATGAATTTGAAGGCTTGAACAGATTAAATGTAATACATTTTCTGTTATTTTGTAGTTCATGCGTTTTGACTTTTGCCTGCAAACAAACATGACAAGTGTTTCGGATGTGGTTTGCCTTGATGATGAACACACTTCTAGCATCACTGATAAAAGATGATAAACAGAAACTCATTGATTGCATTTTTGATCTGTAACATTATACCTGCATCATATGCAAGTTATATTCTCAATAAAAGGTGTTTGCATACAGTATGTGTAGAGGTTATGAGTGTATCTTTGTTATAGAAAGAATGATGTTCCCATGAATTGGGAATGTATGTTTATATAGAGAGTTTTGCATCCATTGGCATTTAATGTAATGTATTATTTTTACACATTCTTAAAGTTAAACTGAACCAAATACAGTATACATGTACAAGTATGAACAAGGATTTGGTTGGGCTGTGGTCATGCATCTTAGTTTGTCAAAAACTACCAGTTTTCAGGTTTTAAAGTTTAAAATTGCTGCCATTTAGTTGCATTAAACAATGTGAAGCGTTGTTTGGAGGCGGCATTAAGGCAAAGGAAGTCAATGGAGAGATGCCAATGTTGGTGAACAGATGCAGATCTGCACTTGTTCTAATCCTGTGTAATACAGAGGGTGCAGTGGAAAATAAATACTAGGTGAATCCAAATTAGATGAATTATATGTTCCACTGCGGTCTTGAACAAATGTAGTTTCTCCATTTAGAATCTCAGAGTTTAAAGCAGTAACACCATACTTCAGTTGGAAAGATGCTCAGTACATATGTCACTTTCATTTGCACAATTTGTGGCTTGGCATGTTGTGTCATAAATGTTCAGACTGTTCTTAATTATAGGAAATACTTCACAGAACAGGTCTGAGTAAAAAGCACTCTCTTTTGTGTGTTATTTTATTGGTCCTGTTGTGATCCTTTTTTTTATTATTATTGGTGCAAACTCCTAACAACAGATTTAAAGCATTTTGCAATTTCCATCACTACATATTCACTATCACTTTTGTATTTGTTCTTCCTGTTCCTTGGCAAAGGGATCTCACTGGAATTCTGTCGGTATATGCTCAGAGTTTCAAGTCCTATTGTTATGTTCTGTATCTGGTAAACAAAGTAATAGTAGAGGGTGTCGTATTTGATGTCACTCTGTTTTGTGAGATGTGTTACTGTTGTGGAAGGGCCCTTCTCCATTGCCCACATGTAATTTGGCTCAACAAAAGTTTGCATGTGGATTTTAGGATGCATGCCTCAGTTTTCTGTGTTCCAAGTATTGCTGTATAGAGGAGTTTTCTCTCATGTGTTTTACACTCGCAGGATGTTTGCTAATGTGGCTGAGGGTGATGTGTGATGTGTGAGTTGTGCGTGTATGTGTTAGTGGCAAAGGCCTCTGTAGCTTTGACTTTTCGCAATGGCTTTTACATACACAATTGTAAATATGTGCTGTTAAAATGTGACACAACTGGTAAAAACATACTTTTTTCCATACTTCATAATGTAATACTATTAATTTACTAATTTGAGTTTATATTCTAGAAGAAGTAGTAAGAGGGAGGGTTAATTCTGCGGGAACTGCAAGAATAGCTTGTATGAAGTGTTGAAGTGTATAGTGTATGTGGCCACTCTGAATTCACTTGATTCTTGTCCCACTTTCCTGAATAGGAATATGTATTTGTGCATTTGCAGATATAAGGGAACATAAACACATGTTGAGAAAGTATATACTTTCTTTCACTATGAAATACATTTATATTGCAGAGAACACTATGGGGAGAATGGGTAGAAACATCTCTCAAAAAAGAGTATTTGTTGTAGAAGTTTTCATTTTTAAACACCAGGAGTCACCAGTGACAATTTAAACAAAATGCACAGAGTTAAAGGGAGGATTCCTTTATGTTCCTCTTAGAGGGGCCCTGGCTTTAACAGCCCAGTGTGTCTCTTAACAAAACCAGGAGGAGCTGGGACACCAGCCGGCTGGAACCCAGCCAGCCATTATTTATCCTTGAGTTAGCACTGCAACGCTGGAGCTAAAAGCCACACTGACTGGAAGACTTTTACAAAGGTGGCAGGCCAAGAGACAGTGACATGGCCCTCCACAGATGCCAGTGGTGTGCCACCCCTTCCCTGACAGCTCTGGCAGAGTACAGAGAGCACGCTATGAAGGGGAAGGAGAGTGCACTGAATAAAAACAAACTGCTTAGTTTGAAAGGGTAATTGTGGTGGAAGGTTTTCAGGAGACATACCAGGATGGAACAGCTGAATTTAATATATTCTGTATGCTTTATTTTCAGGAACATAAAGTATTTTTAAAGGCAAAGTGCTGAAGAAAATTGGTAGACCATAACAACTTCTTATTGTGCTCTTTAATAAGATATTGAGAATGGCTATTATGGTGTGTATAACAATTTTCAACATACGGTCATGCAACAAAATCCCAAGTCAATAATTGAATTGCATTGGCGATGTTTAAAGTATAAATGACTTGAGTTGTTCTTACCTCCAGGTTTATGCATCATACCAAAGATCTGGTTCAAACCCGACATGAAACAGACACCCCAACAATAGTCAAGAATGCAATTATCAACTTAACTTAACTTTTACTAACGATGTATCTATTAAATTAACAATGAACAAAAAATTACAAATTCCCATTTGAAATTCCCAAGAACCAATGGGATGTCTTTATCATTATCCAATTTACAATGAATATATTCCTTGGTATTTTTACACAAGTACAAGTTTTGGTGGAGTGTGCGCCATACATCTCACTAGATTTTACAGTAGCTTAATGTAGCCTCAATAATACATCAATAGTGTTGACATTCGACACAATTCAATGATTTTCTCTCCAGGGTTCTTAGATCATGATGTGAATGAGTGCTTCCATTTCCTAGTTGGTCAGTTCGGTTTCCAGTGGTGCATTGTAGTAAAGGATAAGTTGAGGGAAGTACTGAGAAATCCAAGGTCTATAACAACTTTACTTTTTTTATATCCCAGGTTTCTATATTAAAATGTGAAATCCATCTCAAAAGTTTTCCTCGTGGACAAAGTTTACCGAGTGTGAGGCTGTGTAGCCTCAGGTCCTTTGCTTGTTACCTGTGCTGAGCTGTGAATGTTTATGTCAGGATCAGTGCACCTCAGCCATTTGGAAACTCCCAAAACAGCCAAAAATTTTCCTCTGCCCATGGCAAATACAACTTCTCTGGCAAGATAGATCGATTCCAAACTTCCAAAGTTTTCGAGCAGAGGAGTGTATACAGTGTGGTTTGTCCACTACAAACTGTGGAGCGAACAGCACTCGGGAGACAAATTGCAAGCCAACATTTATCCTACGCACTGAATGTTAGCCAAAAGGATAGCGATTGCTCCGTCTACTATGTGCCGGTATTTATTTATTTATTATTATTCTTTCGGACAATTCCACACAATACACAATTTTCTCTTGCAAATATTCATACATCATACTTTGTGTTGTCCGAAGGGAGACGGAAGAAGCCAAAGGCTTATCAGGTCCCGCCCCCATTTTCATCAAATTCGGATTCAGATACACAGTTAGTGTTACAGAAAATAAAAATAAAACAAAAAACAATTTTTTTTATATATATAGCTATATATATATATATATATATACATATACCCATACATTTTTTTTTTTTTTTTTTAAGAATCTGCAGTCCAATACACAGTCAATTTTAATGTAATTGCTTAAGCTTTTAAGATCAGTTCAGCACAGTTCAGTTTTTCTGTGACAATGCCAAGTGTATAAAGTGTGAAGTGGCCTTGTATTTGGCCTGTTCCATTTCTTAACTGGTAGTCAAAACACTTCTGCAAAAGTATTCAAAAACATATAAACATGTATTACAATGTTAGTCTAACTATCTCGGTTTCATTGATTTATATTTCAGAAGCATTAACATTCTTCACAACACATACTATTTGATGAAAAAAAAAAACGTTATGTTGCCATGCTCAATGTGAGGGTTGGAGAGGGTCAATGTTATGCTTGTTGTCAGTTATTTTGACAAGTGCAGTGAACCTACACAACATCAAAAGCCTCACAGTCACAATCTACCCTTTTAAACACTTTGGCATGTTACAACACATAACGTTGGCTTAACATTCATCTTAATTTTGGACGTCTTGTCCTGATGTCCAAATTATGTCCTGAAATAAGGTTGTCTCCTCACAGCTGGATTTGCTTTACATGCCATTCACAGATTTTCCTGTAAATAACTATATATTTTTATAGTAATTCAGAGAAATGGAAAAAAGTTATGAGACTTTATAAGTCTTAGTGTAAAACCTGTGTTTTTTTTTGAGAATTTTTTTTTATCAATATATGCCAATCCAAGTTTCTAAAGTTAAAAGTGATATTTTTAAGCAATGGGCGGATGTGATGATCTGTACATTTGTAACAGAAAAAGTCAGTGAGTGGGTGTATTTGGAAGAGCAAAATTTGATGCCTCAGTGTGGTTGTTTGCCCTGTTTAAAACAAAACACTGCTGACATGGGAGATCCATCATTATGCAAACCTCTGGTCTACAGCTACGTCTGGTCATGTTTTGACAGGCATTCCAAACCTGTTGAAGGATGCACAGTGCAATGTTTTTTTTCCTTTTGTGTTTGTCTTCATTACCTTTCATTTTTCATGTCATCACAGTCTTATACAAACACACTGAAACATTTGGTGACTGCTACTGTGAAAGAAAACTTTTCAACAATTGGAGCCTCGACAAGATTTAGTTACTGCTCGCTGTATAGCCTCAAACCTTTCTAAATACCTCACAGTAGAATTGCAGTTTGGTTACGTGGTGTTGCAGCTTTCACCATTGTTCCCCAGCATATTTACACTGCCAGAAAAGGGACAATAAATTCAGATTTCTCTCCTGAAATTAATTACTGTCAACACTCTGCAAGGATGTGCCAAAGTTCGTTTCCTCATGCACTGGTCCATAGATTTCCATAATGAGAAACATATGGTCCAATGCAAGCTTTTCCGCACCAGTGCATACGCCTTTAAGTGTCAACAAGCCATTTGAAAATTTCAAATTATGGAGAAGAGACATTGCGAGTCGCCCGCAGCAGTCCATGCCAAGGTAAAACTAAAGCCCTGCCAGCTAGATATTGTGGGGATTCATGAAAATGTCGGTCACTGCCAGAATCTTGTCACATAAAAACAAAACAATTGTTGAAGGTGCTGTGGCGGGAAATATTGCATATGATATATCTCTGGACTCGGATATTGGAATGCTTACTTAGCCATTGTTTTGTATAGACTTATAAGTGTAATTGAATATATTGCATGTTGTTTGTAGCTCTGGATACTGAAGTGTAGATTCCTCAACAGACCACTCGGACAGCCACGCCTATGGTTAACTTATGCACAATTACTCTGTCTGCTCTCCTATTGTCCTATGCCCAAACTCCTCCTATGGTTAAGTTATGTACATTAGAACTGTCTGCCTCTCAGCCTGTCTGTCCTCCGAACTACTGTTAGACGCCTCCCCCCCTGGGGAGCAAATGTCCCTTAAATACATGACGTTTTAAGGAAGAATTTGTCGCTATTTGCAACATACCCACGTGTGTTGGAACTAGTGCACCTCTCCATGGAGATCCTTGCCTTATGACTGAAATAAAACCTGATGCTACTATTAACGTATCACTGTTTGCTTAATTTTCTTATCACAGTGCCTTTATCTTTATGGAATTGTGATACATTATATATAGAAATTAATGTCACACAAAACAAATCCAGCACTGAGGACATAACCTTATTTAATGGAAAGCTGTTGTTATTTGTGGGTTTGTATTTTATTTATTTTTTTACTTTTTGTGTGACAGTTGTCTGTTCTTCTTTCCTGTGTTTTCACTTTTGTGAGTAGTGAGTGTAGACATTAATTAATTAATTAGTCAATTCTGTGTTGTTTTGAATATATTCAAAGAAAAGGTTTCAAATGTGCTCTACGTTAATGGGACAGTCTCGCTTGCACCGACTGTAGCAAGTGTATAATTAGCTGCGTGTAATGGGGTTTTAATTAGCTATGTGCCAAATGTTTCATATGCAAAAAAACATCTATAACAATTTAAATCTGTTGTAATGGTGCAGCCATATAAACTGTGGCCCCATTGGGTTTAAAGAGTTCACTGATTATAACCATCATAAATCTTAATTGAGGTAGATACAGCATGCATGTCTATTACTGCCACATAGTTTTGATATTTATTTCACTTAAAGATTAAGGAAATCTAAAGAATTTTTAATAATGAAACTGGTTTAAGCGTTTCGTTATGTCTTTTTTTAATGCTGCTATTAGCTTTCCCCCCTGTATGCATTCGTCAGATTCGCGGCCATTCTATTTCACCTTTGTTATTGAGCTCCTGGTGGTGTGTTTATTAGGTAGTAAGGAGCACTCTTTTTCTTAGTTAGTCGGTGTTACTCCTGTAGAGCCCATATATGCAGTTCACGGCACTTAAGGGAACATCAGATTGCACTCCTCCAGTCTCATAAAAGAAATGCAGTGTGCTCTCTCACACCAGGCAGTTTAACAGTCACGGGTGCATTAGCGGGCCTTTCATTCGTTCATGGCACATTCACACACCTGGAGCAGTTGGTGCTTAGTCAACGTGTATGTTCAATGTTTTATTCAGCAGTGACAAAAAAAACACTGTGCTGCCACAGGACTTAGTGTTAACAGGTGTACTTTTAATGTCAGTTTGCTTTAGTTTTTAAGCTCTCCAGTTTTCCTTGAAGCTCCCACACCAGCCTATGCACTCATTTTAACGACACACACTCAAATGTTCAGAGCAGCTGCAGAGACAAGAAAATATTGTCATTGTATCTCCGACAGCCCAACGCTGGTACATGCATGACTACTTGTGATACGATCCATTCAATCATGATACGATCAGAGCTGCAGGATCAAGCTGAGAGGATAATGATCCACCACACCTTCCTGTTTGTATTTTAATGGCAGAACACTTACAGAAAAACCTGTGTGTGCCCCTGTGCCTGCCTATGCGAACAAACATATCTAGATTGCTTGGATATGGATTGTGCAACCCCAACGAATGCCGCGTCATTCCATGTAAACCTGGATATGCTTATGTGTCTGAAAGGTTTGCTGTTAAAATAAATATCTCTAACTAGAGGATATATGTATGTTTCCTTCTTTCTTACCCTTTTGAAAGTTTATCTTGTTTTATTGACCTGTACTTTGGCAATTACAATTGTAACACTGTCTGAATTTATTGTTACATTGAAATAGAGATACATTGGTGCAAAAATAGTACAAATGAACCATCAAAATACTTTTGAGTTTGTCGAGCGAATTTAAAATACATAATAATTGCCTCTTTTAGTACACCTTAATCTTACATGTTCTTTGAAGTGGCCCTTTTTAGAACCATGTAAATAGCTTATCTTCCACGTAGGTCCTTTGCAGACTGTCGTCGTCTTCTACCTCGACATCCAGTGACACCATATTTCTTGGGGTCTGACAGATTACTCTGTCTGGGACATTTCTGTGGTAAACACGTCTGGAGACGCTCTCCACTCATAAGGAATGCATTTCCTCCTTGACAGCAAAATGCGTAACGTGAGCCAACAGATAACACCTTTATGTTACTGGACACTTCTGGGGGGGCTGAGTAGCTCTGGTGTGCACACTTAAGATGGAGATATGCAACAAACTCACTCTGTAGCACAAGAGCTGGTACTTTCTCTGTTTACAGATACTATGAACTGTCGTGAACTGAATACTGAAGAATTCCTCATATATAAGTGAACTTCAGCTCATTCAAATGTAAATTATATTCCTTATATATTTTGACCAGTGTACCAATAACTAGAATTAGTAATATCTCAAAACAAACATAAAATCCAAATGATAAGTTTCAAATTGTTGAAGTCATACTTTTCATAATCTAAACTGGGATCTTTGACCGGCTCTCCTTATGTTTGCTATTTCAACCAGCATGTCCTTTAGCTGTCGGATGCTGCAGAACCCAAACAGAGGCCCCCGGTGCCACAGCTGTGTGTTTACATTCTAGTCTGTGTGATTGACCTGCTTGATAAAATCCTGGGCAGTTCTGTAGTATTACGAGGGGAGAGCGAGGAGATCAGGGTGCACTTCCAGTAGCAGTGGTGGTAGACTTTTTAAGCATTAAAGGACACAAGGGCTAATGGATCCTCAGTCTCCCCCGATGATGCAGCCACAACATGTTTTCCCCTCACTTGCGCACTAGGAGATGTCAAGGCAGAGTCAACCTGCTGGAAAAACTGTTATTGGCTGTAGCAGGGTGGTACACAGACATCTTGGAGGGTGGGGGCTCAAAAAATGTAATTTAAACAGGAACATTTTTGACATTGTCTTTTTTGATATGCCATTTCTCTATTTGACTTGTATTTTCTACATTTTGTAAGTTGCCCTGTATGACAGGAAAATGTTAATTCGATAGGATCCCTTGGGTCCTATCTGTACAGACTTGAATATCCTGTAACATGGTCTCTGACGTACAGCTAACTTGTTTACATGAATATGTTTTAGCATTTTTTGACTTAATGCCTGACTACTTGCTAAAACATTGTAGCTCGTCCTCAGTCTTGCATATACAGTATAGCGTGGTTTGAGTAATGATAGAGGAGGAGAGTTGAGTTAGTGTGCACCTGTCAACAACTCATTTGCTCGTGAATCATTCGGGCCTGGCTAGATGACCAGTTGCAGGCAGTTTCCGTCATACTTGTGAATACTGCATCTGTTTATAAAATGGCTGTAGGGCAGTTAGGATACATGAGAAAAACGTGGGAGAACAATAATCCCTGTGCAGATAAGCATCTATCCTTTGAGCTCTCCGTGGTTCTAATGGTCTGTGATTGCTTTTCCTTCTCTGAGTTAGGGCTGGGATCCAAGTTTCCATTTCAAGCTGTACCATCCAGTTTTAGACCATTCAGATGCAGAGGTTGTTCGTTTAGGCTCGTGTTATGGTGTTGCTTATTGAATAGGGATCCTTCAGTCAGAAGGACGGGCTTCATGCCCTGCATTGATGAATACTCTTCCTGACCTTGTGACTAATAGCTGTGATAACTGAGACACAGAGACAGTACAGCTGCATTCCATTTATCTCACACTAGAAGGGTAACAGCTGTGACAGGGCTGCCAGCGAAGGGTCACAGGGAAGGTTCACATACACGTGTGGATTTCCCCGTTATGCCGCTTGACTTTTTATTTATTATTATTTTTTTTATTTTTTTTAGTTGAATTGATTGACAAGCAAAAACACAACATGTTGCACAGACATTAATGGTTTTCAGATGATGCATCCTTAAACTAATGACCTTCTCATCAGCCTAAACTGATTGGATTAATAAACTGCTTGGGTTTAATGCTAATTAGAAAAATTTTAGTATGCTGACATGTTTAACTAAGATGATGAGCATGATAAACAATGTTCCTCACCATACCTATTCTCTATTTGCTACTTTTTAAAATCGTAGGTATAAATTATGAAATATTCTGCCATTGAACGGTCAGTAACCTCATCACTGAACATCTTCCATTATCCACACTCTTTCTCGCAAGTGGATTTCAATTCTGAATGACAAATGATGACGTCTCATTGAGCCCCCGCGGAGGTGCTTGTCTACGTGACCCTCATAGCAAAGACGCAATGTGGGAGAATGGCCTTATGGGCTCGTTACCTGGGGGACCACTGGCTGTAAGGGTTGAAGGATACATGCAGTGTGAAACTAAATACATCTCTTACAACAGGACAAATGGGAGAGGTGAGAAGATCACGTTCACAGATAGCAGCATCAATTTGACCAATCTTGTAGTGAGTGAAAAACAAAGTGAAATAGCCCAGAATTTGTGATGGATTAAATTATTGATACCTTTTATCTGTGCTAATTCTGAGCATTATTTTAAGCAATGGTGCAATTGACAACCAATAAAATGTTGATTAACTGCTAAATATTGAATAGCCACTCAGATCATCTACACAGCCAGAAAGAGAAGCCTACATAAAACTTGAAATTAGGTTATTGGACGTTGACAGATAAACTGTCTTTGGGGATTTAATTGTTCTGTGATTTATATTAATGATAACGGTAATTAAAGCAACTGCATCTTTAATTTGTACATGTTAAGGCATTATGCAAGCGTCTTGTTATTTGTGTCATTAAGCCTTTATGCAAATGTTTAGTATTCTGGACATACTTTTTCACTTCTACTTTCTCTAACATTCTCCATGATGTCTATCAGAATTCTAGTGAACTTCATTTGGGTAACCCAGGGCATTAACTTTAAAGACCTCTCTCAGTATTACACTTTTCCTTGGGACCATATTACAAATGAAATAAGAAACAAAAGCGGTGGTCAACTCACATTTGTTTAGCTCTTCTGCTGCCGCCCACTCAGCCATTCATTGCTTATGGGTTTGACCTCAAGCCGCGTAGTGACCTTTCAATAAACAAAGTCTTGTTTGAGTAGAAAATCTGAAAGTGAAGTTTATTATCTAAAAAGAGATCACATGGCTAGCATGTTAAATACATCAACATACTGTGCAGTCCCCTGCACTTTGTCCAGCTTTATAGCTCCTTTCAGCACATTGTTCTGATTGTAGCGTGATTTTTCAGACGCAGCAGGCAGCTGTTTTCCAGCAAACACATTCTAAATGCGGGCTATGCACTGCCTGCCCAGCAACAAATGGCAGCTACTATACTATACTATAGTAGAGCATTTCTCAGTAAAAGAGTCGGACAACACCGGGTCGGTGGAGACAAAAAACAGAGCTATAAAAGTAAAGTGAATATTGGACTTCTATTAATCAGGCTACCTAAAAGCAGGATGATGCTGTTAATCCATATCTTTTAAATGTGTATATAGCTTAGTTTTTGATAACAGGTTTGCCATATGAACTGTAGTAGTTAATTATATTTCAATGTTGTGTTTCCAGCCCGTTTCCGCTGCGCTCAAGTGGCTAAAAAAATCAGTTATGCAGATTTGGTTTGTTCTACGTCACATCAAAGCACTGATACTGTGTTTGATTATTCAGTGTCTCCGCACTCAGCCATATCTTAGATCCCCATTTCTATTTTATTCTGGACTGTTGACTTTCATAACACTCTCTAATACAATTTGCAATTAATCTTAATTTCTTCAGATGCATCAGAAGGCCTCTATGCTGTAGCCTCTCTAAAGCAATGGATACATCGAAGTACCTCCACCCCTGTGAATTAGTCGTTCAAATGAAGAGCAGAGTCTTGTCCATTAGCCTACCTCCCTGCTGTTTCTGTGTGTTTATATTCATCCTTCACTTTCATTATTGTGCTCTCCCTGCAGCTGGTATCTTCTCAATAACAGCTAGTATGAGAGCCTGAATAATGCCACTGTAACATTTTCTGTTCGTGTTGCCGGCCCGGAATAGAAAGCCTATTGCTACCTGTCCTCCCTTGTTGTCATGTTGCCTACAAAGCAGTGTGCGGGAAGGTGTGGGAATAATGTTGTTCTGATATTCTAGTTGTGTGCATATGAGTGTGCGGGGTAAATTAAATGCACATCACTCTAGATTTATGGACCAGATACGGCACCAGCATATAGCGCATCAACGGCTCACTGCCGATGTGGCGTGCTAGGAGACGGGGGATGAAGAGGCTGGAGACTGAAATGTGTTTTGAGTTAATGCGGGACGCACCGCTGGCGCAGCAACAGAAACTTTCCGCCACAAACATGACGGACACTTGATTTTTGGCCCGGAGGCTCACTTTCGATGATGTTGAAAGATTGTCTGCACTCCCTAGATGGCAATATAGGCTGGAAACATGCTGATGAGAGAGTGGAGGCCTTTTTGTCATCTGCGGGCTATATCTATTACCTAAAATGGATTGTTGTAAATCACCATTTTGACAGTTAGAGGTGGGAGGGTTCTTCTCTCACTGAGAAGAGAAAAAATAACAGTAAAGTAATGGAAAATGTGCATGATATTGATATTGATCAATTGATATTGACTTGTCTTTTTGTTGTTAAATTTGAGTTTATTTGTAATGAGTTAGTATTAGCTGGAACCAACTAAGCAACAAAATAGCTTTTTCTAATCATAATGAATTTCCAGTTATCTTTGATTTCTTCCGTATTGTTTTTTTTCCCTTTAATTGAGTTTTTCAAATTAATTCCCTGTTAAAAAAATATAATAATGATAATTTTAAAACATGTTGGTTTTCTCTTGTGTTTTTTTTCTTCTTTTTCTCAGGGAAAATGTCAGATATCCGTGCAGTCAGGAAGAGGCAACAGCTCAATAACTTGGTTGCCATGGCTACAGAGCTAGCCAGGCCGGGATACACCATTGTGGATTTCTGCAGTGGAACGGTTTGTGTGTTCATGCATCAGTCCAGCTCTGCATTGTGTACAGTATGTTTAGCACTGCATCTGACCGAGGCTGCACTAGACTACTGCTCCATTTGCAGCCCAGATTGAAAGAAATCATTCTTATAGGTTTTTATTTCCTTTGCAAATGTGTTTGTTTTTGGCCCAGTGAGTGTTCACAGACAGACTCTGCTCAGAGCTGCATGGCTTAAAGGTCAATACTCAGTTGAAAAGGTCAGCACTAACCATGACTCTTAGTGATGCCCTTTTTGTCGTCAGCTGTTTTCCATTTGTAAATTTAAATTTATTTTTCTCTTTCTTTATACTGTCTGACAGGGGCATGTAGGAATTGTTCTGGCTCACACACTCCCCGATTGCCAGGTAACGTGGGTGAATTTGTGTATGTGTGTTTTTTTTTTATTTTTTTGTCAGTCATAATACACTACTTCATTCAGGATTCAGGCGTTTGTGAAGAATTGATGATATATAATATGTCCTATTGATAAGAATTGACCTCCTGCGACTGCCATCTTAATCAAAGTCTGTGTTTATTGTTCGCTTTGGGAGTTTTCATGAATTTTTTTTGGTGTTTTTGTTTTTTCTCTGTCTTCAAGATCCTCCTCATAGAGAACAAAGAAGAGTCTTTGGTCAGAGCCCAGAGTCGTTGTGCTGAGCTTGGTCTCAAAAACATCGGCTTCATTCAGGCCAATTTGGACTACTTCACAGGACCGTTTCACATTGGGGTGAGCATTGCAAGGACCAATATACAAAGAAACAAAACATGACTGAATAAACAATGTGCAACTTCTTACTATGCTACAATCACAACATACCGCAAGGCATCTGAACATTGTATGTTTAGTCTCAAAACATTTATACACATATTTTGAAGTAGCTTTGCCACACATCACATGTAGAGATGCACCGATTTACTATTTTCAGTTCCGATCCGATTCCAATATCTGGGTTTTGGATATCGGCCGATACAAATACTGTCCGATATCATAATTATTATACATTTCTTTGTTGGTGGTGAGCAATGAATATACACAAATGCATGTAGGTTTATCAGCTTTGAACGGTTCGGATGCAGAACATCAGAACTCAACTTTTGAAATGCTAATTTTAATATTAATGTGTGCTATATCACATAACTATGGTCTTAAAATGTACCTTTCCTTAACAGTAAAATATATATTTTTAAATTGGAGTTGTCAGTCCGATATCTGATACGTAGATTGCAGCTATATCGGACCCGATACCGATATTGCATCGGATCGGCCCCATCCCTAATCACATGAAGAGACATGTCATTCCCTCATAGTTTTCCAGAGATGGGAATGCAAACGTGAAATTATTTTTGTTAGTGCAGCTGAGATGGCCTTTAATTTCCTGAAGTGGAGCTTTTAATCGGAACCATTTTAGTGCTATGCACTTCAGTCAAGCCGCATTAAGTCACTGTCCCCTCTCTGATTATCGAAAAAGCCTCACTGTGCTTTTACCCAGAAAATGAAGGACAAAGGTTATTTCAGGGCTCTCTTTAATGAGGAATATTAATGGCTCGCCTGTCTTCGTTTGCTGCTCTTTACTTTGAAAATCTGCTATCCATATTTGTTTTTGGTTGGCTCTCATCTCAAGAGATATTCCTTCAGGATCTAAGGAGTTAGAGGCTTTTGAGTCTTCTTCAGAAGGGAAAGTGTAAGAAATAGTTTGCATTAAAATGAAAAATGGTTGCCTGCCATTTAAAGTTTTATGCAGGCACATCATCACCCTTTTCACTTCTTAATTCATCACACTTTTTTTCCCCCATCGTCTCTGCCAAGTTCGCTGTTCGACTTGTTTATGCTTATTTAGCTTAAACGTCCTGCTTGGTAAATGTGTTTGATTCTTCACAGCTACCTGCGACAACAGAATAAATATTTTCCTAGTGTTTAACCTCTGTACCTAATGGGGCTAAAACATACTAAAAGTCAGTAGAGCGTCGTTTTCTTTAACTGCAAGTACAAATGCTTTTTTAGTCCTTTTAGAACACCCACCTTCATCTACAGAGTGTTCTTGACTTGTTGATATGATGCATTACAACCAATACAATACATTTAGAGCAAAAAGGTCCTTAACTGTGGGTAATAATGGGTTGTTTAAGTCGGCCTGTGTAACACAAAGCCAGTTCTTGGGATTAATATATATATTATTTTTAAAGATTATTTTTTGGCATTTTCAAACTTTTTTTTTAATTTTTTTTTATTAGATAGTACAGAGTTGAAATGGGGAGACAGAGAGAGAGGGGGGATGAAATGCAGTAAAGGTCCACGGGTCGGATTCGAACCCGCGACCACTGCAACGAAGGCCGGAGCCAATATGGTACGCGCCCAGTTCTTGGGATTTTAAACATTTTCCCCTTCACCTTTTTTGTAGAATCAGTCAACTTCTGCTTCCAAATGGGACACATTTTGTTCTCCAATAGATAATCTGTATCATCATGATAACTCTTGATCACTGCCATTATTTTTGTATCTCAGGTCATTGTCTTCCCGAAAATATGTTGGGGAGATCCATCTTCCTGCCATGTGCCATAACCTAGTTACAGAAAAGGTTGCTGTTCTACACTCAACAAAAATATAAACGCAACACTTTTGTTTTTGCTCCCATTTTTCATGAGATGGACTTAAAGATCTAAAATTCATTCCAGATACACAATTGTACCATTTCTCTCAAACATTGTTCACAAATCTGTCTAAATGTGTGATAGTGAGCAATTCTGCTTTGCTGAGATAATCCATCCCACCTCACAGGTGTGCCACATCAAGATGCTGATCTGACATCATGATTAGTGCACAGGTGTACCTTAGACTATCCACAATAAAAGGCCACTCTGAAATGTGCATTTTTTTGCTTTATTGGGGGTCTGGGGACTCAGAACCAGTCAGTATCTGGTGTGACCACCATTTGCCTCATGCAGTGCAACACATCTTCTTCGCATAGAGTTTATCAGATTGTCAATTGTGGCCTGTGGAATGTTGGTCCACTCCTCTTCAATGGCTGTGCGAAGTTGCTGGAGACGGCTTATGGTGGAGAAATGAACATTCAATGCACGAGCAACAGATCTGGTTGACATTCCTGCTGTCAGCATGCCAATTGCACGCTCCCTCAATGCTTGTGGCATCTGTGGCATTTTGCTGTGAGACAAAACTGCACATTTCAGGGTGGCCTTTTATTGTGGACAGTCTAAGGTACACCTGTGCACTAATCATGATGTCAGATCAGCATCTTGATGTGGCACACCTGTGAGGTGGGATGGATTATCTCAGCAAAGCAGAAGTGCTCACTATCACACATTTAGACAGATTTGTGAACAAAGTTTGAGAGAAATGGTACAATTGTGTATCTGGAATGAATTTTAGATCTTTAAGTCCATCTCATGAAAAATGGGAGCAAAAACAAAAGTGTTGCGTTTATATTTTTGTTGAGTGTAGTAGCCTCACTCTAACTCTCTCTAGGACAAATCGAAACATAAACATATACTGTATATAAATGTACCCGCTGCAATTAGCAGCTGCTATTGTTCCAGCAATGTCACTCCATTGGGACCTGTTCCACTTGGGCAAGAAACAAACAGCACAGATTCTTCTTCTCGGCAATATGTAGGTATTTATTTTGTAGCCTAGTCAGCGCCTTTCTTATGTGCTCACACATGGATTTTTTTATCACACAGTACATAGTTATATGAAGCAGGTGCTTAAGTCACGTCAAGCTTATTTGTGAAGCCAAATTTGCATTGTGGGTTTTACAAACCAGCTTCAAGTGGCAGCTTCCATAGGTCGATAAGGGATCTCAGTGCTACTGCTACACAGGGTGTCCTATCTTTCAAATAGGTTTTGAACCAAAACAGAGCAAAGGCTTTAACACCAATTTGGTTTTGGAGCCGACATAGGAGGATATGTGGTCACTAGTGTTAAAAGCTGGACTTAAGACAAGAAGTAAAAGCAGAGATGTTTGATTTTAGTCAATGGAAAGCAGATATTTAACCCCTCTAGTAAGTGCTGTGCTGGTGGACTGGAGTGATCTAAAGTCATATTGAAATGGTAAATGGAGAGTATTATAAGAAAGATAATCGGTAGGTTAAGTTTGCCCTATCCTGCACAGCTTGTGATTCTTACATCACCATTTATGCAGCCTCAGCTGTTGGCTTAGCTTTTTTCCAGCACGGCTAATATTTCTACCTGAAAGAACCGGCCATCACACCATTTTTTATCCTGTTATGTATAATACATGGTTCCATTTTTAGTTCATTTAATCAGGCTAATTAAGTTGAGGTGTCACTATTCGTAGTCGGCGTGTGCTCTTCCTGTCTGCAGCTGCACGTCCTAGGCGTTTTGACTGGTATCAGGAACCAGCCTCTAAATACAATGCATTCAGGTTGTATTCTTTATCTTGTCGGATAACTTTGAGCCAGCACGCCTCGGAGGAGGCAGGGAAATTTGTGGGGCATGAAGTTGATTTGGATTAAATTGGGTCCAGGTCCTTTATTGGTTCTGCTTAAGGGGCGGTTTGTTTTTTGCCATTGATTTTCTCAGTTGACTTCTTTATGTTTGTGTGAAGAAAAATGTACCCGCCTTTATTGGTTTTAAACAGATATTGGTCAATTCCAACAAGGCTTTTATCAGCTGTAATTCTAATGCTAATGTTTTTTTTCTTTTCTTGGTCCTTTTTTTCTTTTTTTCTTTTAAGACTTTAAGATTGAGTCTGTTTGTCTCCTGTAAAGTGCAACATTGCATCCACCTTTTGAGAGGGAAAACCACTCTAACGCTTGTAGAAACGTTTGCATCACACACTTGAGCTTTGAACAAACTGATGCAGAAAGGTATGGTGTGTTGATTAAGTACAGCATTCGTTAACTGTATTGCAGGAACTTGTTCTGACTTAGGCCCAGCTAGGACAGACGAGGGAGGTAATTACTTGAATAAGAATGAATAATGAAGGCTCATTATTTCTGTGATGGGATTATTGAGAGGCAGGTTCAGATAGAGACACCCATTCCACTCCCCAAAAGACAGATTAATAAAGAACGCAGATTTATAAATGACCCTTTGGTGCTTGTTGCATATTGATTCATGATTTCTTCTTCCAGCGGAATGTGTGTGTCAGAGTTCTCCTTAGCAGGGCATGTATTAAAAACTGTATGTCTACTAGATGGTTTTAATTCAGCTTTGCATATTTTCCCCCTTCTGTTACCCATGGTTAATTAGTACCTTGAACAACATATTGGTTTGGGACATGGTTTCATCACTATTGCTTATACAGACAAGAAGACAAAAAACGATGCTTTTAGGAATTAGGAAAGTTTTATTACTTATCCAAACATATCGGAGTGTGTTCTTTAATAGTGAGTGTATATTATTTTGGTTAAGTGTCATTTTGTTTGTGTTAAATCAAGGCTAAAGGTTATACATTTCGATCTGGATTTACCACAGCATGACTAATGTACAACATTAAGAAGCTGGGTAATAAGAGTGATGGTGTAACTTTGTTAATTATTTTTTGCTTCAGATGTGGGGGGGGGGGTGTAACATCATGCAATCTTTCCATTTCCTTATTTGACTCCTCCTACTAATCAGCAGTCTGAGACACGCTGTTGGAATATATAAACTTGGCTTCCCCCCGGATGCTATGAATAAATGCAGGAGAGAGAACATGAGGTGTCAAATAGATGCAAGGCCGTGCAAGTGATTGGTGTTAATTACCCCAATTTTCACTCTGTGTTTATTCTTTCGTGTGCAGGACCTCCTTGTTTAACTCCATGTCAAAGTCAAAAGCAGATCTTTGGAATAAATTTTCTGATGAACAAAAACAACAAAGTTTTTATGTGGAGCTCTCCCTGCAGCTGAGAACACTTAATTGCTGAAATGAATGAAATTGCTAGTCAAATGTTTTTTTCTTTCTTATGTAGTTTGAGGTGAAAGATTGCTGCAGCTACTGAACTTCCAGTGAGAGCTTGTGTATCTCTGATAAAAGTTTAGTAACTCTAAGTGGTGTTTTGCCATGTTTAGTGTGTGCAAGTGAGTGTCTGCATCTCCCCTAATCGCTCTGCCCTGTGTTCGGACCAGCATTGAACCTGCTGCTCTGTGGCACCGCTGTCAAGGCAACGTGCAGTCGACTCAGACTCACAGACGCCAAGTGACAACCTCTTGGACCACAAGAATAGAAGTTTTTGAACTGGGCACTTAAGTGGTACGGGGTTAATTCCAGTGAGCTCGGGCAGCTATTGTCAGACTGTTGTTAATGCTTTTTATTTGGACCATTAGCTAGAATCTAATTTAGCCGATGTACGCTTGAGAGGAAATCATCTGTTTTACCACTGTACTTTCCTTGGATATAAAACTAAGCACCTCTGAGGGGTCATTAGGATGGGCTGGGTGAGAGAGCCGGCTGGAATACAGACAGGCTATATTATCGGCTCTTTCAGGCCCTTTCCATGATGTATGCAATATACGTATAACCAAACTGTTACTAATGCGAAGCTGGGTCTTCATCACCACGCGCAGTTTACCCACTCAATAGGAATCCTGATGCGTCCGTGCCTCCGCTTCTAAAGCACCAATACATTATGTTTACTTGAATTCCCAGAGCTGCCACCTTTGGGAGCATAGATGTATTTAATAGAAGCAGCTGTTCTGGAGTAATCAATGGGATTGAGTGTGTTTTCAAGTGCTCTCAGTTTTGGTCTTGCTGTTGGACAAATAATGTTTTCAATAAGAGCTTAGAGTTTACTGGTGAAAGTGAAATGTTTTGAATTTGTTGTCTTCTGTCTGGTTCCCCTTCAGGTTGCCCTGCATGCGTGTGGTGTTGCCACAGACATGGTGACGGAGCATTGCATCCAGGCAGGAGCCGCCTTTGTGGTCAGTCCTTGTTGCTACGGCTTCATCCAGAACGCAGTCAAGTTCACCTTCCCCAAGAGGTTTGTACCGGCTCTCCTCTCAGGGGGGTTTCTGCTTTTTAAAATGTGTGTTACTGACCGTGTTGTCGTTGTGTTGGACACCTGCTTGCACCGGTGCTTCTCTTCTCTCGCATCCTCTCTCCAAAACAAATTCTCCGGTTCGGCCAGCTCTCTCTCTCTCTCACTCACTTAGTCACTTAGTCACTCAGTCACTTAGTCACTTACTCGCTCACTCGCTCGCACGCGCACACACACACACACACACACACACACACACACACACACACACACACACACACACACACACACACACACACGCCACATCACCTTCACAACACAGCCCTCCCATTACCTTTTCCTTTCTGAGCCACCGTTCTATCAGCAACAGATTATAGGATTCTCTAATATAGAGGCTTGGATGTTGCAGAGTGACAAGAAAATGCAGTTAGAGGTATGACAGACACTCTTGGTGGGAATTGCTTCATGATACCAAGTGTTAAAGAGAAGGAACAAGTTAACTTTCAGACCCGGTGATGTTGAGGACCTAAAATATAATGCTGTTTAGATAGAGATTGAAGAACCAAGGAAAGTCAGAGGTTGTATTCTGATGGTGTTGACTACTGTTGCTATAGCAGCATTATGTTAACGCTGTATTGGATAAAGAATCGTGCTAGGATACTCAAAACGGGCGCCATTAGCTCAGTTGGTAGGGCATCCCCCCCGGGCCGGGCACAGCAACAGACCCGGGTTCAATTCCCGCCCGCGGTCGTTCTCTGCATGTCACTCCCCTCTCTGCCCCATTTCAACTCTGTATCTCTGCACTATCAATAAAGCATAACGATGCCAAAAAAATAAAAAAACTGCTAGGATACTCACTCAGGAAGTTAAGATGGAGATACCATAATACATTTATTCTTTTTCACACCACATCCATCAAATACTGGCAAAAAAACAGCAGCCAGACGACATCCAGACAGCTGTTCAGACAACAGTGGCACACAACAAGTGATATGCTATTTCAAGCCACGCAGCACAGCATCAACATATCATAATTATCGGTGGCATATGTCAGTAAATATTGGTGTATGTTGACAAGAAGGAGCATATGACAGTGGAACATGAGTGATGTGCTGCTTAAGTGCCATAAGCCAGTAGAATGGAGGCATCAGCATACCATATGACAGTGACAAAGAAAAGTCTTAAAATGCAGTAATATGTACATTTTAAATGGCATGCCGAAAAATTAAGAATTCACATTTTTCTGATGGCCATGGTATAATATAATTGACCCTAAAATTGCACCTTGGACAGGAACTGCAGTAACCAGTATCAATAAATGTAGATTTTCTTTTCTTTCATTCTTTTGCAAACTTTCTTTGCTTATTCTCACTTCTGCTAATTTAAGACTTAACCCCTCCTGACTCCTCATAAATTATTAAACAATGAGAAAAAAACTAAAAACTTTGCAGCTGTAATGGACAACAAGAAGCTTGTTTTTCTAGGTCAGCCGTGCATTACAGGCCCTACGCAGCTGACTGTGTCAATCTTTTTCTCGCTACTTTAAGTGTTTTCCCCTCAGGTCATGTTCCAGGTACTCGTGTGAATATTCTTGCAGGTGCAGACATTCCCGGCTGTTCCACCACGGTCATGTGTTTATGAGCTGTGAAACTCAACTGCCCATTTCATTAAGGCCCAAATAGTTCAAGTTAAACTTAGCACTTCTTTCCACGTGACCCGACCGCCTGGCCCCTAACCCCCTGACCCCCCTTCATGTTGATTTTTAATTAGCTTCAATGAGGATCTGACTGGATGTTAAACCATCACAAACAAACCGACCT
Source organism: Hyperoplus immaculatus (assembly GCA_949357725.1). Classification (NCBI taxonomy): domain Eukaryota; kingdom Metazoa; phylum Chordata; class Actinopteri; order Uranoscopiformes; family Ammodytidae; genus Hyperoplus; species Hyperoplus immaculatus. Next base: position 9,417,100 of record OX442355.1, on the reverse strand, counting down.
TGTGTTCCCATGTCATAGCAAAAAGCCCTGTTTTTATAAGTCCTTCTTCCCTAGAGGGAGAAATCTGTTTGTCTCAGAGACAATGCATGTTGTTTGTTTTTTGTTGAGCCCTAGATTTGTTTATATATCCCTAGTTTATTTGCAAAGTGATTTCCCTTCAATGATACAATCTCAGCGCCTCGAACGAGCAACTGCGTATATGACATATACTGTAAGTGGATAAGTACGTTTTACTCCCACTTTAACATCAAATGTTCTATTTTTTGTTTTGTTTTTTTTACAGCAAAAGGTTCCAAGAGACTCTGACTAATAAGGTATGTCTTTTTTAAATGGTTTTATGCTATTTCAGATTCCGTTCACTTCTCTTTAAGCACATGGGAAGATCGGCATTTCAGGGTCATGACTCGTTTGAAAAACATCTTGTGGGTCTCTAGTCTCTTCCAACAAAATGAGACAAGTCTTTCTCTTGCTCATTCCATCCTCATGAAGAAGCTTCTACATCAACAGAGATACAATGGGATTGGAGGCATTTGGTCTCAAAGTTAAAGTTTTACATACCTGGAGCGGAGCGGAGTGCAGTGACCCAGTGAAAGGTGAAAGTGTTTTCTCATACCACAAGTGTCAACACTCAAACACAAACATAGAGGCGGGAGGAGATGCAGACAAATGAGAAACATATTACAAGGAAGCAGCTGGAATGGGCTGCACTAGCTCTTCTTCATTCCACTTCTTTAAGGTTTTTGCATAAAGTGTTTTTTAAGTTCCTAGTAACTTCAAGCTAGTTTAAAAATAGGGATTTGCTTAACTGTGTTGCATTATTAAAACTTACAAAATATCTAATTGCTCATGAAGAGGAATGTCATTCTGTCAATTGTTAATATGTTGCTTGGAAACAACGGTTGCCCACTGCATCACAATTGTAACATAACGTTCAAAAATGTATTTAGTTTTATTTATTTATGCATACATGGAGAAATACTTGCTTTTCACAGTGAGAAATGTCTGTGACATTAGCTTTGTTTCCTACAAAACAGTTGCACCTGAAAGCTAATATTAATACATAAATGTTTAGTAACAACTAAACTATGTATTATGTAGCATAATTCTCCAATGTTATAGCTATAGGGTGAGTGTGACTTTACGAAGGCAACCTTTTGTAATTTGGATATGCCCAAACATCTGAAAAGTATGTTATGTTTCATTTATTTAATTTTATTTATTTGATGGCAGAGTCAAATGAAACAAATGAGAAGGCTGGGTTCGAATCATCGCTGTCTTTGGAACAAAGAGTCCCCAGGCAGCTACAAGAGGGAGGCTTACATCCCCCGGTCCCTAATTCCTTATCGCTTAACATAGACACACAGACACAGCACTGTACTCCAGGAGGGCCCATCCCACGATGATGTATTGTACCTGTCAGTGCCCCTGGGGAAAATCTGTGCAGAAGTTACTGCAGGTCCTAGCCATGGCAACCTCAAGAGTTGACAAGTCACAACATCAGACCACCTCTAACTACTTTCCTTTTGTGCACTAGACGGAAACAGACTTTCACAGACCTTGCTTAAGAGACACAAAAGATTATATGTAATTTACAAGACATTGGGTAATTGAACTGTTCTGTAGCATGATTTGTGATTTATTTTTATTTTTTTTCTGCTGGTTGCCCAAAAGCCCACTGCGCAAGATAATTCAAAATTACCACATTTTCAGTCTGGAAATTAGAAGCATAAACATATAGCCACACAAATCTGTTCTATTTAAACCAGCGGACACAGTATCTGCCACTTTAAACCTGAACTCTAAATATCCCCAGCCTCCCTCTGATTGATTTCCTGTTAACAATGTTTGGTATTCACCATTTATTTGGACTTGAAGTACAGAAGCCCATTTGCATCTCTGCAACCAAACGCCCTGTTGATACAGGAATAAAAGCTTTGTTTTATAGCAGAAGCATTAGCTGTCCTTGCTGGACTACAGTAGTTAAAACAGGATGGCAGAACATTGACAAATGGCTTATTATCGCTGGAATAAAGGGCTAATGGTGTGAGATATCGCTGTTCAGCGCTAACTTTAAGCACCTGCTTTGTGGCCTTACATTCAGCGTTGACCCGGCGCAGTAAGCAATGGAATCAATTAAAGTAGAAGCAGATTAGGGATTACTTAACGGCCCTTCTGATTCACTTGTTCCATGAATCATATTCAGGTAAAAACAAGACAGAAACTTTGAATTAAATAACCAGGGTTCATATGGGCTTTTACAGCCATCATTGTATGCAAATAATCATCAATGAAAATGTGGTTTATATGAAGCTAACTACTACACTGATGAAGTTGTTCCATTTAATTTTAAAAAAATTCACACAAAGAAACAACAGGGCGATTCTTTGAGAAGCTGCATGCAAATACCAGAAGGCTGTCGTTCTCACAGTGTCAATGCTAACATGCTGACGTTATACATAATATTTACCCAGAGCGCCCACTTAATGTAGCCTGTTGGCATGCTAATATTTGCCAATTAGCAATAACCACATAGTACACCTGAGGTTTATGGGAGAGTCATTAGTTTGGCAGATCGTAAACCAAATTTATTGGGCGAATAGCAAGTAGAGCCATGCTGCTAGGGTAGCTTAAAAAGACATGACATTCTGCATAGTTCCCACGTAGAATTTCCTTGACACGTGAGAGAGTTAGTGATCTGCTGATAACGTTTTCAAGCCTCAAGGCAAGTAAAAGCATATGTAGAAAAAAAGACAGATGAATGGATATAAGGAACAAATTCATACATGCCTGTGAATGCATGATAGTGTTAGTTCCACTGAATGGCTCATTACAAAAGAAAAAAATATCTCCTTGGAATTCTTTAATTTGTGATCTTTGCAGACGCCAACACTTGAGGTTTTGAGCTTTGACAGATCCTCATCTTAAGTGTTAGTGTTAGTATTGATTAGACCTGCATTAACAGTCCTTGTACTCATTGTCTATCATTGTTTCAGGAACACATGATCCTCTGTCGCTTCGCAGACCAGACTGCTGTCCAGCTCCCTCCTGAGAGGCGCCTCATAGGTAATGTTCACAATCTTATTATCATACCTGCACATTGACCCTTTTAACCTTTTCCATGGCTGACAGTAGAAATCTATACGATCTAAAAAGTCACTGTTCTTTGGCTATTTTATTAAAACCATGAATTGGTGTAATGTACTCCATATTACAAAGAAATTATGTCTGCACATTTTTCAATAATGACTCCAAACCTTGCCTATAGCTCACAATCACATCTCTAGTTTGACTTCTGTTCGTCACAGTAGTTATTGTAGTGCAAGCCAATGTTGTGTTTTCTAAGGGTCTTTTTGTACACCGTGACCCAACACCAGTACTTTTTTTAAATGTGTGAAAAATTTTAATGCATGGATTTCTTCACTGTGGGAGAACAGCTGCAGTGAACAGCTGCCAGATCATATTTAGACAGAGGGAAGTGTTTAGTCAGACAGGGAACCTCCAGTTGGATACTGCTGAAGCCCCACTGTACGGCACTGAGGACTCTCCTTACACCTGATAACTCTCCAGCTTATCAAAGCTTCCCCTCTGAAATCTGAAGAGGCTCCCCGATGCCTCGTCAGTCTGAAGCCCTTTCATATGTACCTGACAGCACCTGTCACAGAGGCTGCTGCTCTGTATCAGTTAACAGGGCCTCAGCCTCTCCCACTAACACTTTCTAACCATGTTTGATCTCATCTCTCCAGAGCCTGCCACTGTCACTGTAACCGAGTAGGCAGGCAGCATGGCAGACCCCAAAGCTTTCATTTGCTCCCACTTGTTACACCTAACTGCTAAACAGCACAATACAGTTCAAATCTGGCATCAAAGGAAAGCCTAAGAAAGAATGGCTTTAACCAGTGTGAAGTTGTTGCTGAATATGCAGCCATTGTAGGGTGTTGTTGATGGACACAATTGCTGGGAAAATACAGGAAATGAATGGACAAAAATAACACAATATCACCCACCGAATACAAACTGATACGGTACAAACTACAATGGATGCTACTATTAGAGCCCTGCTGATATCTTGTTCTGTTGATATTGGCTTAGATATGTCAGCTTTAGCTGCTCATGGAGATGGGTGAAAAAAATAAACACGACAAAAAACACAGCTGCCATCACAAGTCGCCAGAACAGCTTCAGTTCTTTTATTTGCTTTTAAATGTTTTTAAATCGAGTTTTCATTTTTTTTTTTTTTTTTTTATTTGCTTCTTTTATTCGCTTTTAAATGTTTTATAATGTGTTTTATGTATTCTAATCTTGCCGCTGTAAAGCACTTTGAGTGGCCTTGTGTCTGAATTGTGCTATATAAATAAACTTGCCTTGCCTTGCCTTGCCAGTGCACGTTGGTAAAGATTATCCATGGTTTTCTCAAACGTAAAGTCTTACTCCCTCCTATCACCCATTATGTGTTCATTTGGGTTAGGATCTTGTGACTGTGAAGGTCACATCATATGATTCACATAATTTTCTTTCTTGTCGAAAGGTTCCCCAGGGAAGGGGACGTAGTCGCACTGGCAGGATGGAAATGTTTCTTCAAAAGACCACTTCACTGTGATCTTTTCTTATGTCGTTTTGATCCTAAATGAAAGCCAACTATAGGCCTGCCCTGCATTTTTTAGACAGACAATAGAGCATGATTGGATGTTAATAGTATCATACGGTACAATTTCTAAGGCAGCATGTCCCAACCATAGGGGTCCCAACATATCAAATACTTCTACATTCGGTTATTCAGGTGTCCTTGTATGTCTTTTAATGTGTCACCTAAATGGCTGTTTGAAGAGGCTGCACTACCTCAGGGTTTCATGGGCTGAATTTTTATGTACATGACAGTTTTTTATAATGTAGATGATTTCTGTCATATCTGTCTCTTTTTTTGACTATTCCATACAATATTTGAATCAAGCAAATCTAATTTTCAGAGCAAACTGTTGCATACATCTTTCTTCTTCATATGTTGTAATAGTTTGTATGTCTCTGTGTGTATACTGTAGTGTATATATGTCAAAATATCTTAAATTTCAGTTTTGCATCAGCTTTAATAAACAGTATTGGTACGGTAGCTCATGATAACCATTTTCTTTTTGGAACTCTCCAGGTAAACATTGTATGGGCCTGGTGGACTTGGATCGCTCGTGGGCAGCGGAGACTCAAGGCTACTCTGTGAGGGTGATGACTATGGAACCTGAAAGCTGTTCACCGAAGAACAACATGCTGGTGGGAAGTCCACCGCTAAAAAGTGGTCTGGAAGTCAATGCTGGCCATCTGGAAGCACTGGTGCATAATTAGGACTGCAAGCACCTTTCAACAGCAGAGCATCAATAGTGTGGTCAGGGTTGGTCATTTGTCAGGATTTTTTTCCCCACCCATCATCCAACATTTTCTTTGTAGTCATTTTATCACAAGCCATTTTTGAAGAAACCTCAGGAAAAAATATAAATAATATTTGCTTTCTTATTTCTATACAAAAGTCTTCTGAATTCTTTTTCAGACTGAGAGCAAAGGCAAAAGTGCCACAATAATCATGTTTGATACAATAAACACGTGGAAGAGTGCTTTCTGAGAACTCCTCCTTTCCTTCCTCAAATGCACTCAATAATTGGAGGCTCTGTTGTAGTAAAAGGGCTCAAGTGTCTTCCAAACTGCTACATTAAGTCCGTGTCTCTGCCTAAACTGTGTGATCAAGGTGTCAGCAGAAAACAGAAGCCGCGGAAATTGCACACCCACGTTGCAAATTGAGTTCACCATATTTCCACACGCTGCTATCGCAAATAGTCTGTATATGGCCTCCTGTGATTGAAACTCAGAGAGCCGCCAGCTCCCTTTGTTGCCAGGTGTTAACGGTAGAAGGGTAAAAACTCATCTGCACTTAAAGATGAGATGGGGAATCATCATTATCTACCTCTCCTCTGTGCGTGTTTGTGAGAGCCAGAGAGGGGAGGAGGGGGGTAGAGAAGAAGGATAAATTGGATTCAAACTCGTATCTCATCAGGTAAAATATAGCATCTCCCTTGCCTTGGTCCTATCAAGAAACTGATTAATTTTCAGAAAGGATAAATGTTAATATGTTATATGCATCCCATAACACATTCAGCAGCAGCAATGAATATTTTATGAAGCTAGCAAAAAAAGGTCAGTGTGCTTGATTAGATATGCACTGTTCAGAGTGCCTTGTAGCTGAACATTCCACAATACACTCCACATGTCCTCTCCTGTAAGCTTTAAATATACTATAGCCCCTTTAAGATGGTCATCGCTTTCTCAAAACAAAATCCACGTTCTACAACAGTGGATTGCGGCTGCTTGAGACATCTGAGGAAGGAAGCGCCGAGAGTAATTTTTTTCTTGTTCACATAAGGGATCGACGAGACGGAAGGTTGCAGGCCTTTCCAGCATGGAGCTCATCTGAATTCAGTCAGCAGAGTCAATCTATCCCGAGGTGAATGACCACAGACACGGAATTATTTCAAAAGGAGATATGTGACTCCCCAGTTCATGCTTGTGGCTCTTGAGTCCGCATGAGAGCCCATTAAAAGATATGCATATAGGCACAAAAAGGGGCAGAGTGAGAAAGTGGGTGACACTGCGTAAAGCTAGCATGATAGAGAGGAGCATTTTGAGGTGTGAAATGGGTTGATTCAACTCTGAACACCCGGGTCTGGAAGGTGAACAGACAAGGCGTCATTGTTTACAGAAAATGAATGAAGTGTCCGAGCCTCTGTCTGTGTACATAAAGAGGGGTTCTTTACTTTTGTTGGCCTAATGGAGCCTGTCTGTATGAGTACAGCAGTGATACACTTCCTTCACCATTTGTGTTTAAGTTTTTTCAAAAGCAGCTCTGAAGTGAACAATTTGTTACTGCAGAAAACCTCTACCAGGGGAAAAAGCGGGGGGGGGGGGGGGATAATCATTGTTTTTATTACCTTTAGTTATTACTAGTAATTAAAATTCAGCTCGACTTGTTGTTTTCCACTTCACTACACTGGTAGTGTTGTTGGTCGTTTGCCTGCAACATTTCCCTGCTCCGTATTGTGTGTCCCTCCATGGTGTGTCCCTTTCTGTCAGTAACCTTGTTTTTGTTCACAGTTACTGCTAACAGGCTCTGACATAAAGTATGACAGATACAAGGCCTATGCTGCCCTTAATTTACTTAAATAGCAAGCCTGCTCTTTGATATGTACCATTTAAAATGCATCATGAATTGTGTTAAATTTCACTTAGGCTTTTTCTTCTAATAAAACAAAGTTGAGCGCTATAATAGAAGTCTTGATAATCGAATAATTGTGCACACGTTTCCTCTTTGTTGCCTACAGCAGGTTCCAGCTGCTGTTGTTATGCACACCCTAATAATGATGTTATCTTTATCCTGATCCCTCTCATTCGACTTGTCACATTAGTTGTCACCGGATAGATTCCCAGTTTCGTATTAACCTGCCTAGATTTTGTTTTTGCATTCATTATCCACTTTTTTCTGTTCAGAGTCTCTCATAATGACTCTTTTTTTCCCCATCGATGATCTTTAAAGGATGAGTTCACCCAAATACACTTTTTTTTTTCCATTTACATGTTCCGCCTGACTGTTGACACTTGTGTGCATTATCCAGAATAACACAATTTGGAAATGCTTTATTTTGGTACTTCATTCCTTTATAGTAACGTCACTAATTCTAGGTTAAATACTGTAGAATTGGTGTTTACTTGGTTCCCTTCCAATCTGCTAATTCTATTTCTTTGGTCATGTAACATGAGGAGTCTCTAGTCAGTAGGCCTACAGCAGGTCGGCTGAACACACGCTGTTTATGAGAATACTTTTCCAATAATAAATGACTAATACAGTTATATTTAGATTTAAATGGAGGCGATCTTTCAAGATAATTCATGTGGAAATCAGCATCAGCTTCCACATCCAACTGAATCCATATTGATACGAGAATGAACTGAAAAAACCTAGCAGGGCCACACAACAAAAGATAAGTGAGACAGTAGCCTATGTATTTTTCTGTTTTGGGTGAACTGTCTTCCAAGTTTCATTTGATTGGTCTTAGTTTTTCACACAACATACCAATATTGTTTAAAATTGGGAGCTGCATAAACCATAACTCATTTTTAAATATGATAAATGGCCATGGAACCATATTCCAGTCGAATAACAATGTGATTAATAGTGTAATTATACACAACCAGTGTTTCTCCGATCACTTGCTTCTACAGACGTCAAACCTCTGTGCCACCGCATAGATTTATCGTCAAACTGGTGACAGGGCGTAACCAGGCGAACAGTGCCATGTATCAAAAGACGAGGGAGACTGAGAACATCAAGCAGTAATCATATCAAACTTTCATCTCATTCATCTCCTGTTCCATTGCTGAAAATGATGGCACAGTTCCTTCAATTTCCCCCCTCCCTATCTCTCCATTGAGTCCTTACTGGTGAATCATGTTATTGACTGACTTGGCTTCTCTGAGCAGGAGGCTGCATGCACATCAGCAAACTGAGGCAGAGGTATATAATGCTGCCCCCGGACAGGAGTTCACCAGACTTTGAATATGAAGTGCTGCTTATAAAGCGGGAGATAATCACCTTAATAGAATCAGACATCACTGTATGGAAAAGAATGGGGTTGATAAAGGCCTTGTAGTTTCATAAAGGGTGCATCAAGATCAATTATCAAGATCCTGATCCTGATTTACAATAATGCAGCTAACATTATGAAACAAAGCAGATACTATTGTCAGTGTAGATACATTCTCTCTAATATATTTCTACAAAAAAAAGACACTTTTGTCATCATTTAGAATAATTACAGGTGCACCAAACGCCATTTAATCAATCAAGAACACCTCAAACTCTGTCAAACTGCTTATTTTGTATGTTGTGCTGATTATCTATGTAGGCCTATCTTTTCTCCAAATTAAGTTCAGCCCTAGTCATTTTCACTTTCTCGTCTTCTCCACTGCGTGAGCTGACATCTTCTAGGCTGCCTGGGTGGGCGATGCACCTGCGTGCCTCAGCAGGCTACGCAATTAATTAAGGCATTTCCAAAGCATGCGCGGCAGGGACGGAAAGCTGCAATAGCCTATACAGCTGTATGGCAAGCCGTTTTAACATAAATTCAATAGACTGGATGTGTGTTGCAGATATCTGTAATTCAATTTCGCCTAGTCAAAAAGAACATTTCGGATATCCGCAACTACATTCCTCCTATCCACAACTATTATTTCGGATATCCACAACGACATTCCGCCTAGGAGAAATGACGTCATTTTTGCCATTCATGTCTATGGGGTTTCTCATTAGAGATATCTACAATTCAGTTGCGGATATCCACAATGTGAATTACGGATATCCGCAACTGAATTGTAGATATCTGTAACTCCAGTTTAAGATATCTACAATTTGATTCTGACTAGTCACAATTCCAGTTAAAGATATCTTTAATTCACCTCAATTCCAGATATCTACAAGTCCCTTTTCAGATATCTTAAATTAAGTTTTGACTAGGCGAAATTAAGTTGTAGATATCTCTAACTGGAGTTATGACTAGTCGAAATGAAGTTGTAGATATCTCTAACTGGAGTTAGGGATAGTCATAATTTAATTGTAGATATCTATAATCAAGTTATAGATATCTTGAAATGAGTTTTGATTAGAGATATCTACAATTGTAGATATCTGTAACTTTCATTTCGCCTAGTCAAAATGTAATTACAGATATCTTGAATTAGAGTTTTGACTAGGCGAAATGAAGTCAGCCGGAATTGTCATTTATCAATTTGTTTGACTATCCGGAACTTTTTTCCGACTAGTCGTAATTACATTTTGAATTGTTGGATTTTTCATTCAAGATATCTGTAATGTAGTTGTGACTAGTCGAAACGACAGATAGAGATATCTGTAATTACATTTTGACTAGGCGAAATGAAAGTTACAGATATCTACAATTGTAGATATCTCTAATCAAAACTCATTTCAAGATATCTATAACTTGATTATAGATATCTACAATTAAATTATGACTATCCCTAACTCCAGTTAGAGATATCTACAACTTCATTTCGACTAGTCATAACTCCAGTTAGAGATATCTACAACTTAATTTTGCCTAGTCAAAACTTAATTTAAAATATCTGAAAAGGGACTTGTAGATATCTGGAATTGAGGTGAATTAAAGATATCTTTAACTGGAATTGTGACTAGTCAGAATCAAATTGTAGATATCTTAAACTGGAGTTACAGATATCTACAATTCAGTTGCAGATATCCGTAATTCACATTGTGGATATCCGCAACTGAATTGTAGATATCTCTAATGAGAAACCCCATAGACATGAATGGCAAAAATGACGTCATTTCTCCTAGGCGGAATGTCGTTGTGGATATCCGAAATAATAGTTGTGGATAGGAGGAATGTAGTTGCGGATATCCGAAATGTTCTTTTTGACTAGGCGAAATTGAATTACAGATATCTGCAACACATATCCAGTCTATTGAATTTATGTTAAATTGGCTTGCATAATGACCTTTGAGATATCTTTAACTTCCATTCTTCCTAGTCAAAACTGAATTACAGATATCTGCAATTGTCATTTAAGATGTGTGACGAGTTGAATGTCGCTTTCCGTGACGTCATTTCAGATATCTCTAATTCAGTTTCGCCTAGTCAAAACTGAATTACAGACATCTCTATCTGTCGTTTCGACTAGTCACAACTACGTTGCAGATATCTTGAATGAAAAATCCAACTATTCAACATGTAATTACGACTAGTCAGAAATAAGTTGTGGATATCCGCAATGTTAATTCCGGATAGTCAAACTTAGTTGATAAATGATAATTCGGCTTGCCATACAGCTGGAGCCTCTTCCTCTTGGCTGTACGGGTCATGACGTTACTCTAAAAAGTCCCGTAGAGCGCGTCTGGCGGCGTTTTTACCGCTGACTATTGAAAAGAGTCGTACAAGAGAGCGAGGTCTGACTGCAGTGGGTGAGACCGCTGGCTGAACCTGTGAGGAGAGAGAGAAGGAGCTGTGCGCTCTCTCCCCGGCAGAGTGCGTCCCGCTCCACACACACACACACACACACTCACACACACACACACAAACACTCACACATCGGGGTCACTCTGAAGCGGACTGGTTTCACTCGTGCGCCTAGCCTACTGATCACATCGCACATGAGCAGTTCGCAGGACGCCGGCAGACCGTTCTTACCTGTGCGCCTCCCGCGTGCAGAAACTCGCCCTGCTCTTTCGCCTCATTGTTTCCCTCGCAGTTTTCCTTTACCCGGTGCGTTTGGATTACGGAGAATAACAAGCAGCGTGGGCGCGTAACGCTCGCCAGCATGGATTTATGGATAAAGTTGATGCTGTTGTGCAGCTGCTGCTATGGAACAAGTGCAGACTTTGATGGCAGGTAAGGGCTCGTGTTTCGCGTTGTCTGTGAATGCCGAAGCTTGAATTAAACACTGATTTTGCAACAATTTCATCATCACTGTTTATTTAATTTGTTGGATGTTTTCTCTATAAGTGAAAACATGCTCCCCTGAAAATGACTTGCAGGAATGGTTGCAAACCTATTTGTCCAAACTGCGAAGCTCAATTTAGACGAGAGTAAAAACATGTTGCTCCAGTGCACTGATGTGCGCTCAAATGAGCTAAAACACTTCCAGGCCACAGCCGATTTGTGGTATTGAAAACTCCGCTTTTAACCCTTGTATTCCCTTATCTTAACTTGTATTTTTAATAAAACCATAGCCATATAGCCATTCAACACAAGTGATGCCCCACCAGTTGGTTTTGCACATCGTCTGTTAAGTGTAGGAGCTGTGCACGTGTGCAGATATCGGGCTGATTGTAAAAATGATGTGACAGCACATCGCCCGGTGCTTCATGTCCAAACACGTATCCGATGAATATGCGAAGACAGAGAGGTGGAGACGTGCCAGACCTCGAAGAATGAATGTGTCAGAGATTTTGATCTGCCTATAGGAGCATCTGAGTTGATAAAATGAATGGATGATGCCAGCTTTTTTTATTTTTTTATTTTTATTATCAGGCATAATTAAATTAAGTTGTAGGCTAACCTAGTTTATGTGAAACCCTGGCCCTTCATTTGAAACGAATGGGCTATATTACAAAAATAATTACAAATTGTTTGTGAAATGCAACTTGTGAAAAAATAATTGTGTCATTCATTTTTATTGACAGAATGCTCATTAGTTTCTTGGCGAGGACTATTTCTTAAGAGGTTCACAAATGGACATGTCTTGTGTGTTATGATGAGAAGCATTCCTGGAGCTCCGAGTCAAATTGGAGTAAAGTCCATCCAAACAGTGAAAGAGTTACACAAACAGAGTCCCTCTGCCAAATTCCCTCCATCCCTAACAGAGAACTCAGCCAAGTATTTTCTTTGTTTTTCTTGTGTAGCTCCATCAGACACACTTAAGCCTCAAAGCAGGATCCTCAGTCATGTTTTACTGTTTCACATTTTTGGGTGATTATTGGAGGTATAGCTGTAATCGAAAAAAAAGTGTGCATGCATACAAAATAGACTGACTGCTCTTCCACCTGCTGCTGGTGCTGGTTGATAGATTTTGACATTTGGAGGTAAATAGCTTTTGTTCCTCCTCAGTTCTTTCAAATCAGCTTTCGGCTGTGTTCGAAAGTATTTCAAAATAAGCGGATTTTGTCTCAGAGGTTTCAGCAGGGAGTAAAAGTGTGTTTGAGAGCGAGAGAGAAAGGAGGAGAGATATACCAGTCAAAAACTGTTAGTTGAGCTTTTGCAAGCTCCTATTACTATGTTATGGTTATTTCGGAAATGTTACCTTATAATCACTATGGCTAATGTGTACAGGCCGATGAGATGTGTTGGGCTTTAACTTCTATTTCACGCATTAGCTCTGTGTAATGATCATTTTACTTGAACCTGGCAGCAGCATATTGTACATTATCAATATCCGTGCTGATGGAGTGCCTTGTCAACCTGGCCATAATTTGCCAATTTTTATGGGTATAATCTGGCCCAGGCCCGAGTCTCTGCTGCAATATTAATTCATTGAGAGAATATCCCCTGAGAGTGAGTGCAAGCAAAAAAGCCATTTATTACCTAGTCTCCCTCTCTTATTGCCTTTTAGAGAGCGTTCCTAACAGGCTTATCCATCTAGTCCTGAAGGGTCCTTCATGGGCATCAGTGGCAAGATCATTTTGCTCTCCCATATGTGCACATAATACGCTTACCTGCAAATCAGTGGCTAAACACATTGAACTGTTGTCGTTTCATTCCAACCAAGGACTCAAGGACAGCCAATTTCCTGTTGTGTAGCACAGAAGACTTTTCCAAAACAGGAGGCGTCACACATACAGTAGAGTAGAGGATATTCTTTCTTAGTGATGTCACTCAATTGTTAAGTCTACCGCAGCCAAGTAGCACATACCAGACCTCCTCAGTAATAATCCAAAAGCTGTGGACTCGGGCAAAGTTTTCTTGGCGACGTAATAACAGAACTACATTTGAGATTTCAGGGGTTTTGAGAATGGGTGGAAAAACACTGTCCAATTCATATTTGTATGGGTAACCAAACACAAACAGCCATATTGAACTAAAAAAAAATCTAGAGCATGTCAGTGTAGTGGTAGAGAATGTAACAAAATATTTCTGGTGAGTCATAGGTAATATTTTAATGTTTAACCTTACCATGTTTTGGTGCCTTTGGGAGCGGACAATGAGTGAAGTCCGACTCGGCCGAATGACAGTTTGTTACTAACGATTGAAAACATATTAAACCTGAATACTTTGTAGTTTCCCAATGGATATTGTTGCATACAGCATTTCAGTTCTCCCTGTCACTTTCACTGAGCAAGCAAGACCTTTAGTCAGTAAGTGAAACTGTATGTAGTATTGACAACTGTACAAGGACAATCATCCCTAGAAAGGCTTCAAGGTCCTCAGTCATATAAAGAAAAGTATATGTGCAATGAAAGGCACAGACATCACATCTGGTGCTTAAGAGAGAAAGGGAAACAGCGGTGCTGCAAGGTCAGGTCCTTATGGCACTGTAGAGTCTGCTGCACAGTCAACATAACATATACTGTACAACTCTTGTTTCTTTCGGAGGTTGAATGCATTTGCTCCTAGTTATTTGCAGCAATGTACAACCTGGAAAGTGCCACAGTGTTGAGTCACTGCACATATTTTAAACCAGAACTGTCAACAAAAATACGTATTTGCTTGTGTCTATTGCATTGCATGAAATTGTTTTAATTTTTCAGGCCACTTGGTGAATACCTTCCACTCTGTCTCCTTTATGGGAAAAAAAAAAAACGGAAAAAGCATTTAGATTTAAAAGGCCGGCTGATTTCTTTTCACTTACTTTACCTCAGATATTTGTCAGTGGCCCGCGTGGGGCTATGTGTTAATGTGATAGTCTTGGCAGTCCGAATGCAGATCTGGCAGTGCGTGCAACCGAGGTGCTTCATTAAAACGCCAGACACCTTATGACTCCATCACTCCCGAACAAGATCACGCCTTCAGCTGAGCCATGCAGGTTGGAGCAAGCCTTCCACACCATGGAGGATCCAAGAGCAATCAACGTCCATGGGTGTTTGTGAGAAAACGCCAATCAACAGTCTTTGCATGCTTTAGTATGGATTCACGGACGGATGAGAGACAGATTAAATTTTCTCCGATCTGAATGAGGGCTATATACCTTTCACGGTCCTGATTATCCCCGCGACACCCTGTGAGCTGTGGGCTGACTAACTCTTCACTGTCAGGCAGGTGGAAATGGGCCAGCTCTGTATCCATTAGTAAAACAATGGAAGAAGGATGGCGTCCCCATGGCGGGTATCAAGCTCTCAGGTTCTGCTAGAAGAACTCAATCTAATAGTCTGATGTGCTTGAGCGGAGTGTGTCAACGGCATGCGTGAAGGGTAATAATTATCTGCTTGAGTTCCTTCAAGGCTTAGTGCAATTTGGGGATCATTATTCAGAGCCTCAGGGTAATAAATACAGGTATTATGCGCACGTCCATTTGATATGCCAGCTTTCCATTCAGGAGAATATCACACTGGCGGGTTCAAGATGCATCAGGAAAATGCTCCTCTATTTGTGCGCAGTCAGTGCCACTCCCGTTGTTGATTGAGATTAGTGTTTGTATGTGTGTAGTAAACGTTCTAAGAAAAGAAAAATATATTTGACATGGCTGCAGCGTTGATGTGATGAAACAGTCAGTGGGCTGCCCTCAGTTTGGAGTTCAGAGCTTGTCGCGGTGCACGACTGCTGCCGGCTTAAAACAGCATGAAGAGAGGACATGAAACAGGATTTCATATTCACCATGTGTGCCTATATTACCTTTATTTATACAGGTAAATCCCATTGAGACCAAATACTCTTTTGCAAGGGAGACCTGTTTTCCTTTCCCACGTTACCATTCACACACCGATAGCAGGCTAACTATCAACATTCACACGAGGCAAGGTGGGTGAAGTGTCTTGCCCAAGGACACAACAACCATGACACAGGTGGCAGGGCAGGGATCGAACCTCCAACCCTTTGATCATCAGCCGACCCGCTCTACCAACTGAGCCACAGTCGCCCCAAATATATATGAGTGTGTAGGAGAAAGCATGACAGTCAAATATTTGATTCAATAATCCAGGACCTGTTACATCTCACAAGGTTCCTTTCTCCTTCCAGTATAACTCCCACTGCACCAAACAGACCATGACATCAGTCATCATCCACTAACAAGCTGTTGGAGCTCAAACTCTGCTGCTGTGTTCATAGTCTGTCTTTATCTTTTGCTTCTTTTCTTCAATAATGGCCATTTTAAAATTAGTAAAACGGTTCTTTTGGACCCACTCAATTGTTGGATTGAATAGATTTAAACAATGATTTTCATATGTTCAGCTGAGATTACTTTATCCAGCTCCAATATACAGTAGCTGCTGACCCTAAACTCACCTTCAGTTTCTACATGTGGTTTAAGAATAGCCGTGTTAAAGCAACACGCCTGTTCATTCCAGCTTGTATAGGCGTTATGGTGCAGCCAATCTACACAGATTTTGATGCTAAATTCACCTATGAATTGTGATTGCTTCTTTTCTAAATTGACATGTTGCTCAGAGGTACCATAGTCTCATTCTGCTCTGTGTCAGTCAGGTTGACCCCATTTTACAGCCTTCTGATTTTAATCTACAAACCATTACTTTTTTTTGCAAACCCAACATTTTACAAAATAACTATTTACTTTTTTTTAACAATTAAAAAGAAAGATTAAAAATATAAATCGATAGTTTCTTCCCTTAATTCAATGGACAGAATAATTGGAATACCAAGTGGGGACATTTCCATCACATCAAAAGTCACACAAGATGACTTCATTGGCCAGTGATTTGAGGTCGAAGCTAATTAGTTCCTTATCAGTTCTCTAAACAACATTTGCCAATCGACACTGTTAGATGTGATTTTCAAAGCAACTTGTAGTAACAGAAAAGAGCTGATGGAAAATCAATTTGCATATTCATTTAAATGTTGCTCAAACAATAAATAATGAAGATAAAAACAGAGATTCAGGAAAATAAATGATGCTTAACGCCAGTATATCTGGGCAATTCTGGAGTCAGAGAAGTGTGTTAAAGCTCCCATATTATACACTTTTCGGTTCTATTATACACCATATTATATGGTCTTAGTGGTCCCTAATACGTTTTTCTTTAATTGTTTGCTGAAAAAAACTTTCAGATAATTTATTGTACTATGCTGATGTTCAGCTAATCTCACAATGGCCTATTTTTTAAAAAGAGCTGCAGCTCCCCTCGTAAATATACAATCTTTGAGCTCCCCCCGCCCCCTGTCCTGAAGCGAAGCCAGATACGCCTCGCCCTCTGTCTGTCAGGGCCGTGGACCAATAAGAAATAGGGGTGTGGGCTGCACAGTGGAAGCTTCTGGCTTTCCAGTTTGTGAGGTCAGAAAAGGGGAGAATTCTGACTGGAGTATATTGGGTGGGGGAGGGGTGGTGGTTTCAGAAAGGGGGAGAGTGAGAAAAGGAGAGTGTTATTTTTTAAAATATTTTGGCAGTCTCTAGGCACACCGTGGACCCATGGATATGTTAGAACACATTTAAAAAGTGCATTTAGCATAATATGTGACCTTTAATACATCTGCGACCGAGTTTCCTCGATACCTGATTGGACTTCCATTTGAAAATAGTTTTGATCCAAGGCCAGCACAGCTTGATGAGTGTGTAAAGAAGGCATAACCTGGACTCGTGACGTCTTTACAGTTACATGGAGATCTGACAGACGTCAAAATATCTCCTTTAACCTCTCTTGACAACTGTTAAATGTGGGAGCCATGAGTTGCAATGATTACGTTTTAATGTCACATAACTAACTGCAAAGGAACATGAGACCATTAGGTCATAGAGGAACAGGTGCACCCAGTGAAGCAGAAACTCTTCCCACATTTTTATATTCTTATAAGATAATTAACTTAGGCACACTGATGATGAGTAAATCTTAGAGTGTAAGACTATCGAGATGAAATAAGCCTCCGGTCACTAACATTTCAATTTCTATGAAATGTCAATTCAGGCTCTCAAAGTTATTTTTTTTAACTGTCTCCATCCTCTAAATGAAGTATGTTTTTCCAAAGGCAGGGAACATCTTGTTTTGTCTTTTGGAAACAGGGTTATGGCAGTACAGCAGTACCATGTCTGTGCTTGTGTCTGTGGTGCTTGTCACTTGCACAAATTGTGGCATTTGTAGCCTTTGCCCTTTATCATGGCTCCTTTTATTTTCTTTTCCCTTTTTCTCTCTCTCTCTCTCTCTCTCTCTCTCTCTCTCTCTCTCTATCTGCCTGGATCTGCCACTCCCACTTAGCTTCCATTGGGGTTTTCTTCTCAGTGAGGTGATTGGCAGCCGGGGCAAGCATTAGCATTTCCTCATCTTGGCATGGAGACACTAACAGGCAGGGGTAGTGGCAAAGGATGTGCCTTGAATACTGAGCAACAACCTCACTCTCTCTAAGCCAAGGCACACAAGAAAGTATATTATCGAGAGAATTCTCACTTGTTTTTGTAGCTGAATTATAACTTTTCAACTTTAAATATTCATTCTAAGTCATTCCAAACAGCTATCATGTACTTTTTAATAATCTACACAAAACCCTTGTGTTACTGAAAGTGCGCTCTCAGTGTCAAAGGAGATACATATATTTCTCTATTGTTGTAAAATAGCCACATTCTGGTCTTTGCTAGCCTCTGATTTATTTATAACTTGCTAGATTTTAGGTAACATCTCGGAGCTAGGCTCTTGAAGTATGCGGCCTGGATTTTCATCAGTATCCTTAAATGGACTCATTCCTTTGCTCTTTCTCTCCATAAATATGTGGTGGGCCTGGGTACAGATAAAAAGGTAATCCACACGTGCCCTCTGCCAAGAAGCTATTTCTTGCGCGGAGCAGAATAGAACATGGTGTAACAAAAACATCCGGCTGTAATTTTCTCTTCAATAAAAGGCACTGCTTGGAAAAATAACATATATAGGCCTATATATATGTGTGTGTGTCTAAACCTGCATGTTCTGTATATAGAAGGGGTGATTATCTTCCACTGCCATGAAAAACTATTAGATTGATAGATTCTTTAAACACACGGTACAGGGACACATAATCTGACATGTGAGAATGTAATAAATGGAGATAGAAAATATATCGTATTTCCAAGGGCACGCACCAGGCTGGTATGTAGTTTGTAAGCTGTCTCACGCAAGCCTCATAGTGAACACAACGGTAACATGGTTCTTCTCAGCTGTGAGTGTCAGCAGTGCACACTGCAGGGTAAATTCAAATGGGGTCTGGCAGGCTTTCAACAAAGGTTTCCAGTTTGACATCACACAAAACCAACCAGAGCTGATGTGCTATCAGTTTTATTTCCATGCCAGAAGAAAGTGATCTATAAGGAAGCAGTGAAATGTCAGGTTTCAACACCCTGAGAAAATATAATGTGAATAGGCAATATATAATTGCTTTATTTTTGTATGGAGCTGACACAATTGCTTGATGAATTACTGAGTTGGTTGACTGAGAATGTATCTGCAGCTATTCTGTGAATCCTGTTGGTTACTGTTATTTGTCTTATATGATAATACACTAAATATCTTTGCATTTTGGACTGTTTGTACGACAATAAATGGTATTGAACATGAAAACTGTAATTTTGTAATTGTCTGACATTAAATAGGAAAGGATCCCTGACTTCACTTCAAAGTGAGTTTTCTTTCCTGCCTACTCAAGTCCTGTACATGTGACATCATTTGGGCCCTTTACTACCCTTTAACTAATGAAGAGTTATTAAATGCTTTAAACATTGACACATATGAGTAAAGTCAAGTCAAGTCAGTGTTATTCATATAGCCCAAAAATCACAACTCGCTTATAGTTCCTTTAACAACATGAAAAAAGTGGAACATTTCTTTTTGGCATGCACAAGAAAGACATTCTTTTCTCTCCAAAGTAAAAATGAATCATGATGTGAATGCTTTGAAGCTAACTCCAAACACCATTGAAAAGACTCCTTGCTTTTCATTAAGACAGGTTCATTGGCTGCAAAACTAATGATGTCATCCCCTCACAGGTGGCCGCGGCAGATGGCCTCGTCCAACGGCCTGTGTCGATACGGGGACAGGGTGGACTGCTGCTGGGGATGGACGCGCCGCTCCTGGAGTCACTGCCAGCGTGAGTGCCACCGCGCCTTCTGCTGCTGCTGGGGGCAAACAGGGCTAACAAGGTTGCTAGGTTTCAAGCTGGGTTGAAAGGTCGCTATTAGACGGAGGAGGAGATGCTGTAACACTACCACCATAATCAGTGGCTCGGGGGAAACACACTCACATACACACACACACAAACACATGCACGTTGTCACAACAGAAACACAAATGGCTAATGGAGCGTCGCGCCTGGGGCGATCTTTGGAGTTAAGATTGATGGTGATGGCTACTAGTTGGACCAGCTGACGTTTCTATCTATACTGCGGGAGCCTAGCTAGCAGTTTAATCATTCAAGGGTAGATATGAGATCGATTAGAGGCTACTACTACCGTCCAAAAACAAGCTACATGTCAGGTGTAAAGACCTCAACTCATTCTGCAACGCCCGCTTTGAGGATTCAGAGGATGCATCCTGTCATTAACACATGCTTGTGTCACGATGAACTGTATGAAATATCAATGTGTAACATTTGCGAAATATTCAAATTGTGTAAAGACCCTCTGCTTTCCTGTAATGCTAGCCAGTGAGGTGTGAATATACTAACATGGGTTTCATATCTGACAGTTGCCTCTCACATGTCAAATATTCTGCATGGCTAGATGGTGCCTATGCCGGTGTAGCTGCTGCTTTTACTGTGGTGGTTCAATCAAGAAGGGGGTTAACACATAATAAGGTCTTTTCCACAGCAGGAACTAGGAAGAGGAAAGACTAGGTGTTTAAGATTTTGGGAAATATACCTATTTGTTCTATTGCCAAGAGTGGGATGGGAAAATCAATACCACTCTCATATCTCTCTGTTAGATATGGAGCTGCAGCTAGTGGTCGATTAACTTATCTTAAAGACCATAAACAGTTATGCACTGTGAGAAGGTAAAAATATTTTATTCTTCTTGTAAATCTTTAACTTTAATGTGTAGCGATTGTCACAGGTTTCATTTTGCACTGTTCTCTTCATGCATTCCTAAAAACACCACAGCAAACACACGCAAACCCATTTTCAGCATTTCACGGCGGGGAAGGCAAAGTTTGCATTGTTTGTCAGTGACGTATTTTGTCGTTGGCGTCGAAGATGCTCATTTTTCTTCCCTTCGACTTGTAGCTTTCACACGCTGATCCTCAATTTTCTCCCTCGACTTTACGATGTTTTCCATCATCCCTTGGAATTCTTCCTGTCTTTGTTGGCATACATTTATTCCACCTCAAATTCACATTAAATTGAAAGAAAATCAATGTAAAAAAATAGAGCCACTTCTTCCATTGTTGCCTGCCCCACAACCACACTGGCCTACCATATAAGTGCCTAAAAAAATGACAATTTAATAATCAAAGAGGGTATAATCAGTATATTCAGAGCGCTTTTGCTTTTTCAGTGAAGCATAGTGGAAACACAAAGATGAACACAGGGTTCTCCAGGCTCTAATTCCTGCTGTGGAAAGGAACTGAACGGTTCATAACTCTGCATGTTGGTTTCATCTGGCTTTATATTTAAAGCTTGGTCAAATAATATTAATTAATCCACTCATGTTGTGTTCTGTTTTCATTGCTGAAATGACTACATTTGTATCAATGTTTTATGTATTGAAGCTCATCATGTCATGCCATAGCTGACCTTTTTGTTTAACTCATTGTGTTTTGTGTGTTATTTTTGTGGGAAATATGTCACACACTGCTCGTTGGGCCCAAAGGTCTGTGCTGCTGCAGCTACGAGATAGCTACATTTTTCTAGGTTTGGCAGCAATGTTTCACTCCAGTTCCATGTAAAAGTGGCAGAGTGCCATATTTTCTCTTGATGTTGGAGTGTACTGCAAGATTCATTATTTTGTTCCGGGGAACAGCATTGCTTGAGTTCATGGCCCAGTGTTTTGAATTCCTTTTAGCTCGGCCATATTAACCTAAGGTCTCCCCAAGATGAATCTTATGTTTATCTACCTCTCACTTCATGTCTATTAGAGAAGAAATATGACAATTTAATTCTTACATAAACACTTAGAATAAAAAAAAGTAATGCTAGGGATTTATGGGATGGACCTAGACACAAGGCTTGAAAGAGGGTTGTTTTTCATGGTCATAATTCTTTATCTAATTTTTTTGTTTTAATGCAATAGCCGACCTTGTTCAAAAACCCACTCCCACCTTTTCCAAGGCATTTGAGTCACACAATCTGTGCTGGAAAGCTCAATTGGATCATTTAATAGTTTATGTTTGAACATGGGGCCAGACTCAGCAGTAATCCTGGCAGAAGTCAGCTGTTTTGGTGCCCAATACCTCCCAGTGCATCTCTACTGGGCCCTCTGCCTTTGCAGCTTCCCATGGTCAGGCATTCAGGGTGGAATAGATGAGGTTTTTGGATGATGACTGGCAAAAAAGGAGATGACGTTATCATCACAGAAGCTTAGATTAAGGGGAGAACATATGGTTCATTTACCCACATTTCACCAGCTTTAAACCCCACACATGACTTTCGGTTATTTGCTATATGTGAGTAAAAAACATGCTGTTGTTTACTCACAGTCCCACAAGACAAAACTTCCAATGTTGATCACCATGATGGATCACGTTTATGTAATAATTACATAGGCATAGTGGCGTGTTTGCAGCAATTGCTCGACCAGCCCGAACAGCAGTGTGTCGACATGTTTTCTTTGTTGTTCTGGAGTCCCACATGTTCCACGTTGAGCCCAAAAACATGAGCTCATTTTGAGCGTAACCATCCTATTTATCAAGCTGCTACAATACTTTATTTATCAAGCTGCTACAATACTTTTATTCCGCCAGTCTTTTTTGTGAGTGCCTGCCTTTATGCTTCAAAATGCTACTGGCTGGGTGCACAGCTCAAATACATTCACTCGAGACTACAATCAGAATTCCATCTACTCAGAAGGGGTGCTGATTTGAACCTTAGAGAGGGGAGGTGGGTAGGTGTGTGTCTGTGTGTATCTTGGTCTGCATGTGTGTGCCAGGATGCAGTGATTGCAGATTTCAGCTCACTGTAAGCTTTTTTTGGCTGGCAATAGAAGAGATTAGATCGGAGTTTTCGGAGTGTGGCTTTCTTAGCCAAAGAGCTCAGTGATCAATTCTCTCAGAGAATGAGAAACTTAATGGATCAAGCTCAATTTATATATATATATATATATATATATATATATATATATATATATATATATATATATATATATATATATATATATATATATATATATATATATATATATATAATATATATATATATAAATATATATATATATATATATATATATATATATATATATATTTATTTATTTATTTATATATATATATATATATATATATATAATATATATATATATATATATATATAAAAAATACTTTAGGTTACAGAAAGTGAAACTTCTGAGGTGTAGGGAGAGTGGTTTAGAGGTTAGGAGTTAGAGGTGATTTATGTTGGATTGGAGTGGAGGAGAGACATCAGGAGAGGGGGGTGAGAAATTCAGGCAGATGGAGGACGGCGAGAGAGAGGAGCTTTGGATTTATAGTAAACTGAAGCTCCACTTATAATGTTCTGACAGGCCATCCGGCAGGCACAGCCACACTTGACGATACTTATTCTAACCAGCTGTCATTGGGAACATTTTACTACCACTGTGAGTATTTGAACATCCGTTCGGCAATTGCATTTCTAATGGCATTACCAGCTTAATATAGTAGTAATCATATTGAAAATGTCCCAATGGTCCACTAAGTGCAGCAGCTTTGACCATTTCATGCATTTGATTCCAAGAAGCTAACTTGAGCCATAGTTTATTTTCTAACTTGAGTTTTCCAAAAGACTTACTTACAGTTTTGTTATAAAAAAAACATACATTTATTCCCCATGCATTAAATATCACCTCCAAATTAAGTAGATCACACAATATTACAATTTCTGGTGGATTTTATGGAACTATGGAGAGCGGGATTTAGTTGGATTGAGTGCAGTCTTTGTTTTGAGAAGCAGGAGAGGGACTGTGGGTGGGATTAAGGCTAGACTGTTGAATTGGTCATTTGAGCAAACAAGTGAGTGATAAGAGCAGAGCAGTGATATCGCTGTTGAAGTTTTTCACTTTATCGTGATGATCTGTACCGTTTGCCTGCAACTTTCTTCCATGGTCACTGGTCTTTAAAGGCCCGTCTGAAAGTGTGGCTTTTCATCTGATTGAGGTACGAAGGTGAAAACACAATGGAAGGGAATTCCCTTGTAGAAATGAAATGGAATATATGCAGAAATAAAAGGCATGTGTTCAGAATTACTTTACACAATTCCGTCTTTGATTTTAGTTCTGATGAAAAGCAATAACATAGCTGCTAAATTATTAAAAAATAAAAGATATTGGTGGTGTTTTGATCTTTCAGCACACTGATGTAATTTTAACAGATAATTATAATTCTACAGTTTCACAGTGTGTGTAGGGAAAACTTTCCTTTTCCTCCATTTGTATGTGAGTGATAAGGAATATCTATAATTAACATTTTCTGAAATAAGAGAATATCCCTGCATGGTTGGTTTTATTGGGACAACATTTTTATTATTGAAACTCAACTGTAAAATCATTCAAAATGCACCTATGACCTTAAAGCAACTGGGAATGTGTGTGACTCCAGAACTCCAGAATGTGTGTATGTGTTTTATTATTATTTTTTTACTCCAGAAATGTGTGCTTTTCAAAATGACCAGGCTGTGCCCTCTAACACCATGTTTGTTCTTTTTATTTTTTTCCTCTCCCTAAGAACTAAGCAATTTCCTGCAGCCTTTGATTGTTTTGGCTATTTGTTTTGCAGCTCTCTTCGCCTTAACTCACAGAGTAGCCGGGATAAGGTGCCAGCCCCAAGGTTAGCTCCACATGTTTCTTGAAATAATCTTGCTTGACATGAACTGCTGGGGGCACATCCTCTGAATCCTGGGCTCACTCATTTATTTATAGAGCCAGGCCCACTCCCCCCCAACCAACCAAAACCACTAACACCTCATGGCCTTTGGCAGTGGCCGTCTTCTTCCCCTCTGGCCTCAGATCTATGCAAACAGCTTACAGTCTCCCGACCTGATTTCACCTAAAGCCATGTCTTACATGAATTATATTGAAGATCTTCTGGCGTGTCATTAAGATTCAACTGCCCGATCTAGCCGACCCCTAAAGAATACTAATGAAGCCCTTGAAGCTTAAATCCATAATGTTTTTTAATTAATCTATCAGTAACCTATCCATCTGTAATGGCTCAGTGCAAAAACGATCACTCTTTTTACTGTGTGGCTGGAGATCAGTGAATGTCACTAGAGAATCTCGATCAGGTCAGTCAGGTGGAGGGTGTACATGCCATTACTCGTCATCACTGTGGTAAATAGAAAGTAATATAATTTTCACCGCATAAAAATAACTAGGAGATAAAATACTCCAAACAATAGATGATCTGTTCTCCATATAAAATTATTCCTGAACTGATTTGTTGCTCAATTGAATAAGTAATAGGCTGAACACTATTCATGAGTGATTATTTGTCATTTGTCAAGCAAAAATTTCAAATATTTTTAATATAATTCTCTGGTACTAGCGTCTCAATTCTCAAGCGTTGAGCATCTTACGCTTCCCTATGTTTTATACTATAAACTGGATCTCTTTGTGTTTGGGACTGTTGTTTGGAAAAATAAACAATTTAAGGATGTCACTTTAATCTCTGCGAACCTGTTTTGCATTTTGATTTTAATTTTCTAAAGACCGAACAATGAATTGATTAATCAGAAAATATATATATAATATCAGCACATCAACCGATAATGACATTATCACTACAAGCGATCTCAAAGTAATAACTAAGTTGATTGTAAGATGATGCGTCTTTGAATAAAACAATTAATAATTAGTTACATCTTACTTTGATGAAGTAATGCATTACACTAGGGTTGAAATTCACATACAATATCAGCATCAGTTGAACATAAAACGGACATTAAATCAAAAGAAGCTACATCAGTAGCTGCAGTATATATATTCCAGAGGAATGGCTGACGTAAACTAGAGTGAAAGTGTGTCATCACTCGGCATGTTTTGATGGTGCTCATGGAACCAGGGTATACATGCTATGTTTGGCCTTCCAGCTGGTACCACCATGTTTAGTCCTCCGTGTCCTTTTGCTGTGGTTAATGAACACTGGCCATTTGCCTGATCTCCCTGCCAGGCTAGGGGCTTAAACATACTCTCAGAGTCAGAGCCTGTTGATCACTGCCTCTGATCTTGCTAATCGAGTCTTCCTCCATGCAGGAGAATAACAAAAAGCATTCCACATGAACACTATCCAACTAACAAGATCAGAAGCGTCGCTGGCAAGACCCAGCTTCAATAAACCTCTTCTTTCTGAAAAGTACAACTTTTTTCCCTCCAACAAATTGGGCCATTTTTAATTTGTAATCGTGAACTATGGCTACTTGCTGCATTAACACCCTGGCTCATATTAATTTCCTCTTTGGCTAACAATACTTCTTTCTATTTGATTACACCAACCTAATAAAGTGGAATGAGTCTCAAGATGTTATCTCCAGTTCAAGGATTCATCACATACCTTTGTGCCTTTTGAATCCAGCTCGAACAATGTCACGGATTGAAACCTTAGGAGCTAAAGTTGTTCTTCCTGGATAACCCTGCTGCCCGGTGAGCTCAATGTGTATTCATGGACATTTCTGAGATTGTAACTCGATTCTGAAAGTGTGCCTTTCATATATATAAAGAGTATTATCCAACCCTTTGTTCTTCAGAGCTATAATATATCCTTCAGTATGCATTAAAGCAGCTTTCATCTTATTTCTAGCGATTATAAAACGAATTGAAACCGAAGAGTCCCTTACAGAGAGAAGATCTCCACCTGATCAATTCAATGCAGACATATCCAATGCCATCAACACAAACAAACTGTAAGTGTGGTTGAGAATTTAGGGAGTTTTTTTTAAAACATAGACACAGTAGGGCAGTGTGGGTTTATCCAAAAATGTTATGTACCGAACTTAAAATGTAGCAATGAACACAGAAATGTGTCTTAACCTCACAATTAAGGGGCATCTTTTCTGAAATGCTGCATGATTTCAAATTGAATACTAAATGTGGAAAACACAATGCTAGTATTTCTAACTTTGTATAATGAACAGTGACATTCTATAGTTTTACCTCGTAACGCTCAAACGAAGGATAGCTTCCCAGGCGCGGTCTTGTAGTAATACAAACATAAATGATGTGCTGTGTTTTGGCCCCCCTGAAAAGTACGGTGGCCGAAAAGGGCATGTGTTGTACAATGGCACAAAACCTTTCTAGTAGTGCTTTAGCTTGAGAAACAATGTCAATTTAAAGACACACACGATAATCCAAGGCATAGACAACAACCGTAATGACAAAATAATTAAAAGTAGCTATGTCCCAAGTGTATGCATACTTCATGATAACTAGAGTATTTTTATGGTCAGATGTAATGTGTAGAATAGAAAAATAAAGAGTATGCGATTTGGAACGCATGCTGTGTTTGTTTTTAGTAGAAAAGTGGCCAAAAGTTAAGTAGAATACATACGTTTTTAATGTTGCCTCTTTACTCCACTTTCCTTCCCACATTGTTTCTGAAGCTGCAGCTTGTTCCTCCTAATAGGTAGGTTTAAGGCTGTTGTAGCATGTTTTCCCTTGATTCCACTATAGACACGCCTTAGAGAACATGTATGCTATTTATTGACCAAACTCGACTTCCTGGATTATTTTTCATCTTCTTACTGCTCTCACTGCAAACACCAACTTTGCCCCTCGCCTTTTTATAATTCGTAGCTTGTTTTTGGCATGGTTCTTCTTTTAACATATCCAAAATTTTCACCAATGAAATATTTGAGGTAATTTAGGTGAGCTATAAATCAAACTGACAAATAAACCCAAAACAAATGTTGTGTACCAACTACCAAGACAGTTATATGCATGCAATATGTAAGGCTTATGCAACAAGATAGTAAACACGCGCACACACACACACACACAAACACATATATTTACTGCCTCCTCCACAACAGAGATAATTAAGTCCTCCGATTGCCCTGTATTATGACAGAATTAATGAAGCTTTCAATGAAAGTAAGTAAGGCCCAGTGTGACAGACATGCTTAGCAGCAAGCTGCAGTAAGCATAGTCAGATAAACAGGGCAAGCCTGCAGCTCACTGAGACAGAACATGGACAGTCGGTGAAGTTGTGCTTTCCACGTCTGTCTCTGTACACACTCAAAATATCACCATCCTCGCACTGTGTTCGATCTGCCGGGCAGCTCTTAACTGAGGCACACTAATTATAATCTACTGTTTTGGTGCTCTAATTGTTTCAGCTGGGGAAATATTATTTGTCTAGGTAATCTGTGTTGGCTGGGTGCCAATGTACATATCAGTGTTGCATTCTAAATCCAGGAAAATGACAACTCTGCTTGGTGTTGAAAGGTCAAACTTCTCATTTATATTCGTGGTGTGAAAGGATTAAGTATCAGTTAGGAAAATAAAACTTTTACAAGATCCGGCTCTGTTCAATGTAAGTTAAAATATATAAAAAAAGATGTATAGCAGTAAAGTGAAAATGGCTGCTCTGTTATTATGAGTCAATGATATCAGCACTGCTCCACAAAGGAAAAAAACAAAGACATTTACTATGTACTGTGAGGTGTCATGCACTGTATTATTGCTGTGATTTGGAGTAAACACATAATTTACAGACAAGTAGTAGGATTAAGTGCTTTGTCATTTTGATCTTGTACAAGTAATCTTTGATGGCGCTGCACTGATCTGTCTCTTCCTCTTGTAATCCCTGAATAGCTGTGTGTCAGCCCGGCTGTAAGAACGGAGACTGCGTGGGACCAAATAAGTGCAAATGCCACCCTGGCTTCACTGGCAAGACCTGCAATCAAGGTGAGCTCTCGCAAGAAACTTGTAGACACTATGAAAACACAGTTGTTTTTTTCATTTGACCTGGGAGAACTGAAATTGAAACACACACCAGGGAGGAAAGAGTGGGAATATATGGCCCACCTTGAACACTCATGACTCAAAAGCTCACCCAGGCAGCATACAGGCCTGCCGACATGCCCCTGCCCTGAGCGATGGCAGGGTAGTTATTGTTTATTGTGGTCAATCTCCACAACACAGCACACCAGCTTGCAAAAAGTGTCCGCATGGTTTGTTAGCAGCCAACAGTATAGTCAGGTGCTTTAATCACGGAGGTAGGAGGTGGAGACAGAGAGAAGGAGCTGATTCAGCTCAAACGGAAACGAGTGGTGAGGCAATGTTGAATGATCCCAGGAGTGGGGATCCTCTCCTGTGAAGATAACATCTCAATTACTGACCTGAGATGACTTGGCAACCGCTGCTATTCAAATTGTGTGTGTGTGTGTGTGTGCATGCTGGAGTTTTTCTGCATTTTCATCACTGACATGTTGAAAAGCGTTTAAAGCTCCCCAGTTAGACGGCTGAAGTGAATCCAAGGAGCTTGAAAATACTTGTGGAATTCACGCCCTAAGACAGGAATAGGATAGTGTGTAATTAAAAACAAGGGTTGGAGTGGTACCGAGGTGGGGGGGGGGGGGAGGTGTTGAAATCCTCTCCGGAATGTTCCAAATGACTCATCGTGCATTTCCAGGCTATAGGTGGCTCCTGTCTGCCCGGCCAGACGGCTATACTTTGTCTTAATCTACAACAAAGGAGAGAGGAAAAAGGATCCGTGTCCCATAGCCAACTACAATAGACTTTGCTGCCAACCATTCAGACGGACTTATCTGACAAATGTGACTCCCAAGACCTTTCAAGATGAAACTGTACTTTCATGTGTCCATCCAACTTCATTTGTCCAATAAGCTCTTGACGACATACAGAGCTCCCCACTTTCCTCAGCTTTGAGTGGCAGACATGACCTTTGTTTCTGTTTAGGTGGAGATAACCTTGGGTTCTGTTTTAAGCTAGCACATGCTGCATACCTGACCTACATGCTGCTAAAGGTCAATAGTCGACCTGATACACTGTACAACATCACACAGGAAATTAGTGAAATCAACTTTTTTTGTAATTAACTTTATGTAACTATATAAGTTTTAATTGGAGTTCAACTTTAGAGCATGTGAACACAAGCTTTGACTTTACATTATTATTTGAAAGACTTTATTGATGAATTAAATCAGGTTTCTAAAGAAATGTGATCCGTACATTATCAGTCTTCCCAGCATGCCTTGCTGGAAAGTGAAAAAACTCCAGAGAACCTTCTTGTGTTTGTAGTTTTGAAGACGAAAAGGCTTGATGAAAACTTCCTCTGTGTTTATATATATGAAATCATTAATGTTTCCTTTTGAAACAATGAAAACAATGTACACAATGATGAAGGTTGGTTTCCAAATCAATCCCTTCCCAATTTGAACCAGTTATCAAAATAAATGTTGGTCAATTTTCATTTTTAGGGCTGGCGTGAAATGAGGAAATATGCTTAGTGATGCTTACTCTTGCCTGCATTTAAGGAGATATATTTTGTATGCATACATAAATGAACACACATTCATTTGCTCCTAGTCGGGGGTGTGTGGATAGATGTGCGAAACCCGGAGGCGCTCTGGTTTACTAGAATGTTAAACACCTTAGGAGCACTGGTGGAATGGAGCAGAAACAAAACCACAGAGGAAACATTAGGGTTTACACTAAACACAAGCAAGGCAGACGCTGTATCGTTTCCATCACTCTCAGCATCAAAGCCGCATTTTCCTCTGTTGAACTTTTATTAGCTTCTACTCTGGGAGATTTATACCTCAAGGACAATATGTCTGTTTTAGTACCAGCTCTTTTCACCTGCCAAATATTATCACCTTGGTGTTTATTTCACTTTCATTGCTTTCCTTATACCGAAAATCCCAGTACCTGAATGGGAAATCGTGTGAATGAATCTGACTATGTTCAATCTTAAATTATTAAGGGGTTCAACTGTCAAGAATAATAACCACCACTTCGAGAATCCCTATCGTTTTTTAGAAAGTGCTTTGCTTTTGGTGCTGACAAGAATTGTATCTGTCACAGAGCATGGTGAGGATGGATGAATACGCTCTCGCTGCACAAATAAACTCATTATAGGGATAATCTGTTTAACAATTTGGCAGCACACTCCCACTGCTGATCCAACCGTTTTAATAAGATGAGTATTCCATGCAGGTGGATTTAATTAGGTGTTGTTGACCCGCTGTCAAGACACTATTGAACGATTGTGCCGGGGAAATGACATCCATGACATCAGACGCATTACAGCTCCAGATGCTGCTTTCTTCTCCACCCCCCTCGTCTGTCAATCAGCTGTATAATTAATACCCCCACTGTGGATGAAATAACAATACATTGGATCTCTCCATCTTTTTTTTTTAAATATAAGCTAATATCTGGACCTCTCACTGCTTTGTCTAGGCATAGCCGCATGGCTGTCTCCAACATTCCACTTATCTTCGGCTGAATTGAATACAGTCTAGGTGTAGAGACGTACTTTAGGGTTGTTGTTTTAGAAACCGACCCCTCTCTCTCTGTTTGTCTTCCTGGCTGTCTGCTGTTGGCAGCCAAACAGCTGCAAGTATTGAAGTCACCTCTTCATACTTTGTATTTTCCTTTAATCGTCGTCAAATTACTCCAAACTCTATTTGTTTTATCTTTATTTTATATTACAAGGTCATTAAAGTCATTGACCGTAAGCAATAAGCAAGATGTAGGCTCAGGATGTAGAGGGAGTCGCCCACCGACCACAGGGTTGGGGATCGATTCCCCCTCCAACCAGAAGGCCAAGGCTATACCACTGTGCTCCAAATTTCTCTCTGTGTTCAGGCCCCGGCACCCTGCGTGGTGGCTCACAAACATTGATGTGCGACTGTGTGCGTGAATGGGTTTATTTTACCATTTGATATGATACCACACGATTCACTTTTTGACATTGCTCTAACATGTTTCAGTTCCATGGGTACAAGTCTCAGATCCCATCAGGTAATCATGAAGCATTTGTCTCTGGGGGGGATTCGTGGTACAATACTGTAGCCTCAATTTCCATTAACACTACCCCGTCTTCGAGTATCATGTGATATTGTGTTTAGGTTGGACATGTATTGTCAAGCATATGCATGAAAATGTCAATTGGCAATTTTCCAAACACATTTTCAATGGACTTGAGTGCAGCCCCACCCCTAACTATGGCCCCTAAGAAGACTACAACATTATATGACATCTATTACACAGTATCATAACAAGGCAAATTGAACATTATAAGCATTATAGAGCCATTGCAGTGCTATAGTAATGTATTTATTAACTTTAGATGTTAACAGGTTGCAATTTCTTGCATAATTTCTTACAATATTCTAGTTTCAAATACCATTTAAGCCAGTATGTTTCTTATATAATTTCTGCTCTGACTGTTTATCTGTTTGTCTACATTCTATGTCCCAACACGCACAATATTGAGTTCATTAACTGAGTGACTTCCGGCTTGCCGAGGGTTAAGAGCTATTTACCGTGAGCAGCGGAGAACTCAGATTCACAGCCTTAAAAATCTCTGAAAATCTTTGGAGATGTCCAAAAAAGGAAAAAACATTGATAAGGGAAAGGAGGAAGACAAAGATTATGCGGAAGAAATGAAAAAACAGTTGGCAGACTTGATGAGAGAAATGAAAAGTGAGAGGGAGACGGAGCGAGTACTGCTGAAAGCTGAGCTGGCTGGGATTATGGACGAATGGATTGGGCGTTTTGATGCAAAAATTGAAGAAAAAATTGCAGCTGGTCTGAAGCCAATGTTGATCGAATTGAAGGAACTTCAAGCCGTGAATGTGAGGAAAGATCAGCTCTTGAAAGAGCTTGGAGATAAAATTGATGACCAAGATCAACAAGCAAAAAACAGAGATGTGATAATGACTGGTATGGATATTAAACCTAGGTCGTATGCAGCTGCCGTGAGTGGAGAAGAAGAGGGCGATACAAGGAATGTGTCGGTGGAAAACCAGGTTGAAAGGTTCCTGAGAAGCAAAGGCATTAGTCTGGATCTGGAGAACGTGGAGTCCTGCTTTCTTCTCCCGAAGGGAAAATTCGCCAAAAAGCGTGCTGTTATTCTGAAATTTGTGAGTAGAAAGCATAAGAAAAATTTGCTCAGTCAAGGCAAGAAGCTTAAAGGCGATCAAATTGGAATGAGTGAAAACTTAACCAAGAGAAATGCTAATTTGGCCTACCAAGCGAGAGGGTTAAAAAAATATGGACGGGTCCAACAAACATGGACAAGAGATGGAAGAATCTTCATCAAATCGAATGGAGCTACACCCAAAGAAGCTAAAATTGTGCAAATCAGAACGGAGGAGGATCTGGTTCAATTCCGGAGGGAAGAGGACCTGATCAACCCAAGCAGCAAGAATGAGCAACATACCTGATGGGATAAATTATCATGAAAGTCTGGAGTTATTAGCTAATCTTTACGAGGAACCTAGATTATCAGACCCAAATGACATTATTACATTATTACAAATGACATTATAGCATGGACAATTTGAATTAAAGATGGCATGGTCTTTGAATTAAAGGGATTTAAACTGGTTTGTGTCATAATATAAGGTTTGAAATTGTAAATACAATGTGCTCTGCTATTGATAACCTAAGGGAATGTGTGACTATTGAAATTTAAATGAAAGATACATGTTAATTATCAGCTGTGTGTTCAGAACACCCGATTTAAAATTGGAAGACTTTCTCTGACTGAAGAATTTGTAAATACACTGCATGTTATGGGACTGCAGCCAAGGTCAGCAGACACACTGACTGTTTTGAATACTTTTGCAGAGGTGTTTAGGCTACTAGAGAAGAAATGGACAAGGCCATATCTGCATTGTCACAGGGAGAGAGGAAAATAGAGACCTAAAATTATCTGTGTATTAGAATGAATCTACTTAAAAAAAAAGAAAAAAAAATGTGTTAACTGTAGTAGCTGTGTATCTGTGTATCTGAATCTTATGGCAGTGGGGGCGGGACTCGATAAGCCTTTGGCTTCTCCTGCTACCCTTCGGACGATAACACAAAGTAATATGTATGAATATGCAATGAGAAAAGTATGTATTATGTGTAATTGTCTGGAAGAATAATAATAAAATAAAAAATAAATAAATGGAAAGTTCACGTTCATTATTGTGATGCTTTCATATTGCTTGGTTGGTCTGCACACATATTTTATTGGCTGAAAGATAACTCTAGTTAGACAATTCTCTTAGTGAATTATTGTTCTTCCGTATGACATTCTTATATCAATACATGGTGCCTATTTACAGATAAGGCCTGGGCCAATTTTTTTTGTCAAGGGTAAAGTTGGCAAGAGTGTGGTACACTTGCATAACTTCTCAGTTTAGGTTACCACGTCCCTCAATAGGCAAAGCCTGAATGATTTGAAGCGTGCAAAGCAGCTAGAGGTAGCTGTATCACCTTCCTGTCACTTAACAATAGGTGTTGTTAGCTTACTGCCGGAGGAAAGCTTGCAGGATGGATAGATGGGTAGACAAAGAGGGGAGGGGCTGAAATTCTAGAGGCTGAAGTGTTTGTAGCCGAGCAATGATTTACCTCTTTAAAACTCCTACCTTTGAACCTCCAGACACAAACTGAGGGGGTATCCTCTGAATCCGCGAGATACTGTAATTCTCTCAGATCCCATTTCAACCTACATGACAAAAAACAGGAATGCATAAGAAAGAAGAGGGCAGGGGGAGAAGGGACTCAAAAACAATTTCACTAATTTTCTCTAACATGTGCCCTAAAATTTTTTTCTGATACCCAGCTCATGTCCGATTCCCACAAGTGTAATCCTCTTTGCTGCATAATACTCCCCTTACTTTGCAGGAATGTGGTCTGGTCAGAGGTGTTCTAATTTATTGGTTGGTGCCCTTCATTCTCAATACGTCTCTTTCTCTCTCTCTTTCTTTCCCTCCCTTACTGTCTTTTTACTCTTTTCCCCATCTTCAACCAACCCCATCTCCCTCTTTCCCCACCATGTCCTCTAACCCATTTTCTCTTATCTAAAGAAGAGGAACTGGACTATTTAACCCCACCAGTGTGGGACAGTCACCCTCCTATCTTTCTACCCGTGGACCACTGGCCGACGAGAGTAGTGATGGAGGGTGAGATTCGTCGATCAAACCTCCCTTCACAAGCAAGCAGCTATTTTTCCCCTCTCTTCCCCCATCTCAGCAGCATGCGTGGTGCAGCACTGTGCCGACCGAGGGGGAGGGAATGTCACTCAACTATTTGCTCACCGCTGCCTGTCCTCCCCTGGCAGAACAGACACCACTCAAGAGCGGCTTTTTTCAGTGGAAAAATGCCAGCATGAATGCCAAGCATGTCACAGCCTTAACCTCTCTATATCTGCCTCTCTTTCTTTCACCATCCACCCTAAAAAATCTGTTTCTCAGCAACAGAGAGCCATGGTGATGTATCCATAGCGCTTATTTCCTCTCTCTCTCTCTCTCTCATATTTTTTCCCCTCCACTGTTTTTTGAGCACCTGGAACAAATAGCCCCTCCTTCCCCTTTCAAACCATCATCGACACATGGACTCAGCACTCATGACTCCTCCAACGCTGCTAGCACGAGGCCTTAAGCCCTATAACCAAAAGTGATCTTCTTTAGAGACAAGCGTATCCCCGAGAAAGAGCCCCTGCTAATCTCTCTGTCAGTGATAGAGGCGTGTCGGGAATGTAGCAAAGCATAGCTCAGTGGAGCTGACCCAATAAATCACTCTACTTTGCATCACTTCAGATGTGTCTTAGCAGTTCATTTAGCGTACAGTGCACAGGTCTCCTCAGTCCTGGGGCCGTGTCCAACTGTCAATTTGTGGCCGGGGCTGGTTTGTTATCTCTAAGATTTCCTCTCTCAGTTTTGTCTCTTCTGTCCTCTCTCTTTTCTGTTTTTGTTTTCTTTCTCTACACAGAGGAGGCCCTGGCTGTGTCTTGTGTCTGGCATGTGCTGACGCTCACGGAGCTGCCTATGTCTGAGAATGTGACCATTTCAATAATCCCTCATTTACATGTTTAAGCTGTTTTTCTTTTCAGCGCGACGGGCAAGTGGAGACCTGTTTCTCTGCCACGCAGACATGACAATGGACAGCGTGTTGCTATGGTTTTCTGTTATCGCAAGTAATGAGAATGCCCGTTGTTTACTGCCAGAAAAGCAACGGCGACAACGTTAATTAAAAAAGTGAAGAGGTAGGATACGTGTTTGTAAGGTGCAGGTGTGAGCAGATGTACGGGTGTTGAGGACATTATCTTCAAGGACAGTTGAATGGTTTGACTGAAAATGTTTTGATAAAGAATTAAGAAGCCATAATGTCCAATCCTGAAACAAACAAATGTTTCAACGAAAAGGCTTTAATAAACACAGTGGCCTTTATATTCATGTGGTGTACACCAGCAGTAGCTCAAACTCAGTCGCAGTGTATTTTCCCTCAGGCAAGACAAAGACAAATGTGCGTTCAGTGTAATAAATTCAAATATAATATTGGAAATGTTTTGTCCAACACTCCTAAATATCAGTTTCTTTGTTATCCGTTCTCTTGTACTCAGTGAAGGTAACTCTATAATATGTGTCATTGTTTTGGCCCTCATGTAACAACTGCATTCACAAACTGACCCCAGTATATTCAGAAAAATGTACAGTTATGGAGCACGACTTAACAAGCCTGATGGCCCGCGGTATAGCATTAAACAAGCAGATGGTCAGTCCAAATTCCAGCCACACCACTCCACCCCACGCTACCATGGCTTCAGTAGACCATACGCTACTATAAATAGGTTGGGATCTGTGGATATTCGAACTAGGCATCCACTCCGTCATTCATCTAAATTAATCTATGGTATCTTTTAAATGTAGGATGGTATGTGGCACTCGGAGAATTTGCCCTGCATATGTCTACTGAGCTAAACAGGGCATTAACAATGTGGTCGGCCAAGATGAAAACGACCCCCCTCATGTGCTGTACAGTCAGATGAAATCTATTTCTGATAGTTCTACTGTATCCCGGAAACAGGTCGGGTGCTATTTCAGTTAGAAAGTTTTTTTTTTTTTTTGGATGGATAACTTTGTAAGTTGGATTTTCCCCTTGTGGGCCTGGTACTCCCAAGGGACCCCACATTTAAGTGAGGAGCAGGAAGAAACATTATTTTGGGGATATATGGAAAAAATATGTATAATTGTAGCTAATCAAAACATAATCTCCCATCGTCATTGGGCCTTTCTACAGTCAAGGTGCTGAAACAAAACCAAGTGTGACTTTACATATTTTCAGCCATTCCTGATCTTTATTTGTCTTTCTATTTATCTTTATTAATTTGTCATTCATTTTGTAATTTATAAATCACCCTTCCAGCAAAATGAGTCTCAATGATATGGAAAGTAACATGAATGAATTACATTTGATAACTACCAACGCTGCAGTTTGAGACATCCGTTTTCATTCACAATTAACATTGAAATTGAAATGTTAATTCTGACAGGTTCAACTATCCATGCCAATTATATGATGATATTGCTACCAGGGCAGCCCGTCCCTAAAGACAGAACACACGCGCTGTGCGTTTTTTTTTTTTTTTTTTTGCACATATAATGCGCATACTGACAGTGTTGCGGGCTTGAGCAGTTCAGGAGGCCCTTGAATTTTTTCATTGTTGACTCTTTTTTTTTGTCATACTCAATTTATCTCAGATTACACTTTCTCACACTTTACGTTCTTAATGTTTCATAAATTACGCTTAGGGCCCCAATTTGGCCAGGGGCAGCCCTGATTGCAACTATATCCCACTAACTGGAAATGGAAAAAGCCTGTGAGCGAGAGGCTAATCTGGTCACTGTAACCAGTTCAATACTTACACGCCTTACCATCCAGTCCCGCTACAATTTGTGGACACTCTGCAAGAGTAGTGACACTATTTTCTCTTATGAGAAAACTTAATCTTGAAAATTGCTTGAGAGGAAAAAGAGCTTTGGAGCAAACTGAATTGAAACATCCTTCTCTCTGTGTCAGAACACCATAACTCCAGGCTACTCAATAATCCTTGTCCTTGAGTGCAGATGGAATTGAAGAATGTGCTTAAATAAATCATTGGGTGTACTTAAAGTATACACAGAAAAGATTTTCCACTACAGTAATGAGAGTAATTAGTTACTTTCCAACACAACCAATGACAGAAATCAATATTCTACTAAACACAAAGTTCATTTAAAATGCATATTTTTCATTTTCACAGCAGACATTTTGACCTTTCCTAGAAGGAAAATTACAGGTGTTACTAGTAAAATTTTAGTCAAGACACCTACGTCAAGCTTCAGCTATTGATTTAAATATAACATGTGAGTTAATTGTTTGGGGTTATGGGGAGGATTGTCCCTTAGCTCTGACATACATATTATCTGATGAACAGACTAATGCAGAAGCTCAGATAATAACTAGACTATAAATGAAGGACCACCTAAATAAACTTGGGCATGATAATTGGACTGGCTGGATCTCTGCAATTTGGCCGTTGTGAATGTTGCTTTACTGTAGTTTCATTCTTTAAAATACGTTTTCAGAAAAGTCTACAACAAATGACCAAATTTCTTTCTTATTTCATGTTCTCCAAGCCACTCGAAGCATTTTTAAAGGCCTACTTCACCAGTGAGAATAAGAAGGTGTATTGAACTCTGAGATCCTGTGTAGTATAAATGTGCATTTTTTTTAGAAATCGGTTCACCCTAGCCTGGGAAAAGGCCCTACAGATGATGTCACGATTGGGCAAACTGTAGGGTTAGACAGTGAGACCATAAAACACTCTTTCTGCCTTTCCTCAGGCTAGCATGAACCGATTTCTAAAAATGTTGCACTTTAGGCCTTTAAGTATTACCTAGATGTAACTTAAAACATTGATGCTGTCTCTGTGCCTTTTACAAGTGTCAGAACGTCATTCTGAGGGAGAAAACATGCACAGCACCAGGGCTAATCGAACTGAAATACATAAGTGGAATGTAGACATTTAAAATTGTATCAGTAACACCTCTTGTGCCTTTCCTGTTATACGGCATATGTCAAACTGTGCCCATATAAAAAAAAACATGGAGCTATCTAGCTCTTGGTTTGGTCGGTTTGTTACAGTTTTAATGTTGTGGCTGTCACTTTGCTTTAGCTGCATTCCTTAAGGTAAGATTTAAAAAGAATTTATGGCAAAGGAGAAATCCACATGTATATTTAATCCGGCGCTTCACATAGAGGACACTTTGACTCGTCATTGCAGGAAGAGCGCAACATGGAGTAACTAACAACATTAACGGTGTCTCTGTCAGTGTCCCTGTCGCTCCTGTGAGGAAACAAACACAACACCGGGGAGCTGCCACTGAAACACATATGTGGAAATGCAGACATTAATAATGTTATTAGTTACACCTTGTGTTTGACTAGTCGAAATGTCTGCTGCGAGGAACGGTATAATGACTTGCAATTTGCATAAGCATTTGACAGGTGTTGTCGAGCTCGGGGCTTATTCCTTTCTCCCAGGAGCCCTCCCCGAGTCGAAGTCAGACAGCATAATTTTCTAATAAGACTTCCGTGGGCTGTTGTTGGTGACATTTCTCTACTTTTATGTCTGCATTAAAAACACTGGAATTATAGGTGTTTATTAAAAGGGAGGACTGGATGGTGCAGCTACAGCCACATGATCTTGTGGTGATTCAGAGGGTATAATAGCATCTTTTATCACTTCCAGGTAATGGGCAGGTTGACAGATGACACTGGCTTCCTGTTAAATCATCAAAGAGGGAAGCTGCAGGCCTGTCAGAACATGGCAGCGCTTCCTCGAAGACGCACCCCCCCTACCCACCCCTTCCAAAACACACACATTAGCCCCCGCGCACAGACAAACAAGACACCTCAAACCCACACTCAAATGGATGGGTGAGGTTTGACATAACTGACCTCTTCACCTTTGCCCTCTGACTAGTTTCACCCCTATATGGGAGGTTCTTTCTCTCTCTCTCTCTCTGAACTCCAGTCTGCTCATGCTGTCTCTCTCTCTCTGTCTGCAGACCTGAATGAGTGCGGGCTGAAGCCGAGGCCTTGTAAACACAGGTGCATGAACACGTACGGGAGTTACAAGTGCTACTGCCTCAACGGCTACATGCTGATGCCTGATGGGACCTGTGGAAGTGAGTCTGTCTTCCTCTTAAACACACACACACAGAGACACACACACACACACACACACAATAAATACTCTGTCAGTCTCAGTCTCTGTGATTGTTCGCACTGTTTGTATTGTTGTCTGAAATGTGGGTATTTTCATTCCTGACCTATTTTCTCCCTTGTGAGTTTTTTCTATTCATCATCTCTTTTCCGCTTTGTAACCTGGATGTGCAACTGCGAAGCCTTCCTTCACTTCAACACAAATTTATTCATTCTGAATTCCTGCAAAAAGCAGTGCTGGTGACATACTATGCTCTATATTATAAAATGTGTTTTCCCACTCGTGTGAGTGCCTCCGACAGCAGCCTCACAAACCCTTTGATAGACTGCTTTGATTAAAGCCCTGTGCCGATCCCCTTCATTATTGCAGCTCTAC
Source organism: Hyperoplus immaculatus (assembly GCA_949357725.1). NCBI lineage: Eukaryota > Metazoa > Chordata > Actinopteri > Uranoscopiformes > Ammodytidae > Hyperoplus > Hyperoplus immaculatus. The sequence continues at coordinate 9,376,674 of OX442355.1, read as the reverse complement.
AGTGTGAAGAACCCTTGTGAAGAACCCAAAGAGGGTTAAAATGAAAAATAATGTAAAAGAAACACTCTTTGGAGCCTTGAGCGAATGAGTGCAGCTCTTAATAGTTGCACTGAGGTATTTCACAGAATTGGAGTTGGTGCCTATACACGTCTCCCTGTAAATTCTGTCCCCCGCCTGATAACTATTTTCTGCTCACGTTTCTCCAGGATGGCGTAACTCCTGGTAACTAAATTCCAAATTGCTCAACACTGGAGGCAATCTCAAATTGTTTTAGGTGTGATGTCTGTCTAAGCTACTGATTTGATCAATAGATCGCTCGGCCACAGCATTTAATCAGCCAGGCTTGCCAGTCATCACACTGGACTCCAGGGTGCCTTCAGCAGCTGAAGTGGCGATGGCAGCATGAGCCCCAATTTTAATTTCCTTTTTTAAGGTCCCAAGTTATTGAGAGAGGCTGAACAAAATCCATTCCACTATTTTGTTATTGCAAAGGGTCTTGATCTGCCCAGCATGGGTCAACTACAGAGGTGCTTCAAATTGGCGCTTTGATGGTGTAGGAAATGGATTATGAGTTGTGGGGAAGGATGAAAGTTGGCTAAGGGAGGATTGTGTGGGCTGAGGTGTGAGCACAGTGCGACTGCGCAGCATAGGAATCTAATAAAGGCAGAGTGGCTGTTGTCTGCACCTCAGGGTCAACTCGACTAATATCAGAAAAGGCAGGTGAGTGGCCTGCTAGCACTAGCTTGAGGACAAGGCTAAGTGTGATTGGGAATGTGACGGGGGGGAAAAAGTGAAAGTGGGGGCAGTTATAACTGTCCCTCCCCTCTTCTCTTCCTTTTTAATATGTGCTGCGTTTCCCTCATGTCCATCAGATGCTCGCACTTGTGGCATGGCCAACTGCCAGTACGGCTGTGAGGTGCTGAAAGGAGAGGTCCGATGTCAGTGTCCGTCGCCCGGGCTACAGCTGGCTCCGGATGGAAGAACCTGTGTGGGTACGTCCGGCTGTTTTATATATGGCCACACAGCAGGCAATGACAACTGTTACCACTCCCTTCAATGAGCAACCCATTTAAAATGTCACTAACAGGAATGTTTTATTTTTTATTTTTTTTTATGTTTTCTTCTGAGTCTTGTTAGAATCAAATGCAATTGTTTTGGCAGAGCAAGAAAGAAAACTTGGCAGCCGAAATTCCATTTGGGAATCAAGTCAAACTGTCTTGGCAAGCAAAGCTGACATTCATCAAGAATATTTTCTAATACATTTTATTATTATTTATTTTTTTTACTTTGATCAAGGCACCCAGCAATTAAACAGTCATTGTCTATCTAGATGATGACTTTATTCCATTCACTTCCTTTTAGCTTTTGCAGCAGAATCGCTCCACAACCCTCCTCCTGTCTTCCCCTTCCTTTTTTAATTACTGTATGTTGCAGATGAGTAACTGACAGATGTAAGGGGTCAGTTGAGGCACTTAACCTGGGAGTGGTTTAAATACAGGTTGTTCCAGAGCGGACTGTTCCACTTGCCTTACAGTCCCACTTAAGTGCACGCTGGTTAATGGGGGGCGGATTTTCTAAAAGAGCACAGACATCAATCATGAAAAATAATGGAGAAGGAAGGAAAAGCTTTCCAAGCACAGGTGTTACGACCCTTTATTGGAATGTTTCCTGATCTCTCGGGGAAGCCGCTGCTTTATGGAGAGTTTTATGGAGGGTTTCTAATCATATTTATGGGGTTGAATCATTCCAGTAACCAGAGCCTTATGAGAGAGTTTGTATGGATGCAGAGCTGTTTCTACAGCTGTGAATGAAATGTGAAATTGAATGTATAGAAGACATTTTTGTTGCAGCTTTAAATGTGGCCTCAGCCCCATATTTGTTAAACGTAAAGGAATGTTCTGCATCCAGTAGTAAAAACAATGTCACACAACAAACAAATAATCATAAAAAATACAAAACACAGAACATAAAAACATAAAAGCATACAGGAGACATCATATAATCATTTACATTGCTTAAGAAAGACAAAGCTGCTACCCTAGTTTGTTTAGGAAGCCATCAGCTTTCTGCATAAACATACATAATTACACTTTCTAAAAGGCTGTTTTAAGTGTTTGAAAATGCTTCAGTACCATTAAACGAGTGTAATGAACTTTGATCTCATATTTAATAATATATGAATAGGGTTATATTATTTGTAATTAAATAATAATAATAGGAAACTAGCAGAAATTTTAAAAAAACTGAAGCAGTAAATAAGTTCTGCAGCTGGTAGACGAGGTACATCACATTGTATGATAAGAAGAATTCAGTACCACACTGACAATTGCAGCCAGTGAAGATGCTTTGAGAGACATTGCAAACCAAATCAACGCCATTCACTGTATTGGTGTTGTTTGCACAATCTATAATGTTTATAATCATGTCTTTTTGACTTAAGGAAGGAAATTAATATCCATATTCAACTAACTATAATCAATGTGAGGAATACATTCCCTGCTGATTGGATTCATGAAATGATTCATTTTCTAATCTTTTTTTTTAAAGAAACTGCACCCTTTATTTGTGTACAAGACAATGGATTAGTCCAGAAACCCCAATAAGAAGGCTGTCTCATGATCCACTACAAATAAATATTGACTTGTTTTTGCGCTGACAGACCTGCTACAAAACTCTCCAATAAATGTGAGAGTGTATCGATGCCTTTTTCATTGTTGAAGACGATCAGAAGGCTGCATCTTCCATTGCTGCTTCACGTAGAAATTGCTGAATGTATCAGGCATGCTGTCAAATAAAACCCCATGCCAGTGGTTAATATTGGCTGATATATATACAGTATATTGTTATGGTTATCTACAGTATATCTGATGCTTAAAGATTTGATACCTTGAAATAAAAGCCTGAGCTGTCTTCAATGCCTGTTTTTAAGAATGTTTACACATGTAAACCTAATAAAAACAGGCATTTGTAAACAATATTATATATTTCTTATAAAGACACAGGGACTGTGTACATAATAATTCACCATTGCCCTGCAAGATGAATAATTCAACTGCAGGCCTTTAAGCAGTTCCACTGGAGCAGTTTGGGATTAAGTGCCTCGCTAATGAGAATCACAACTGTAGCTGTTAAGGGATGAGGGAGCTCCACACGCTTGTTTTCCCCGGCGTGTCCAGGTGTCTCAGTGTTTTTAGTCCATTTTAAACAACAGTTCCTGTTGGAGCAACACAGTGCCTCAGCTGCATTATAAATTAAGGATTTTCAGGCAAATGCTTAGAGCCTCCCTGTGTCTAAATATTAATGTCCCACATGTCTGCAAAGGTGATCAACAGTGACGCTGAGAATAGGTCTTTAAATAATGAAACAAGGTAGTGTGCATTGTATTCTGCTCACTGAACAGAATTTATAATAGGCTTTGTACATAGGAGAATATTAAACCATGGAAGGTGAAAAACTCTTCTGGCCTAAAAATAAACGTTTGTTTAGTTTTGGTTTAAATTACCTTTTTTTCCCCCTTGATGTTTTTAATTTTGAACGCATTTCAAGTGTGTGACCGACTCAAGCATCAAAAATAATGAAAATATTGTCTTATAATTTGAATATTTTCTTCTTCTGTGTAAATGACCTGTATCTCTATTTCTCTCTTGCAGATGTGGATGAGTGTGCAGCAGGAATAGCGGTGTGTCCCAGGTTCAGGAAATGCATCAACACCTTTGGTAGCTACATCTGCAAGTGCCACGAAGGTTTTGACCTGCAATACATCAATGGGAAATACCAATGCATAGGTAATGTCACAAGGTCTCGGCAGTGAGGCTTTTACAGATAAAACTTACAAAGGTCATATCAGTGCTGAGATATTTTTGAATTATTACCAAGCTATTTTTAGTGATGTAGGTGTTGTTTTTCTGTGAGCGAGAGCATGTACACACACACACACAAACACACACACACACACACACACACACACACACACACACACACACACACACACACACACACACAAACACAAGGGCCGCACGCACTCTCACACATGCGACACATTGAAAAAAAAGGCATATTATAGGACTGGTTCATATGCTTTCAAACTGTTTGCTGCAAGGCGTCTTTTTATAGCGGCTGATGGGGAACTAAATGCAATGTCCTTGTTCCGGCCCAAAAAATATATTACATCTGTAGATGATATGAGGCCTTACTAGTCTGGGTTGGACAAATCAAGTGCTTATCTACCATGGTTACAGGTTTTTTGCTATAAAAGTCCTTTTTCTTACTGTCACTCTGCTGCATGCAGCTAAGGAAGAAAACCCTTTCTGGAGAAACACAAAGGCATTTTTGAACAAAACAAATACTGTAGTTCATTAGCTAAAGCACCATACAGTTAATTCTTGACAGACTTTTACTTTACTTGAATATTTTCACGCCATGCTACTTTATACTTCCAGTTCACTACGAGGCACAATTCTGCTTTTTACTCCACAACATTTATCTGACAGGTTACTCGTTGCATACTGCAGATTAGATTCCTCTCTAAAAATCGGATCAAAATTCTATTCAAACTCACAGCTCTCACCTTAAATCTTTAACCTTTATTTATTCATCAATTAATTTTTCTTTAACAAATGTTTAAAAAAAGAGCAACAGTTGAGCACTGACTGTAATCTTGCCATTTGCTCCTAAGATGCTTCAAAAATATACTGTATTTCTCTGAGGATGTTTTTTACCAAACAACTGTCATAATGATTTTGCCCTGGCATTCATGTAGGGGTCACAAACAGCCCATAAGACATTAACTTTGAGCCCCCCTTGAAGTAGATAGGCAGTTAGCCTTTGATATCCTGCTGTTATGTCTGAAGCTTTTTACATTTTACAGCAGGTAGCTGAATGTTGTTATGTTTCCATTATCTTTCAGATGTGGATGAGTGCTCTTTAGGCCAGAGCCACTGCAGCAGCTTTGCCACCTGTTACAACACGCCGGGCTCCTACAAGTGCAAATGCAAAGATGGCTACAGGGGGATGGGCCATGACTGCAAACGTAAGAAATGAGAACAAAACCGGTGCCCCGATGCTCAATTTAGCAAAGAGGAACAGGGGGCCTCACATTGTTTGTTTCCTCTGCCCTCCTCATAGCCTCCTTTCTAAAGGCTGTCAGTCTTAACTTAAATCACCCTGCTGCCTTATCACATGTGCCCAGAGTGACATGTGGTCATTTTGACGAGCGAAATTAAAAGGAGGCATCATCAAAAGTAAATATTTCCTGGCAGTTTGTCTCCATTTGCATGCTGACACACGGTGCATTTATCTCCAAGCTCGGTTGACAAGAAGTCATGTATTCTCCCCAGTTATTTAATCATCTAACAGAAAAAACTGGTGTAACGGTCAAGTGAGTAGAGAGGATGCCTCCCGGGATTCAAATACACTGAAGTGTATACACCCCCTCCCCCCCGTAGCCTGCCCAAAGGGGTGTGAGCCACAAGTGCCTTGGGTGTCCAGTTGCAATATTCTATTTGTGTGTCAGATATCAAAGTTGCCTGAAACCCAGGAAGGCAATAACCGAGTTCAAACCACTTGGCTTTGTCCACTCTCATTCCTCACTTGTGAAATCCTCACGACCCCCCCAGTCAGCCTTTCCCCACTCCCACATCATACCAACCCCCCAATCTCTGGCCCTGCTCCTCAACTGAAGAATGTGTGAACGAACAAAGGAAAAGGAGGTGTAACTTTGATGACATCATCAGGGCGAGGGTGATCTATGGGGCACAGCAACCTGTTTAAATGACAGATCATTCCACACATAGAGAACAGCTTTAGCCGGATTGCTGCGAGGCCTCCGGCTATGAGCACGTAAATAATTACAAATCAGGGTGAGCACAGGGACAGATGACAAGCCAACGTCAGATGGCGATATTGGTTTCACAAGAGCAGGAATTCACTGAATGTGGAGTTTTTGTGGTAAAGCTTGTGAAGGCATATGTCACGCATCCACCATCCCTCTTTCTCTCTTTTAACATCACTATTGAGGAAATGATGTCCAGAATTGTCTTTAGAGCTCACACAAATGAATGAACGTATAAGCTTGGAGCAGCTTTTCGCTTCAGTGAGATGTAAAACACCCCCAATTTGTTTGAGGGTGATAACATTTAGTTAATAGATATCAGGAGAAATATCAGTAGATGAAAGAAAGCCCCGCTCTGCAAGAAGTCTGGATAATCATTGCGGTTTAGTCTGCAATTCTATGCCTCATCAAATCTTAAGTGTTCATATATTCAGTGCTCCATCTGCTCTCTCTTTATTATTTCAGCCATTCCTAAGGTGGTTATTGATCCTCCGAGACCGGGCAAACGGCCTCCGAATCATCACAACCACATCCCGGACATGGATGAGAGGAGGACCACCACCACCGTGCGCCCGGCGGTGACTCAGAGGAGAATCTTTCCCGTTATTCCCAAAACAACAACAACCACTGTGGCGCCCCGGACAGTCAAACCAGCGACCAAAGCTCCTCCTCCGCCCCCAAAGAGGATCACCCCACGTCCACGCAAGCCGGCCGTTCCCACCCGTAGGCCCTACATCCCACCCAGGAAGCCTCCAGCAGCACCCACACGCAAGCCCTACGTCCCACCCAGGAAGCCTCCAGCAGCACCCACACGCAAGCCCTACGTCCCACCCAGGCCAGTGCCTCCCACCAGACTGCCACAGACACCACCACCACTGGTCACACCAGTAGACAACACCATCCAGAAAGAGGTCACCAAACAGCGAGGGGATGTTCATAGTAAGAAGGTTTTTTTTTAAATTATTATTATATTGTCTCATATTTCAAGGAGTTGACATTTGTTCTTTCATCAATTTTGGCAGAAAATACACTTTTTTCACCATTTTCAATACACACACAATGTCTTGAGACATTTTCATAGTTGAAGGGGAAATCTTTATAAATAATTATATTATGATGATTAATGCAAACAAACCTTTAACTGTGCATGGGTTTCATGAGGGACACAGGGTTAAGTGATGATTTTCTGTGGGTTTATTAACAGTGATACCTTTCACATTACATATACAGAAATACACATTGTTCATATGTAATACTAGAGAGCATAGTTAGGGTTGTTGCAGTAGATGGGTTCAATCTCAGATTTGTATGTTTGCTAGTGAGTTGAGCCTCTTCTTTGCCTTTTGGTCACAGATTTAGAAATACTGTAAGAAGGCACTTGTTTGTCCAACACTTCATCTTCATCAGCTCCCTGTCAGGTTTCCGTTGAAAAGATTGGAGCAAATTTGCATATTTCTTCATCCGAATCCTGAAACATTGTGTTCATCGTGAAACCTGTCATATTGTGGGGAATCAGAATTGATGTTTATGTGACAGATGATGTACATTATCATATTCTATTATTCAAACACATGAGTATGTGGATGTAACTTATCTGTCCACTTGGGAGTCAGTAAACAGGTGTTGATGGTTTCTGAACATTGTGCAAGAAATGTAAATCATTTTCTTTATGTGAACTGTTGATAAATGATTTATGGTGATGGGAGGGCTGAGCGTTCACGCTTAAGTATTTCCTCACTGTCATACATCCTCCCACATATAAGAATTCAAGGTGGTTAATATGTTAATCAAGCTGTATCCTCCCACATACAGTATTATACACAGATTGTGAAGAAATAACCCATTTTTTACACATGTCAAAATAGTCTTACTAATTGCAGAGGAGTGCTAAATGCTCGGTATATTTTCCCCTCAACTTAATTATCTATCAGTTAACTAAACAAACTCCAGCAGACAGTTGTTGATCTGCCTGTCACTGTGTTCTCCGTCAAACATGTTTTTTGACGAAATGCATCATCTATTATTGAGTTAATTTAATGTTCTTGATCGAAACCAGTTAAGAGTTGAAGTCATAATACTGTAGCATTAATATGTGATTGACATTGTTTATTTCTGCTCTAGGAAGGTAATCACTGCAATCATCTGCAGCTTTCTTTGTCTTAAATGCGTGTGCATCTTCCTAACAGCTGTTTGTTCCTGAGATAATCCTGTGACATGTGACTTGTTAATCATGAAAAATGTTTCAGTTTAGTGCCAAAATCAATTACTCTAATAGATGATTTGCATACAGTATTTCAAGGATGCAGCTGGTGGAATTCTATATTTTTTTTTTACAATTGTCTACAAAAAGAGATCAAATCTAACAATGAAATGATGCTGTTAACAAGTCTTTTATTATCTGTCTATGTTTGAAGCCTGATATAGTTTATTACTAACAGAATACCATTCACCTCCTTTTGGGTTGAATATTTCTAAACCTTGACACATAAAAACCAAAACAATCTGTTTGGTAATACTTGTACACAACAAGGTTTGGGTGATAAGATAAATCATTTTGTCTAGTTAAACTGCGATTGTAAATAAGTATTCTTTTAGTATTCTCGAAGAACTGCATACAAGAAACAGATAAAGCAGGAACTACGCTTTTGCACATTATAATATAGAGCCAAATGGAAAGAGCAGCAGAAGGTGAAAATAATTGGAAAGTTTAGTCGAGGCGCACCACAAGTTTTAATTGGGCATTGTAAATAAGTGCCTGCTTCTGCTTTTAGTTGTCATGCTCACTTGCAGGCATAGCAAAAAATGTGTCTTTACCAAACCTAACATTCAGCTGCTTTGACCTAGAAACTTCTGGTCAGATGCAACAGCAATGTACAGCCTGGTACTCACCTTGCCAGATGGCATCACATAATTATAAAAAAGAAAGTGGGAAGAGAAAATTACATTAGCACCTGTCTGCACGACTTGAGGGAGATATCAATCTAATATGTGCAGCACTGCAGAACAGTAATAGAAATAAGAGCTTTCCTGGAGATGGTTTGAACAATATGAGAGAGGGAGGGAGGAGAGAAAACTCTACTAATAAGATAAAAATAGAGATCATTTGAATAATAGTCTTGTGGCATCAACACCTCAGCTGTGCCTTCCTTTCAGTGTTAAAACAACGCAACCCTGTTCCTTTCAACATTTTCTTATGCTTATGCTTAGCAACCTGGTGATGATGCTGACTTTGCTTCCAGCCAACAATAGTTACAGCACATAGCCGCCAGTAGAACCACACATTACCGTTGTTAGATTCAAGACATGATGGACCATGATAGAAGCAAGCTGTTTTTACTCCTGCTCCCATTCTTTATGCTAAGCGAAGCGTTTTAGCTCTAGCTCCATACAAGGACAAGAAAGTAAATAAGCATATTTTTAAGACTATACATTGAAGTCTGCGTCACCCAGTTATAGGATGGGCCCTTTCAGTGCTCAGTTTGACATAAAGGGGCAAATGTCTCGGACTCTGATGGACTGACAGTTCAAGTGCGGGTTACGGCACTTGAACTCATCGAATACGAGCAATAATGTGCCTGGGATGCTGGGAAGAGTTTTATTGACATATTGTCTCCTTAAATTACACTATAGTTTGTCTCTTGTCCAAATGCCATAGACACTAAAATAGAGACGTGTAACTGTAATTTTCATTCTTTTGACACCTTTCTCCATAAAGAACCTCTTCATAAAACATTCCATATATCCAGTAAAACCGCCTGTCATTCTTATTGTGTCAAAGCTCCAACGCATCTTTCGCTGCAAATGTAAAAGTATATGAAAACGTTCTATGCTTTAGCTTTGTCAGTTGACCTTTAGCAGGACAGCTTGGCTTATAGTATTTTGGGCTGTGTGTGTGTGTGACCCCTCTGCAGAAGCAAAGAGGCTATTTCTGGAAAGGCTGTGTACTGTATATGTGTGTATAGCTATCGGTTGTGTAGCAGCAACGTTGCATCAGATGACCCATTGCCCTTTTACCATTCACATATGACTCGTAGCGTGTTGCTGCAGGTTTTTTTTTCAGGTAGTCTGGTCCCTTCAGCCGTCCATGCAGCGCCGTAAAACGTGCTTCACTCAAGATATGCAGGCACTAAACCGTGACATTGATTCATCCTGGTAGAGTCCTTGTAGAGTAATGAAAGGAGAGACACAAAATAGTCCAGAGCGGGGATGCCAGTGAGTAAATATAATACCTTGTGTTAATCCTTTATCTAAACCTGCATCTCTCACTTCTCCCGCAGTCCCTCGGAACCACGGCCATAACACAGTGATTGGCGTGGACTTTGACATTGAGCTGGGCAACACGGCAGATGAAGCCAAGGACGATCCAGGTAAACACACAACATGTTGGACAGAGATAATCGGCAGCAGCCCCCGCGCTCAAAGCAGACAGCAGAGCTCAAATGGTGACAGACGAGCCACATTTGGCTCTTGGCAAAATGAAACTGACGATCAACTTGTGCAGTGCTGATAACGAGGCCTAGATATTATGGTGACCAGATGTGTTCTGATAGGCCTTTTCACCGGGAAGAGACACATGACATCTGGCCGTACTTTTCCACTTTTCACATTATGCTGGCTTGATTGCTTAAAGCCACTACGAGTAACATGGCACGTTGGCGTCCCCTTTGGACAAAAGCGGTAGTATTTTTACGACGCCCGCTGTCGCAAAGCTGTTTTCTAGCTCGTGCCAGGCGCGTGAGTGTGAACTGAGAAGGGGAGAAGGGAGCAATATAGTGCATGTCCGTGTGTTGAAAGTGTGAGGACTCTTTTCGGCTCCGTGAGAGTGGTTTTGACACTGCATGAACTAATGCCAGTCACTGCCACACGCACCTGATTGCAATGAGTTGATGCAGCAGTGCAACTACTCTCTCTCACGGAGCTGAAAGATTCCGTGTCCTCACAGAAAGCGAATGAACGAGAGACGGCAGTTAGTATGGATCACGATGAGGTAATGTGTTTATGTTGTTGTAAATAATTACTATTTCAGATAATGCTTATCTGATGATGGTGAAGCAAAGCAAACTTTGTGTTAGTACTGCTCATTCATTTAGGAGTAAACACTGCAGTCTAGTTTCGCTCTTGTGAAATTGCATACACGTTGCTTGGCAACGCCCTCGTCCCCCCGTAGCCTATATCACTCTCCCTTTTGGCTTTTCTTCATTGCATTTTCTTTTTTTTCTTTGATGGTTCAGCCCCGTTATCAGTCATTATGACGAAAAATAACTGTATCAAACAAGGCTCCCGCTCCCCTTCCCTCACCTGGAGGGATAGGCTTCTCAATTCACGTTGCAGCGCCACACTGAAATCTGCGACCAATACGGATATGTGACCATAGAGTTTGCACGAGCGAACCGAAAATCGGACTGGGTGTGCGACCAGACCAAAAGCAGTAATAAAAACTATTTAAAAATGTCTTTCTTTGCACTGATGGTCTCGTTTGCTGTTAAAGGTCATTTATGATTATCAGAGGAAACATGAGGCTGTTTAAAAGATATTTAAATGTTACTCGTAGCCTCTTTAAATGATTAATTGATCATTTGGAAATATACATCAGTTCTGTTAAGCTCTCTAGAACTAGATGTAGATTCCCTAACACAAGTACATGAGACAGTTCAGTGAAGAGATAGCATTTCATCTGTTATATTAAGCCAATGTGTTGCATTAATGACAATGGTATGTGGATTGATTTGTGTAATGATTTAGTATCAAGTTTATTTTGGTACACATTGAATCACTTGCGATGCAGTGTCAAGAGAGAAGACGTTTTCATTGGCCCAGAAAATGAACTGAGAAGTGTTTTGTGGAAAACCCTAATTCAGGGACAATGTGATGGATGTTATTCTTATGTTTGAACTAAATTGCGGCAACTGTATTTCCTGTGTTTCCTTTATATTCATCATTGCTTGCTTGAGTAATAAATCATCCTTCATTGAATATTATGACTATTTCCACTATACACTATAGTATTGTAATATGGTGTTGTAGGGTCTGCTATACCAGCAGAAGTACACTCCCTTACCACACACACACACACACACACACACACACACACACACACACACACAGCCTGATATCAGCAATTCCAACAACTCATATGCATATGTGGTTCATGAGGCTCCTTTTCCAGTTGACTTTTCCTCACTACTTCCGTTCTTTTCAGAGAATAGAACAACTGTTTACACCTTTATTTTATCAGCATGCACATCATAACGTGCTTCAGTTAGCTCCTGTTACTCTGAGTAACATTCACACAGCACAGTTCCTGTGAAGTGTTACATAGAGTATGTATGCCCCCTCCCCTTCTTCTCTGAAAGGTGTGTTTTATTCTCTTCAGAGTCGGGGTATCTGAGCTGCTCCTTTGATGACGGTCTATGTGGCTGGATCCGGGACAAAGACGGAGACCTGCACTGGGAGACGACACCTGATCCGTCGGGTAATTAAAGGGACAGGGTTCAACGATTCTCGCTCAAGCTAAATTGTTTATTATGTTGTCAGCAAAATGGAAACAGGAAAAGCCACACACACACACACACACACACACACACACACACGCAAACCCCTCACAGAGCCAGACAAGCCATGCAGCTCGATTTTTGTTCTGCTCAATACAGGTCAAGGTAAAAATTACTCGAGGTTAAAGTAGTTTGTTTTTGCTGCAGATTAGTGCTTTTCTCTACAAAGCGATTCAAATGAGAAGTGGATTACGTGACCTGTCAGTGATATATTCATGCTCACATTAAATGGGAACACGACACTGTTTTTCTCTGTGGTTCAGACGAGGGGAAAATGCGACGAGTTGTGTTGAGAGGGCTCAGTAGACGGGGTGTGAAGACTAAACAGTGCGGCGTACTGGCACTGTTCAAGAGCCGCTAACTACATCAGGCTTCCTCTGCCAACTGGCTTCTTCGTGCTGCAGTTACACTTGTGTGTTCCAGGCATTCAGACGGAGGCCTCATTTCCGCCAAGTTTGCGCTCACACTCAATTAGAGAAAATAATTTGTTTTGCCCAGATCTCTTAGTTGCCTAGAAAATCAGTTACAGTAAATCATCAGCTAAGCCGACTGTGGCTCAGTTGGTAGAGCGGGTCGGCCGATGATCAAAAGGTTGGAGGTTCGATCCCCGCCCTGCCACCTGTGTCATAGTTGTTGTGTCCTTGGGCAAGACACTTCACCCACCTTGCCTCGTGTGAATGTCGATAGTTAGCCTGCAATCGGTGTATGAATGTGTGTGTGAATGGTAACGTGGGAAAGGAAAACAGCTCTCCCTTGCAAAAGAGTCTTCGGACTCAATGGGACATACCTGTATAAATAAAGGTTAAAAAAAAAAAAAAAAAAAAAAAAAAAAGCCCTGACCAAGAGGAATTCCATTTAAGCATTTCCAATAGCCAGTACAGTATTTGAACATTTGAACAGTGTCTAATTTATGGATTATGTGTGTCCACATATACACAGCTTTTACTACATCGTCAGGGTGTTGTGACTCATGTAATTATTTACTGTTCATCACTTTAGGATCCTTTGATAGATAGCCACTGGTGAACACTCATGGCTGGTAGGGAATTGGCACAGATTTAGAGGGCGCTCATAATTTATGCAGAAAGCCTCTGAAGCCCTCAGATTTGAATTGCACCCCCTGTGGTTAACACCAGCCCTGCACGGATCTGCTAGATAAGCAGAAATACCTCTACATTAATCAGCTATTATCCAAAGGCACTTTAACCTTTACATTTTTTAAACTATATAGCTATTCTTTCACTAACTAATGCATGAATCTATTTGCTACTGGCAACGTTCTTCATTTTTAAGGTGGAATAACACAATTGAGAGAAGTCATTTTCACCAGTCTATTTGTTCACTTGTTAAGGTGTCATGTAAGGTTTCAGTTCACCATAATTTTATTTAATTTTTCTTACTCATTGCCATAGCGCTATTAGGCCTTCTGCTTCTGCGGTTATTTTTTTTGTGTCGTTAGTTTTGCTTGCAATCAGAATGAGGAGGTCAAGGGTTTGTTGCTCAAAGCATTACAAACACACATGCACATGATCGGTTGAGTATAAATAATACATTATTCAAAATCTTAAATGAGGAAAAAAATCACATCTCCATTATTGTCTTATTATATTACTATTAAATTATTTCTTAGGATACAGTAATATATAGGCCGTGCCAAGGTGCTACTAGCAATGTAGCATTTCTCCCATCAGGCAGGGAACTATTTTCGTACCATGTTTTCTAAGATACAGTGTAGTGTTGTCAGTGAACACAATTTGGTGCTGCCTATTTTAATTAAGAAGCAGATATTATTTTAGTTTCTCTTTTTTGCCTTAACTGACTGCAACTGCTTCCCTAGGTGGACGTTACCTCACCATTCCCGAGGTGGGCAACAAGAGGACAGGGCGAGGGGCACGGCTGGTCCTCCCACTCACCCCTCCCTGGAACGACGGCAATCTGTGCCTGTCATTCCGGCACAAGCTGGCAGGCCACCACGTGGGCATGCTGCAAGTGTTTGTGAAGAAGGGAAAGCAGTACAGCCCCGCAGTCTGGGGCCGAACAGGTGGAAACGGCTGGAGGCACACCCAAATCACATTATGGGGCACAGGCTTGGAAAGTGTGAGTTTAACAATAAACATGTCGAAGAAGTTAACAAATTTTAACACATTTTTGACAGGAAAAAGGAGAAATGTTTGAATACCAGTTTAATAAAAGAACACATCTGAGCAATAGTATGCATTTCAAATGAGTGGATCCGTAGAATTCAAGTTTGAGATTGAGTAGATAAAAACATAATGTGCAATATGTGGTGAATGTTCTCCTGTAGCAGTAGTACCTCAGTGTGCATGTTGTTGCTGTTCACCAGGTGATCCTGAAGGGGGAGCGTGGGCGAGGCAGGAGCGGTGAGATGGCCGTGGATGACATCACCCTGAGGAAAGGCTCCTGCACAGAGGAGCACAATTTGAGGAGACTCTGACTGACAGAGCAGAAATAGACAGAAAGGAAAACGAGAGGGAAAATCATCTCAAGGAGAACTGACTCTTTTGTGACAACCCCTCACTCTGTCTGGGCTCTCGCTGATCAAACCCCCCCTCCCACAGCATCCTGCGAACAATACCCCCCCCCCCCCAAAAAAAAAAAGGAAATGGTGCATCTGCAGAACAGTTTGTTTGCTCCATGAATAAAAAGACTGGATCGAATATAACACGCGGATCTTAGCAGCACACTCCGGCCTTCTCAGCCTCCCTCTCACTCCATCACCCTTGTTTTACCCTGCATGTGCCTATTTACCATGGAAATGTCCGCCACCTAACATTCTCTTTTATTTCCTCCTAGGGTCATTCCCTTACTTATAGGGGGTCTGCTTTCGCCTTGCTTTTTTCCTTTAACCAAAAGCTGTTTTTTATTCCTTCCACGTTAAAAGATGGGGCATGGGGTGTATTCTGTGACGGTTTTAATCAACAAAATACCAGAAGATAGACGGTAAACATTTCATTGAGGGTGAGAGATAAACTAACAAAAAAAGGTTTATAAAGGACAATTGTATTTGTGGTAATTTATTTCCAATCTAGATGACAAATCTGATATAGATCCAAAGTATAAAACCAACCAGAGAGTCAGTTCTGCCCTGCTTTGTTCTACTTGGTATTGCAATTCTACTATAGCAGTTTTTACTGAAACGGCACATCTTTTCTTTTGTTATCATTTCAGAGATCTGTTTGGTAGAAGAGGGTTTCACAATTCAGCACCTTTCCTACCCCGATCTCAAATGGAAGCCTCCCTCAAGTTGTTTAAACACTCCGTGGTCATGCTTTTTCAGATACTTGAAATGTGTCAAAAGCTTATATGATTTCTGACACTGGCAAATCAACCGTTACTTTCTATTATTATACAGTATGTGCTTTGTTATATTAAGTGCAGTTTGTTATAAAGACGATACCCAACAATTTTTTAGGCTTTCGCTAATTGAATTCTTGTAAATGTAGTCGTGTGTACATACTCTAAAGATCTAAAGTCCCATTTGTTGTGTGGTTTATATGTTATGTTATTTCATACAAGATTATTAATTGGACAAAATGGTTGCTATTTCAACTTTTAATCAAATAACATGTATACAGACGGAAACCTTGCATAGTGCAATGCTGTGTTCAATGTGCTCATGTGTTATGGCATAATGCTCTGTCCGTAATTTGCATAGCACATAGTTCCATATTATATGGTGTGATTATGGAGGGCATTGGCTGGAATTATAAGGTGTTCTGTATGCATGGGTGCATTCACCAGATTCAGATCCAGACCAGTATGTAAATAAAATACATTTGACTGATATGTTACAAAACAAAGCATGATTTTTTTTCTGATATAAAACACATTTTTGAAGGTTACTTGTCCCATTTATTTAAACACTAGTTGTCGAGCTACGTTTTGATGAGTAGGTCCTCATATTGTTTGCACTGTATACTTTGTGTGTATGAGGGCACACATGCAAAGTAAGGGCACATGAATATCAACAGCAGTTGATGACATAAAATATTACAATTTTTCAAAGCAAGAGGAGGAAAGAAAAGAAAGACAGCCACTTGATCTCACAGTTATAAAGCTGGTTTCATAATGTTAAAAAAAAATGTTTTAACACTTTTCTAAACACTTACACAGTGCACACAGTGTATTTTGGAGACAAGTGAGTGAAACCTCGGAGGATACCTTTAACATAACAATGCCCCAGAATGTCAAAGGCTGGGTAAAAGATCCAAGCTCACAATATTTATTTTATTTATGTCAGCATTAGGGAATGACTCTTATGAGCTTGATCTATAAAGAACTTTCTTCTGTAACCAGTTTCGTTGACTGTATTGACAGGGCTTGCAAGATATGATAATAGAATATTATTCAACTATGGCATTCAAGACTTCTTATATGAAACAAGAACAATTATATTTTTCAGCATTAGTGATTGGCAAATCCTAATAAAGATTCAAAATTCAAGACTGTATAACTACGCAACAAGAGGCCTTATTAAATTATATGCAAGATTTAAAAAAAGTGCAAGGATCAGGTCATCTGAATTCATTTGAAGATGCAATATTTTTTTTGTGGGAGAATAAATGTGAAAGAGGTCAAGAAGAGCACATCAGTTTGCACAGCACATAAGATTTTCTGAATAAAATGAAAGAACTTGAAGTCTGCAGACTAAATGCAGAAGGATCCATGCTTTGTATTAACAGTTCCATATCACAGATGTCATGGTACCGTGGAGCGATCTTAGGTAGGCGGTAGGTATTTTTATATACTGTATAGTATAAGCCTCAAACATGGTTGCAGTCATTAATTCGACTAAGAATACATATCCATCACACCACATCACTGTGACTCAAACCAACTACCTGGAAAAAAACTATACGTTTTGTTTTTTTCTTTCTTTTCTTTGTCTCTAAAAAAAGAATCAGTGACATTGTAACACATACACTATATCATATGAGACCAAAACACTCAGTGGAGTTCTTCAATATCACCAATTACAGTTTGATGGCCTCTAAAGGGACGGTCGGCCCTCAAGGATAACGTCTCTCTATCAAATCAGTCCAAAAATAGATGATTATCCACAGACAGACCTGTCAATGATTCTTGATGCGATACCTCAAATATAAGCTTCCCTGGGGGCAGCTGTGTGTGGGACCAAAAGGCAAAGAAGACAAAATAAAACTCCATAGCAGAAATAAATCCAAAGGGCAGAGGCAATAGGTAACACATACTGTATGTGTGTATGTGCTCATCTGCTTGTATCTCTGTGTTGGTGTGTTCACTTGTTCCTCTGACTCTAGAATAGCAAAGTCACAAACACACACACATAAACATGTCAAAGTGTCATATAACTTAATTAGAGAAGGAATTTTTAAGCACCTTTTCGGTACATTTAGAACAAAGCAAGAAGCCACTGGCGGATTAAGGGCAAAAGACTTCCCAAATTCTTACTCTACCACAGGAGCAATAAATCTATCAAGCTAATGGGATATGAATGGTTTTACATGTGTTAAATATGATGGGAATGTTCACAGAACGAAACACTATTGATGTTCTTTATCAGACATAAGAACAGAGCAAAGAAGGCCAGTCAAGGGTTACCTTTAAACCCAGAGAGTGGAGCTGGACTATTATCTCATTATTTGAAGTGCTCAATGTTAGATTGCATAGAAATGTGAAGGACATTCAACCACAATGGACCTTTTCATTCGCCTGTTGAGTGGCAATTTGCCGACCTTCTCTCTCTTTTTACCTCAGTCAATGAAGAGCCGTCTTATCTGTCCCAGCTACCCACCCAGCTCCCTCTGTAGGCATTCATGTTTAGTGTTTGCCAACAAAAAATGATGAATCAAGTGAGTGAGCGACAGCTTAATCTGTCTTAAACTCATACATCACTTGTCTAAAAAGAATGAAAACTTTTAACCATAACAATGCTGATGTGGGACATAAGATCTGTGCACTGTGCTAAGAGCTCAGTAAATCTGACCATAGATTTACGCGTAGCAATCTGTAAACTGTCGTGCTGAAGAAGGGATCTTTCAGATTAGGATGTTAATGCTGCTGACTTAACGGACAAGCGATCGGAGCAAACCAGTGGATGTTTTCAAAGACCGGGAGTGAAGATATGAATTAGGGTTATAGTTGGAAGGTGTGACAGAACACTCTTAGGAACGTGTTAAACATGCCCTCTGGGGGTGTGTGCAGTGGAGATTCATGGCTGCTGCAGTCTGAAAGCTCCAGCGGCAATGTGCTGAATGAGATCGGAGGTTAAAAGCTGCAGGTTCTGGATTGCCATGAGCTGCCGTGACAAACCTGACCGACTCAGCCACAGTTCTGAAATCTTTGAGGGATTCCTGATAATTCAGGGAAAAAGCAATAATTCATATAGCCTATAGAGAACAGCTAAGAAGAAGCCTTCTTTCTCCTAGATGTTTGATGCAGAGTATAATATATAATATATAGTATTATATATGTACTATATATGTAAAAAAAAAACATCAGCTTCTCTCTGAGCACAACTGTGCTGGCCATGGGCGCAGAATCCACTATCCAAAATGTCTTCTTTAATCCATTTCAGCAGTTTTCCCTTTAGAAAACCTTTAAGGAAAGTAGAACTAGTATTACCTCAATTAAAATACAACGTTGTGACAAGCTCCAAATGTTGAATCACACCACTGCAGCCATTTCAGTGGCATGCAACATATTGTTTCTCTCTTTCTAAAAAAATTAATGATTCAAGTGACACACTTGAGTAACACTTATGTCACATAGCAAATGGAAATGGAATCACAGTTAGACTTGGTATCTTCCGGAGATGCACCCTGCTGTAGCAGAAGCGCATCTGTATGAAATACACTGGAACTGAGGGATGACATGTGAGAAACCCCCAGGACTCCATGTTCATGTTCTTTTCTATGTTGAGGGTTGTGGTTGGGTTGAGAAGATTATAGTTCTTATTAAAAATTCAACTTTTTTATTCTGCTGCCTCTTCTTTTCATTTTGCAAAGGAAACTAATCTAGAAAAACTAAATCATTAAAACTGCGAATGTGAATCTAAAAAGGTTGGTACAAAGTATAATGTCATACCGTTAGCTCTATAGGCAATTTTTTATTTGATTATGTTTATCCCAAATGTGTTGAATCATTAAAATGACTTGTTAAAAACTATCTTTCAAACCTTTCAGTATTCAATGAGGAATATATTTTAAGGCTGTCTGGAAATTTTGGAATGAGAGATTTTAAAAATTCAATAGGCAGTATCTCACACAGTCTGAATGATCCAGTGCTTTGTTGGCTGACTCAGCTGTTCAGGCTTTAGACTTTCCACATTCCCAAAAAAGGTCCATGATAATGAATATAATGAATAATACATTTCTGCAATTACGATGCACAGTTTTACTTTGTACTTTCATGATTACAATACTTGAAAAAAAAGTTGTTCAATTGCATAAAACCTGGCAAGAAGCATCTGTTTTTGAAGAACTGGTATCTTTAAACAACCTATGCTAGACAGTCATATTGCATAATTTTGATAAGATTTGTCAAAACACATTTTATTCTAACATTAATCTGTACTGCAGTTTAGTGGGAGCATCCCTCCATTAATATTAACACTAACAGTTAAAAATATAACATGTAAGTAGGTCATTACGATGACAACAATCATCTCCTATAGGCACTTGTTATTAATTAGACACAACCAATACTTTACTTTGGTGAGGAAACTATGGTCTTAAATGCAGAAATCTGCACTCCACCATCCATACTCAAACACAAATAATTTTTTATCATCATGAAAAAATATGTTTAATCAAATTGGTTCGGCACATTGTTCAATGAGGGATTTGCTGTGATAATGAAATGACAAATTAGCCACATTTATATTCATATGCACCATGTTTGTTTTAGTTTATCTTGCACAAAAGGTCCATGCACAAAAGCTCAATTAAGAGTTTATTCATCAGTAACATGTTGATAACAATGAAATGCATTTTTTGTTGTTGAAATAATTTCCATCGTTTTTTTCATAAAAATATACGAGACTGTTGTGGCAATTAACTGGCACAGAACAAACAGGTTCACATTAGGATTAAGCTGCTCAGTTCATCATTGCAAGGATTTTTTAAATAACAGTTTCATTCATTCTTGTGTGGAGACAGAAAAGTACAACAACATAGGCCACTGACGGCAGACGAACACTTTTTCAAGAAAGATAAATGTTTTGTTGAGCAACTTACTAATAAAACAGCTTCACATTTGAAATATCTTCTGATAAGATATCCTGTAAAATTGGAGGAAATAAAAAGATATATTACGGGGTTGGATCAGGATTTAAAACAGTCATGTTGACCAAAGTAAAATCAATAAGACGATCACATGCAATAGTTTCTTCCCACTGTTTCCCTTTTGTCAGTAGAAACCAGAATTTGGCCAACACCTGAGGAGGTCCCACCATCTGAGTTTTAGATGGCCACACTATTTTCCATCGTTGTTGGATCCAAGTATGTGTATGGGACTTCAAGACTCTTGTTTCTTACTTCGATGACTGTACTTAATATTTCAAGCTCTCCTTGAAAATCCTTTATCAACTCGCAGGGAATCTTCTCACTGAAATGGTCCTCTGGGTAATGGCCGAGAGGCACCTGATCGGATCAGAGACAAATTTAAAGGTTTATCAAACGTACTCTATTGACAAAACAATGTACAGTTGGAGGACCTTTTAGTGGCAAATATAGGATACTTCTATCCTATACTTTATTAGCTTCTCTTGCCATGTCACACAACTTGAATATAAATGTGATGTGATGTTATTTTTCATTAGGTCACTCACAAAGTCAGAAGACTGCCTACTGAGTAGCCACACGGTGGACATGCCCTGTGCTGTTGTGTTGACATCAGGGAAAGTCTGCAGCATCGTGGCCTCGCTTGTTGTCCCCTTTGTGGTTGGTGGAGGAAGTTGCAGGGACAGTGGCATGTTGGGCATCCAGCCACCATAGTCATACTGCAATGAATGTATCATTGACACATGACTGATTAATACTTTCTGGAGCCACGTCATGTCAGACTGTTTTTTTTTGTGCAGGATTTATTTATTCCTCCCCGGTTCAGAGACAACTGCAAAACCTCATTCCATTTAACATCAATAATACAATCATAATTGATTAAAAGGATTCACCTGTCCACTGTTTACAGCCGCGTGCTGTACGGAGCAAGTAAAGATCACCATGGTGACAAACTTGACCATCTCAGCCACAGTGGTAAAGCTCTGTGGAACTCCTAAGAATAGCAAAGAATAAACTGTACATTAAATCATCTAGATGAGTACATTTGGCCTATTTTCTGCATTGTGATGACATAATGGAATCTCAATATGCACATCATCAAGGATTGAGTTTTTTTCTATAAAGCCCACCTGTGCATGCTTGGGAAAGGAAGCCTTGTTCAAAAATGTCTGAGATCCACTTCTGCAATTCTGAGTCTTTCCGGACTTCAACATCACTTTTGTAGTAGTGGCTTAGGACTCCCTGCACAAACCTTTGAGAAATGTTTATAAGTTCTGTTAAAGACATTCCTAGTTGAATTATACAGGTTACACACGGCAGGGGTAAATTCCTTTGTAATACGATTGTTATGGTCATCATCTTAGAATGATCATTTCTTTTTTCATATAAAGTTAAACCTATACCTTAGAAAATGGTCACTTCTCTGACATACCCAAAGTTACATAGTGCACCTTTAATACAGTATAGTTACTACAACTGAATGGAAACTGCCTATACTACCTGTGAAGGATAGCCCAAAGCTCGAGTCCATCATCCCTGTAGTAGAAGTTTGGCACAGCCTCCAGCCCACGCTCGGCAATGTTCTCTGGCATACAGAGAGAGCTGTAGGTGATGGAAGACAGGGCTCTCTTCAGGATTTTGATCATATCCTCTCCACCAGAAGCTGCAAACTGGGGAGAAGTCATGTAAGGAACATGTAAGGAATATATTGTGTGTGGTAATGTAACAAAACTGTTTAAACAGTGGTGCACTGTGCACATTGGTCTTTCCGTACCTTTGTGAAAACTCCAGTTTCAGATATGAGAAGAAGTCGAGCCAAGTTATTGATCTGCAGAGTGTAGCGAGTGTGGGGTATGAGAAGCTGAGGGAAAGAGGGAACTCTGTTAGTAGGACTGTTACTTTTTAACAAAGTCAGCGTGCGTTCATACCATTAAGCATGGTGAAATAATTGCAAATATATACAAATTGAAACTGTATTTATTGTTTATCAACTTTGTAAAATACAAGATTCAGCGAGTTGAAAAAAAACTACCACCACATTAGGTTCAGTACTCTCCCTTGCAGGTACCTTGTACAGTGGATGCACCATGGGAATGTTGCGCAGCAGTGCAACTGCAAACACTTCAGCCAGCAGGTGAGTGCGAAGCAGGTGGACATTGAGTTGATGCTCACTAAACTCTGCACTCCTCACAAAAATCTTGGCAATCAACCAGTCATACTCAGAGTCAGTAGGGAGGAAGATGGGATTGTCCTTTGCTGGAGTCTGCTTCAGCTGCAGGAAAAGCAAGCGAGATATGGTCAATTCAATCCATTCGATCCATAGCAGGTCTGGTTTATAATATCCAATAATATTAGATTTTGTTGTTGTTGTATTGATATATTTGAGTGCTTATCTCACCTGAATAGCAATCGGCATCATCTTGTCATCAGGTGTTTTGTGGAGAAGCACGAGGGGAGCCATCAAGTACTGCTTCTTCCCATTGATGATGTTTCCTTGGAGTCCATCCAAAAGCTTATAGTCGCTCAGGAATATGTTCCCTTTCTGTTTGAAATAGCAGTGCGAAGGAGGAATGTTTCGACTCATGTTGCACATTACATAAACTCAGTGAACATGTGCAAGTGAAACAGGAAATTCTAAATTTCGCTTTTAATGTAGCTTTCCTCTGTCAAGTTAAAGTGTCAGGCAGTTTAAAGTCAACATATTCATTCATTTAACTAGTATAGTTAAAAAAAGAAAAAAAAATACCTGCATTTCTTCAGCTAAGCATGCCCCGCCACGGAGAAACACCATGTCATCAGTGACCGGGAAGTTCTCTGGCAGGGCCAAACAACATCTGATCAACATGGGGTTGACACCGTTTAGATACTGGTAGCCAAAAAACGCATCATCCTTCCAATTTTCCTGGACATAGTCTGAAAAAAGAACCAAGATGAAGTTCATTCGGTTTCAAAGTTGAAAAATCATTCTCTACCACTGATATTAGCTGATTTGTACACTGCAGGTGAATTTTACAATGTGAAAAAGTGACTAGTTTTCCCATGAGCAAAGCTTACAACTAGGAAACTTTTTCTGTCATTAAGTATTTGAAAAAAAACAATCAAGTGTATAAAACTCTGCCTACAATATTAAGCATTTCATTAAAGGACCATAATAGAAGGTACTACCTACCTGATATGTCAGTTCGTTTGGTGGTCAACACCCCGTCTATTGAATCCATATCAGTCCACTTCTCCTTGCTTTCAGCTAGGCCCGTTAGTTGAAGGTCAGCCAGTCTACAGAACATTAAATAAAGTTATATTTTTATTATGATGCCTCAAATCGTTCCATAAGCAGAAAGGAAAGCAAGTAAATACATACTGTACATAGATACATATTTGACATAATTTGAGGAGTTCACCCTGAGGCTGCAGTGAAGGCAAACTCTGTAGTCTTGGTGAAGGAAAACCTGACCTCAGCGGGCAGAGAGAGAGGGCTGTCTGCCTTCATGTTGTGGGGTATTCCCTCTTGATATACATCCCAGCTGGATAAAATAGAGAAGAGCTGAGTGGTGAGAAACGATCAGTATGTCTGCAGTTTTCATTTACAGAATGCAAACACAAAATACTTGATATGAATTCATGTGCTCAATATAATTATTTTGAGAAACACTCTTTGTTATAGAAAAATATATTTCAATAAAGTCTGGCAGGTGTTACATTGTCACATGGTGGTTCATTTATCACCATAAGCCAAGGATATAATCAACCAAAGGTGGAGCAGGCTTAAATGGAGGTTAGCTCTAGGGTGCATAAAGCTAAAAACATGTACAAGCTCTGATCTCTCACCGATAGTCTTTCTCTCGCTGTATCAGCTCCTGCTTCCGAGCGTATTCGCCAAGATGATGGCTGTCATCAAAGACTCTGAGGGCTTAAAATTGTAGATCCATTATAGTTGCATCAATTTTCACATTCTCCTTATAGTCTACCTTGCAGAACTGGTCTTTCTGGTACGTTTCTTTAGGCAGTTAACCACATACACACCTGTTCCCTCTCTAAAGCGCTGCACCTCACTGTCAGTGATCCAGCGGTAGATGGGGAAAATGTAGGTATCTCCCTCAGGGGATTTCACTTCCACCTTGGCAGGGAACCAGGCGTCTCCAGGTGTCAGTAGGAGTTGCTGTTTGTCCAACTCTATCAGGTACAGCTTTCCAATGGATACACGGCAGGACACCTCAAAAGTAGACTCCTGCAGACAGACACAAAGAAGGTGAGAGAGGCTCTGTGCTCTAATTGTTTGCAGGTGCAAGCCAGAGGTAGTGACAAGTAAAAGCAAAGAGCAAATACAGTTTTATTATACAATATAATTTTATGAGAATTAAGACTTTTTCTTTCTTCCTGAAGTGGTTATCGTGCAGATCAAGGTTGCCATTATGCTGCACTTATTGCAATTTAAGTGCCTTTATTTGGCAAAGACATGCAGAGACCAATTCAAAATCACAATGCGAAGTAGCACTGTAATGACAGAAATGTTTTGAAAACATTTTTAAAAGAGAAAACTGTATTTCCCAACCAAGCAGCAGTAACATCCCTATTATTAGCACGCAAATACTGAATGTAAAGGTATTGGTTGAAGAATTTTAGACCTGCACAATTCTTTGAGAGCATTAACATCAGCTTCTCTTAATTGTTAATTGTGTTTATAATCTAATGTAGGAGGTTGTGTTTTAAACATTTCAAGAGAGATGTATCAAACGTACATATCCACCGATGAAAGATAAAGGTCCTTTGAAGCCCATGAGCCACTGGCGTTTGCTCTTCCCATCTGTGCCCACCAGCTTAATGTAGACATTGTTAAACGTAGTGGCATTGACACGTTCGGAAGTGTATATGGTCACTTCATAATGCACCATTTTCGATATAGAAAGCAGAAGAATCCTGGTGGGGAGACAACATTAATTTAACAATTCACTGAGCACTGAAATATGAGTTCAAAAAAGAAACAAACTAAATTTAAAATACTGAACACATTATACAATTAATTGGGAAAAGGCATTATAGCAACTAATATTAAATTAGTCTTTTCTCCCATATTAGTCTAACCGTTGCTAACTGAACTATTTTCAAAAAGTATCTCTTACCTCTGTTAGGGATACAAATAATTTATTTTTTGATGAACTGCAGTTATCACCACCGATCCCCCTTTATATACATAGAGTTTTGTGGGAGTGTCCAGTCCGTAACAGTAGTTAAGTAAGCTCTGGTGATGCAATGTTGGGCATGTATGAACAATTACAGCTCTTACAAAACAACAGGATGATCATGCAAATAACGATGTCTTTGTGCAGTGTATAACATGAAATAATTATTATTTAATCAAATTAATGACTTTTTTTGTTTCTAATATCAACCAAAATTATTCAGAAAAGATGTAGATGAACACAATTTGTCCAGAGTAATTAGATTTTATTACAAGCAAATATAACCTGATAGATTTCTGTAACATGGCAAAAACATACAGCAGAGACAATTCATTGAAATGGAACACGCAGACAAAAACTGTAGTTTAATTGTTCATCACTCAAATAATACATTCAGCGGCAATGTGATTGCAATGCAATGCAATACAGGTGTAAATTCAAATGTAAGTTTATCACTGAAGTCGTATTTTAAGTTCAGTCAAGATTTCAATCCATTGTGAATCGTTTCTAAGTGTTTGTCCTCCCTATTGACATACACAAGGGGAGAGAATATTAGAAACCCATCAGAATATAATGCAGTCAATAACAACACCAATAACTATGAATAACATACCAGACGTCGTAAAAGTAGATTTGACAGTTGTATTGGATTGCACTTGATCAAACAGGTATACCTAATAAAGAACGCACTGAGTGTAAAAAAAGATCCTTAGATCAACTGGCTCAGAACAGACAACACACATCAAGATATTTATATTAGTCACAGAGCTAAATGTATCAGTGCAAAGCAACTACAACCTAATGTAAGACAAGAATGATCATTATAAGTGGGTCTGTCTTGGCCTGTTATTGGACCTGTGCCATGTGAAACATTGTGTATCCACACTAAGGGTGTATTCACGCCTGCCGTGTTTAGTTCGGTTGAAATGAACCCAGGTGCACTTCCGCCTTCGGTGCGCATCTTGCAGGCAGGTGTGAATACAGCAATCGCACTCGGGGGCGGACCAAACAAGCGCTCTGAGACCCAGCTGAAGAGGTGGTCTCGCTGCGCTTCCAAACGCACTCTGCTGCATTTCGTTTGTTGTGCGAATTCAGCCGGACTCGAACCGACCCAATTGCAGGAAGCACAGCACAGCTTCACATTATGGGAAAGTACATTACATTTAATAAGAGACGCGTAAACATGCTGATGTGTTCAGCGTCGCGATCAGATGAAGGAGTGCCAACAGGTTCACGCTGCGCTTTGCATGAAGTGTGTGTTATTTTTCTTGCCATGTTAACTCGACCGTCAATACTATCCCCGTGTTAGTTTGGAGCTGAACTGCGCCGAACTGACATCCACTTGATACACAGCTAAATCAGCTGAGTGTCGGCATGAGTCTATTCTTCTCGCGAGCCGCACGTCCAGCAGCAAAAATACAGTAAAAATTATGTTTCACATCGTAGGCTACAAGCCACATAACGTGGCATTGTCATAGGGCTACATATTATAACCATATGAAACAACAATAATTTTATGTTTTTCTTCTTTATTTATAGGCTAGATGTAGGCCTTTTTTATTATTTTTAACCCCATATTATATCAATGATATATTTCGCAGTTTTTACTTCATGCTTCCTGCTTCTCTCCACCCCAAAATGTCTGTCCAATGAATGAATTACCTCAGATCACGTGTGGTTTTGCTTCGTAATGCTGGTTCAGCACGAAGTGAAAACTGCGAAATATATAATTGATATAATATGGGGTTAAAATAATAAATAAATAGTCACAGTCTGTTGGCACTGTGCGGGAGACGCTCACCTCTCCTTCATGTGATCGCTGAACACATCAGCATTTTTACACATCCTCTCTATCAAATGTAATACATTCGCACGGGGCTCCCGGTCACACCACAACTAATCTTCCTAACAATGTCGACAACAACACTTTACCATAGAGATTTATTAAAAAAAAAAATAATGAAAAGGTGCAGTGCTTCCTGCAATTAGGTCGGATTGAGTCCGGCCAAATTCACACCTCAAACGAACTGCAGCAGAGTGCGTTTGGAAGCGCAGCGAGACCACATCTTCAGCTGGGTCTCGGAGCGCTTGTTTGGTCCACCCTCGAGTTCGATTGCTGTATTCACACATGCCTGAAAGATGCGCGTCAAAGGCGGAAGTGCACCTGAGTTTATTTCAGGCGAACTAAACACGGCAGGTGTGAATACGCCCTAAGTGTGGTTTCACAAAAAGAACTGTCATTGGACCTGTGCCATGTGAAACACAATGAATACACTGTTAGGAAATCTGTTGACGAAACCACTGTTTGTAACTGTAAGATTTTTTTCATACACCAGTATCAGTATCACCATCAGTTCTTATGACTCAGACAAGAATGAAATCAGACTGGTATAGGAAAGGGTTTATTTTACAGCAGTTCTTAAATCTTATCTATTTCGCACAACAGTTTGAATGTGTAAAAAAGTCTAAATACAATGATAACATTACTTTCCCTCCACTTCTGTATGAGCACAAAACGCAATATGCAGTCTCCTTACTCGTTCCTTATGTCAATGTGAAGGCCTGATGGGGTCAGATCTGTGGGGAGGGTACAGTCAGGAGGCCAGTGGGCTTCAGCTTGTTGATCCCTCCATCCAGGATACAAACCCGTGGGAAATTTACCTTGGTCAGATGTGTTGCAAACTGGGAAGAAATGGAAAAAAACAACAAGACACTTATTTCCCACGCACTTTCAGGAATGGCAAGTTTTCACCTCACTTAACTTAACACTCTTATGAGGTTACCTTGAGTTCTGTACAAGTCCTTACACAAAAGCAGTCGTTAGGAACCACATTGACGTAAGATGTGTAATTTATTGCTTAATGTGTCCGGTATGAACTGTCAAAGTTGACACAACAAAAATTGAATGTGACTTTGAGGAAGTAAAGGGAAAATTAAAGGGGGAGAACAAACAATTTTGCATTAATAATGTTTGTGGTAAACATAATATCTTGTCTTTCTGTAATTATTGTTAAATGCAATACAATTCTATAACACCTCCAACTGCAGACTCAATTTTTACTATAAACTTAATTCACAGTCTGAGCAAAAAAACAACATCAAACTAAAATAAATTGCTGTAACTTAAACAAATAAAACAAAAAAGGACCAATGAAGGTATCATTAAGTATGTATGGTTAAATCGAACAGACCTATTATTGGACTTGTGATATGTGAGACATTATGTGTCCACACTAAGTGTGGTTTCACTACAACCTACGATGTTAGGAAATCTGATGATAAAACCACTGTTTGTGATTGTAAGATTTTGTCATATACATAATTTTTTTTTTAAGATATTTTTTTGGCATTTTTATGCTTTATTGATAGTGTAGAAACAGAGTTGAAATGGGGCAGAGAGGGGAGTGACATGCAGAGAACGACCACGGGCTGGAATCGAACCCGGGTCCGCCCTACCCACTGAGCTAAGGGCGCCCCCATACATCAGTTTTTATGAAAACTGAAAGAACAAACTTCAGGTGTGTCATTCAATATAGGCCTACAGTATGAACAAGAGCAGCGATTTAATCTGAGATGTAATGCTTTAAATAAATGTCAGGAATCAAACACAACATATCTTTTCTGTTCCTTTAAGGATATTCCGATCTTTCATACAGTGCGTTTACATGCAGACTCATAATCGGGTAAATAAACAAATAAGACTTCAACAGGACTTGTAAAATGCATGTAAACCCCTTTATCCGATCTATTTCGCACACAAATAGGCAAATTAATGGACAAGCAAAGTCGGATAAGAACAACTAGATAACTCGTTCATAGTCGGCATTCTACCTGCATGTATACAGGATCGCATATCTCATATCGGAGTTTGCGTTCTGCGCTTGCTCGAGAATCCCTGCGGAGGATTTCACAAGGAAGTGGAAGGAGACGACGTAATAAAAAGTAGTGTTGTTGCCGGAAAGGAACTGGACATGGATCTATAACCACTTGTTGAAAGGGCTACAGCGCCACCTAGCATAGTGGAGTCAACTATGCTACGGCCATTTATCGAATATTTGAAAGGCCATGTATACTCAGACAAGTGACGCGGTCCGTTCTAGCGGCAAGTTTGGTATATGTCTTAATCCAATCTAGTTGTCCCATGGAAACGCACTGACAGATACTTTGAAATTAAAATTAAAGCTGGGGTACATGATTTGGGGAGAAAATAGCAGTTGGGATAGAGATTCGAATCCAAATACCTCAACCTCTCCACTTGTTCTCTTGGGTCCCTCCCTGACACGCTCTACACCAACAACGTCGGTGCCAAAGTGAATGGACAGTCCCAACAGCCAATAAGAACGGAGAATCGGAGTCTCGCTCTGATTTGTCAAAGTGTACCGCTCATGTACACTTTGACCAATCAGGGCAAGGCTCCGATTCTCCGTTCTTATTCAAATATAAACACTTAGTGACTATTGACAATATGGGATGGTATTGTGATATGATTGTATACATAATTGTGTTGTTCCATTGATTTAATGTGAGTAGCAATTAAACATTAATAAAAACAGTTATGGAAAAAAAATACTTTTGTATGAGGTAAAGCCTAAAAGGGGACAAAGTTTATAGGACTAAACATTATTTTACATGTGATTATTATCTTGGTATTAATTTCTCCCCTATCTGATAATAACTGTCATATTTTTTTATGAAAACTAAAAAGAATCCATCAACCAAGCATGGGAGATTTCTTTAGTGTTAAGACAACAACATTTAATAAAACAGAACATTGATTCACATATTGATTCATACATTGATTTAATTGTATTTCATTTGTGTGTCTATCACAAAGCAACAACAGACAACAAAACCTATTTGTCTGCTTGTGCTGCTGGACACACACTCTGTTTTGTTCAACAGTTTAACATTTCTTAGATTAAATCCGTAGAAAAGCCCACATTAAAACTGAGCATTAAGAATCGGGCTTACTGCTGAATCCCAATGGGGTTTAAATGTTAAATGTTTACAGTAAAGCTTGACCACACAGTGGCCCTCATTTATCAACCGTGCGTAGACCAGAAAAATGGGTGTACGTACATTTCCACGCAAATCTCGGCATTTATCAATATGGACGTGAGCGTAGGATACGCTCAAATCCCACGCCAGCTCTCAGCTCGTGTACGCAAGTTTGTAAACAGCATGGACTCGCAGTGCAGGCTGTGCCGGGTAGCCGATGACTTTGTTGGACAATTATTAGAAGGTAATACAAATGCAGTGTTTGCTCAGACCGAAATAAAGATATTAATCACTTAAAAATGTGCAGCTTATGGTGTGCAACTGAGTAGGAGCACTGATTCAATAGTGCGCACACCGGCCACTTAGGAGCGCTGCATGGGACTGCGTAAGGGCAGTTGTCTCCGACTTGGAGCAGCTGGGGGGACACTGAGGCACGGGGGCTGCATTCATTCAAAATGTTAGCCTAAGTATTAAATATGTATGTATATGATAAAAAATACACGGCACAACATTCAACTTAACATTTTATTTATTTTACGCACTTTTTAGATGTTAGTTCCTCTTTTAATGTGTCATTGATCGCTTAAGCGAGCGATTTATTTCCACCGTTAACCGGCACGTTTTTCCGATCTGCTAGTGGAGCAGCTCAGCAGGACAGTGGGCGCTCTCACAGCTGATCGTTGCCGGGTCGGCTTGTGCAGCTGACGGCCGGGCTGACTACTCGTGCCAAGCACATGCTGTCATACAGTAAAATGCAAAATGTGTTATTTTTAGTTTTTAAACCCCTTTTGAGTAGTGCTATCTAAAAGGGCCAATACATTTTAATCATTAAAATCTCTGCAGACGTGTATTTCTTTTATGGGGACCATTATCGGACAGTTGGTGCGTCTTTTTCTCCTCTACCACTTATATTATGCTGGCACGTTGGTTGCACTTCAGAACAGCAACATGCTTTTTTTAGTGTCAATTTTTGAGTCAGACCACTTTTTCTTCATCTATGTAAAGAAATGGCGATATATAATTGTATATGCTATTTTATAGCATTTGAGCGCTGGAGATCGTTTGTTGTCAACATCAACGCTGTTGACCGCAGGAGTTATTTCCTTCCTAACTGCTGCCTTCTGTCGGTTTTTGATGCCGCTTGTAATGCTCCGAAATGAAACTCTTTTTTTTTCTACTTTCGCTGTTATTTTGTCAATTTCTACTTCAGAGAAGTTCCTCTTCTGTGCCGTAATGCGCATATCCATGTCGTAAAACCTCTGGGCGAGGCCTCTAAACTGTGAAAATATAGGGGCGTGATACGATTGTTTTCAGCCGCCGCATTTATCAATAATGGCCTGGCGTATGCCGAGATTGGCGAGATACGACTGTTTGATAAATCCCACGCGATACCTGGCGTAGGGAGGTATTTGCGCCAGAATCTGCACCAGTTTCCACGCAAGTTTGATAAATGAGGGCCAGTGAGTGGATTCATTGCTTTGCCGCAAAGCTCATAATGATGCCACTGATGGTAGGACCCGAGAAGTGAATGGCATTTAAGCACAATTTATTGACCTTTCCTTTTGTGACCTGCATGACTGAAAAGTGGTAAAGGTGAGGATAAATCAGCATATCACATACCTATGATGATGAGGAAATATCTGCATAACTTTGCCTTTGTATCAACACTGATTTGACCAGCACTTTTTGCATTTGAGTCTCTCTGCAGATGGATTTTTCCATTACTCTGAAACAGTCATTTTTTGTAAAGGTTCTTGCAACCAGGTTAGAAACTCAGATCTTCCAGAAGATGTTTCCCCACAAAAAAATGCAGTAATTCAATTAAGGAGAACTACAATTTTTTGAACATGGAAGGAGGACATCTTTTTTAAATTGGGATGTTGCCTGAAGCAATATCCCTGCTGAGCTTTTAAATAAATTTGGCTAATTTATTCTAAGGATAGCACTAGGAGAGAAGAGAGAATTTATAATGATCAATATACATAATGGAGTTCTCTCTTCTGTAATGCTGAAAAGAGCAAAGTTATTTTTGTGCACTGACATGTCAAAGACAATGACTTATGTAAAATACCGTTTCAGTCTTGGCTAACGTCCTAGTGTTTTTAGAAAAAGAGTATAATTTGAGCGTACATCAGACCCACAGGACTACCTCAGGATTTCCAGACAGCTGTGGATTCAACAAGACAGAGGTCCAGATATGGGGGTTTAGTGTCTTAGCAAAATCCTATCTTAGTGAATGGTACACAGGTGGGAGGAGAGGCGCAAACAGGAGGGGGGTTCATTTAAATAAGGCAGCACAAAGCAACTTGTTGCTTGAAATGTAAATGAAGCATTTTAATTCAACAGTCTCCAGCCAGTATATGAGTTTAAATCAGCTGCTTTAGACTTCAAGAAAAGCTTCTGCTTCATTAAATCACTGCAGACATCTGGATGCAGCAAGAGTGCTGGTGAATACAGTATACCAAATAATTGTTCGGTTATTTCTGTCTGGACCAATAATATAACTGTGTGTTGATGGTGAAAGTGAGACGCTTATCTTATTGCTGCTTTTTCAACTGTAGGAGGTGTAGCAATGTTAGCGACGGTGAGATTTTTTTTACACGAAAATGTGTAATCTGGTTTTGGGATCAGAAAATGTTGACACTAGAGTGAAAAGTAAAGGGATGACCTGAGTCAATAGAATTCATGCATGGTTGTGTTTACAAAAGTATATGAGAGTGGTGGACCGCCTACAAGATCCACATTGCCATCCCTGAAGCACGGCTGCGTCCTTAACTAGTGCTTAACTCAATGTTTATTTGACTAAGTGTTAACAAAACTTTGTTCCTTATATATTATAATATTGTACTGTAAAACATTCATGCTTTTGCTGTTTAAACTTTGTTTGACCTCACAAGAGAGGTACTGTGAATGTCCTTGCAGAAAGGAATAGAGAGACTCCCACATTCCGTTCTCAGATAAGAATATCTGCGCAATTAAAACTCATCTTGCAAGAAACTCAATGACCTGAACACACAAACCTAGTGTGTTTTCGCATACACCTTTTTCATGCATAAAATCCCTGTACATTGTTCATTTTGTTGTCTCAATCATGATGCCATACTTAATGTTGAACCCTTGCGGCTGTTTGCAAGTAAAAGCTTCACCTGCTTTGAAGATGCCTTGACTCAGATCTCTTTATTAAAAACACTTGGGTTTTTTGATAAAAGAATTCCTTTAACACTAAGATAATACAAAGCATACTGCAACAAAATAAAAACAAAATGTATGATGATATTTGCATGTTACAATGGTGTGTGTATGTGTGTGTCACTGCTTTCTCTCACCATAGCAGCACTCTTCATGGCGTGGCTAATGACCACTATGACACGAGCTCTGTAGTTCTGGAGGACTCCTGCTGCAGGACACTGCACCAGCTCCCCGTCAGGGCTGAACACTGTGCTGTAGGGAATGTTGATGCTGCCAGAGATGTGGCCTCTGCCAAAGCTGGAGAAGGTAGGGTTAAGGAGGACACCTCTGAACATGTAGGCCTATAGCACCTGCCTGGGACCAAGGTCAAAGAATGAGGTCAACCCCCCCTTTTTTTATTATTATTTGTTTTCACCTTGAATGTCCTGTGAACCACAATATCCTTGACATGGAAAGAATTGGAAGCAATATACGGTCAGCTCAAAGATACGCTAATCAAGAGTGCTTCTTACCATTGCTTATCAGACTGCCTGCCAATACAAAAAGTATGTAAGACAAGCTTTGAGATAGCTGTGTGTGTGTGGACACACACACACACACACACACACACACACACACACACACACACACACACACACACACACACACACACTCTTAACTGAAGGGAAAGACTGAAATGAAGACTAAGAGATATAACAAGAGTCAACAGGAGAAAATTAAATAAAACAGAACGAAAATGAAGAGGTCTTAGTGAAGGACTTGCTTGGAAAACTGAGTGAGTATTAGCACAGGGTACAGTGAACAAGCCCAGAGAGGTGTACTACTGAATAATAACTCTTGAGAAAAGGAGATTGAGCTATTTAAGAGAGAGTAGCTATTGCCATTATTGCTATATTTTGAGGCAAGTAGTGTTCTGCGTCTCTTTCTGTCAAATTGCAATGTTCACAGAGGCATACCGGCCGCAATAAGAGCATACTGTACAGTCAGTATGTTACATAATACACTTGCTGACAAATCCTTTTGTGGTACATTAAGCCTTGGTCTTACAACAGGCACACACCGTCATATAATAACAACCATCTATCTAAACAGTTGCATCTAGATTGTCCTGGTTTTCTTAACAAAGGTCTTACTATAGACCAATTCCTGTGACCGCAGACACCCACAACAGAGCTTTACCTAAGATCGCAATAAAGGTGAACAAGGGTTTCCAAATCCTGTGAAAGTGGTCAAATCCCTTTGTCCATATGAATTAGCCTGATGAGTCTCCTTCTTTCAGGAGGCTCTTGCGTAGCAATTTGGCTAGCGCAACCTCCATCTTAAAATCCCATGCTCTATTCACTAATCCCTATTGATTAATGACTCTTAACCCTCTTTGACGATTACCATTCCACTGACGATCTGAAAGCTCCTCCCTGGGGTTCTTTGCATTTGTATAGACAGGGTTTTGTGCTTGCAGTGATTATTAAAAACTGCCCATCTGCAAAAGCAAAATTGATTTTCGTTTTTCATGTAATATTGTAGTTTTGTGCAGAGCAAGAAAATAAATAATTTTTCATCTAAGGCACTTAGTCACTTGTTTTCCTTAGGACAGCAAACACACATGCCACAGCATGTCAAGTGGTTGTTAGCAGCTAAAAAAAGAAATCGTCAATTGATATAGTGTTTAGCTTAACAACAAAACTTCCTTTGTACGCACTACGCAGAGGTTTAACCAAGAATCGCTCACCACATTCTAAATTAAATTGTATCAGTCACAATCGTCAGCTGACTGTTAGAAACAATAGCCAGATCGAATTGGCTCGAGTTTTCTTTTTAAATGTATCATGTAAAAGAGCAAAAAAACTATGGTGTAGCCAAAAGGCCAGAAGAATGCAATGTTTTCATTTGCTGAACTCCACTCATTTTCTTTCCTATTTCATACTACATTTCCTTTTTTTAAGACATAGTGGCACCATCAGAAACATTAACATATTGATAAATGTTTTTCCTAATACCTGTTATATACAGCTCTGGAAAAAATTAAAAGACCAGTCTGGATTTTTCTTCAATCTTTATCTCTACATTACTTAATGGAAATGCTCTAAATGAAAATTATTATCCCGCGATTATAATATCAATGTATATCTCAACATGTCTGCCTCCCAAATTGAATGAATTGCCACACACACATTTCGGGCCAGACACCCTTCCTTAGTGTGAATTGGCAATCTCTATATAAATGGCAATATTTGATTTGGAATTGGGAGACATCTTTTCAGTAGTCTCTATAGTATGTCCAAAAATGTTTAATTATTTTTCCAGGGCTGTATTTTGTCCATCAAAAACAGGGAAATAGTTGTCAGACCTTCTTCATCAGGACTGTGTATGTGGTCTGATCTAATTGGACTGATAGTTCTGCTACATGAGCGAAACAACATTGAGACTGTTCCATGGAAATACATGACATCACCTTTTCCCAAATGAGCGACAACGTCTACTTCAAACAAAGATGAAAACAGGACAGAAATACAGAACTGTTCAAGCTGAAAACTAGATGTTTACGTATGACCCCATCTCACACAGAGACAAAGTGATTGAAGTTGGTTTCATTGTTTTTGAATGAATTTCATTGTGTTACATTCTAATGTTCAAATGTTTTTTGGGGGGTTTTCATATAAGCCTGTTAAGTTATGAAGTAGGCCTAGGCCTATATGATGCAGTTCGACTTTCCACGTTCACCGGCTCCTTCCGACAGTTCACAGCCGCCCCCGCACCGACAGCACAGCAAACTGCCAGTTCGCCCCCCAGTTCCTACAAACAACATGGTTTGGCAGCCCAGGTGAATTTGATATGGGCCCAACTTATTGTTTTACAGAATCTGGAAGCACATATCTTTAGCCAATCCTCTACTCTAAATCTGCTCCTTCTTGTCTTAGATGGAACTGGGATTTTTAACTCCTGTTGTTCAAATTCAAACCTCTGCAAAGCCCTGGCACCAGGTAAAAGCGTAAACAAAAGATAAGAGTGACAGATAGAGCGAAAGGATTCTTGTTGTGCAACTGTGTACGATTGTTGTTTCCGTGTATTCCATGACACTGTAACCTTGTGCAAATAATTCATGAGTGGAAGAAAACGTTAATAGGTATCTGTATAGAAAACAAAGGTTCCCTGATCAGACAGAAATAGGCCTGCATGTGTGGGCCGTTAGCTCCATATTCAAACAATATTGCATCTCCTCTCTCTATGACAACCAATGCTTCTCTCAGGTTTACAGTGTGGGAGTCAGGAAAAACTACAAACATATTTGATTTTCAAAGTGGTTGCACAACACATCATAGGAACTCTTTTCTAGTAGAACTTTCCTGTTAAAGCAGTGGCATCAGAAGTCAGCAGCATTTTAAAAAGGACAGTCCGTTAAGTCACAACAGTTTCATCCATAACAGAGACAAGGAAAAAGTCAATTTTAAAACCCCTCCCCATGTTAATTTTCCTATCTTCACATTTGGTTGGAGTTCAAAAGGTATGATTTGTAGTGCTTAAGTAACAGAAAGCTTCAAGTTGGTACACGTTTGATAAAGCAAATTATACTGAAGCACCTTCAACTGTTATGGAAAGCCAAATGTCAGCAGAACGTTTGTTGTTTCTTTTGGACACAACCCAAGCTGTGTCCGACACATCGAAATGCCACTATTATAGGAATAACTGTTGACACAGGTGGGGGAATGACAAGTTAGTCTCAAAGCTATACAGAGAATGGTAAGGATACTCCTCTATACTGCGGATGTCGACAGCAATGATTTTAGGCTTGCCGGATTTGGTCCTTTTGGTGGGCCCGGCCATTGACAGCTCACAGAGGTCGATTAAGTCCTCAGCGGAGATACGAGGGGATACCTCTGCTTTCAGGTCACACAGTGCCAGAGGCTCCCGAGACTAGAGAAAAATAAGTCAAGTTAGTTCAAATGAATAGGGACACAATTGTATTGTGGGCTTTCAAATGAATATGAATACAGTTTGAATAATTGAATGTGGATAAGCAGTCATTGACACAGGACACAAGAGATAAAAGACAGAATGGTATCAGGTTGGGTGTTCTTGTTTCTTTAAGACCTGGAGAAGAGTGATTATGAATATCTTCTGTGTTGACTAAATCTTGTGTGTATTCATGAAATATTTTACACAGTCATTGTACAGTTTCTCCCACTCCCAAAAAATTGTATTTCATTATCGTTGGCAAAAAAGAGGAACATTTTATTTCAGCATATGAAAGCACCACAGATGACCAGCAGCAGTGACCAGAACATGGTCTTTAGCCAGTGTCCACATGCACTGCCAAAACGGCTCATTTGCATTGAGCTACAGGCATAGCTGCAGGGGACTGAACCCTTCAAGCATAAAATGTGAAAAATAAAAAGTGATGTTCCAAGTCCATTCCCACA
Source organism: Hyperoplus immaculatus (assembly GCA_949357725.1). NCBI lineage: Eukaryota > Metazoa > Chordata > Actinopteri > Uranoscopiformes > Ammodytidae > Hyperoplus > Hyperoplus immaculatus. The sequence continues at coordinate 9,338,229 of OX442355.1, read as the reverse complement.
AGCTAACAAACAAATGTATTGTGGTGACGATAGGTCATTAAAAGAATTAGAATGCCACCCAATTTTTACCGAAATGAGATGTCCTTTAAACATCTCCTATTATACTACTTTTCTGGTCTCAATTTCTTGTTAAAAACTGCTATAGAGCAACCTGACACAAATCACAGTGGCAGCAGCAGCAGAGCACACAGTGGCAGCAGCAGCACAGCACACAGTGGCAGCAGCAGCACAGCACACAGTGGCAGCTCAACTAAAAGGAAATGTATATATAATTATCATTGACCAGAAGATTCACCAAGTGTTTGAAGGAGGATTAAAGCAGCAATCCACATACACCAGCACAGGCTAGCTCCACTAGCCAAGGCTAGCTTCAACAGGACAGGCTAGCTCCAGCAGGCCAGGCTAGTTGCAACAGGCCAAGCTAGCTGCAACAGGCCAGGCTAGGCCCACCACCTCCACCAGCCCAGGCTAGCTGCAACAGGCCAGGCTAGGCCTACCACCTCCACCAGCCCAGGCTGCTAGCTGCAACAGGCCAGGCTAGGCCCACCACCTCCACCAGCCCAGGCTAGCTGTAACAGGCCAGGCTAGGCCCACCACCTCCACCAGCCCAGGCTAGCTGCAACAGGCCAGGCTAGGCCTACCACCTCCACCAGCCCAGGCTGCTAGCTGCAACAGGCCAGGCTAGGCCCACCACCTCCACCAGCCCAGGCTAGCTGTAACAGGCCAGGCTAGGCCCACCATCTCCACCAGCCCAGGCTAGGACCACCACCTCCACCAGCCCAGGCTAGCTGCAACGGGCCAGGCTAGGCCCACCATCTCCACCAGCCCAGGCTAGCTGCAACAGGCCAGGCTAGGCCCACCATCTAAACCAGCCCAGGCTAGCTGCAACAGGCCTGGCTAGGACCACCATCTCCACAAGGTCAGTTTTCCTGCATCATGCCACCAAAGGTGAGAAGTGATGAGGACATCATCACCTCTGCACAGGTACGTGATCTCCTGGAACAACAGAAGTTATTTTATAAGGACTTACTGCAACAACAAGAGATTTCATTCAAAGGCTTTGTGCAAATGCTCATGGACTCCTTCAATAAAAGACTAGACAATGTCTCAAAGGAGGTATGTGACCTCAAATCCAGTCTAAGTTACACCCAGAAGGATGTGGATGAGTTAAAATCACTTTCCACCAACTTATCTAAAAATTGTAAGGAGCTACACAATGACATTAAAACAGTCAACTTAAACCAGAACAACATGAATGGAAAAGCTGATTATCTAGAGAATCATTCCCGCCGCAACAACTTGGTCTTTGAAGGTATTGCTGAATCTGAGCATGAGAAATGGGCAACCTCTGAGGAAAAAATCAGAAAAATCATCTCTGAAAAGTTGAACCTTGACCTCAAACAAATGGAAATTGAGCGTGCTCACAGATCTGGGAAGCCACATGGCCAAGGAGACAAACCAAGGTCCATAGTTGTCAAGTTTCTTAGAAACAAGGACAAGTTGGCTGTACTGGAGAAGGCTAAGCTCCTCAAAGGTACAAACATCTTTATTAATGAAGACTATTCTGAAGCTGTCCGACTGAAACGCAAAGAACTGATTCCAGCACTGAAAGAGGCCAGACAAAGAGGGGACATCGCGTATCTGCGATATGATAAGCTGATCACTCATCGTCGTCTCAACACAAACACTGAAAATGGTAATTAACTCAATCAAATGCATTTTAATGTAATCGAAAAACAAAGAAAAAATTATGGTACTTATGTCTGACAGTCCTAACAGGTCAACAGTTAATGATAGTATGCTATTTAATCCATTTGAACTAAACAAACATGAAAAAAATCATAATTATTTAGATTTTGACCCTGATAGTAATTTTCTATCTGATAACTTGCCATATTCATCTGAATATTACAATGAAATCCGTTTTAATCATCTAATTGAAGCATTTCCGGTAGAATGTAAGCTATTTTCAGTATTACACTTAAATGTTCGCAGTCTTCCTAAGAATTATGATCAATTGGTACATTATTTATCATTGTTAAATCATGAGTTTTCTGTAATTGTCCTAACTGAGACATGGCTTACAAAAGAATCTAAAGAAACAGGCATCTATGAACTGCCAACATATAACTCTAATCATTTTGTCAGACAAATCAGGTCTGGGGGAGGAGTGTCCGTCTTTGTCCATCAAAAATTTTAATTTGTTAATCGACTTGACCTTTGTTTAAAGTGTGATGAAGTGGATGTTGAATCTGTTTTTATTGAAATCTTGTCTTACAATAATAACAAAAATGTGATCATAGGTGGGGCTTACCGACCACCTGACACTGATATTAATTGTTTCAATAATAGCCTCACAAACAGCCTGGAGCTCATCAACAAGGAAAATAAAATGTGTCATATTCTTGGTGATTTCAATATTAACCTTTTTAAAAGTGAATCACACTCTCCAACAGAAGATTTTTTGAACCAATTGTGTTCAAGTTACTTTTATCCCGCTATTAATAAACCTACCAGAATAACGGACAAATCTGCTACACTAATTGATAATATACTATTCAATTCTCTCAATTATGAAACAAAAACGGGAATTTTATTTACTGAAATATCTGATCATTGTCCAGTATTTCAAATTGTTGTTTTAGACGGTCTGTTGTTTTAGTCCTCCATTATCAAGAACAAACTCTATAGAAAATATATTTCATCACCAACTCTTTTAAATTTGGCGACTTATAAATCATACAAAAACAAATACAATCATCTCCTTAGAGCTGTCAAGAAAAGGTACTATAGTGATCAGTTTGCTAAATCTGAAAGTAATATTAAAGATACATGGAAGATTATTAAACAACTCCTTCAAAAGGAAAAGGCCTCCTTAAATTATCCTTCATCTTTTAAAGATGGAAATTCTTCTTTAACTGATCCATTTAATATAGCTTGCAAGTTCAATGATTTCTTCTCAAGCATTGGTACATCTCTTTCCAAAACAATAGTTGATACAAAGGCTGATCCATTAGATTATATTAAGGGCTCTTTTCCAGAATTTAATCATTTTAATCTTCCTGATGTTAAGGAGGTAACTGATATTATATCCAAACTCAAAGATTCAGCTCCAGGTCATGATTGTATTCGTTCATCCCTAATAAAGGAAGTCAGTTCATCTATTGTTCATCCATTAACATTCGTTTTTGCACAATCAATGAAAACTGGCATTATACCTTCTGACTTGAAAATCGCTAAGGTTATACCTTTATTCAAAGCAGGGGATCCAGAATCCCTTACAAATTACCGTCCAATTTCACTCTTGCCATATTTTTCGAAAATTTTGGAGAAACTGGTATATAAAAGGATCCTTGAGCACTTTAATAAACACAATGTTCTCTATAACCATCAATACGGATTCCGAAAGAATCATGCAACTTATATGGCCCATTTAGAGTTAATTGATAGGATACATACAGCTTTAGATAGAAATGACTTTGCAATAGGTATATTTTTAGATCTTTCGAAGGCTTTTGATTCGGTTAATCACGATATTTTGCTTTCAAAATTATTTAAATATGGACTTTCTGGCACTGTCCATAAGTGGCTTTATAACTATGTTAAAAACAGAAAACAGTATGTTCATATTAAAGGTCATGATTCCACAAGAAACTACATAAAACATGGGGTACCTCAAGGATCCATATTAGGACCTTTATTATTTCTCATTTATATAAATGATATTGCGCAGGTTTCGAAATCCACATTCCCTTTGCTTTTTGCAGATGACACCAGCCTTGTTCTCTCTCATAGAAAAAGTCTAATAGAGGAGCTAAATCATAATCTTATCCAGTTCTCAAGCTGGTTCCAAACAAACAAGTTATCTTTAAATGTCAAAAAGTCCAATTTCATGTTGTTTGCTGGTAAAAAGATTCATGACAATGACCAAATCAAACTTTATATAAATGATGAAGAAATAATTAAAGTCTCATCAACATGTTTTTTAGGTGTTATTATTGATGATAAACTCTCATGGAGAGAACAGGTTGGTCTTGTCTGTAATAAGGTAACTAAATCCCTTGGGATCCTTAGAAAAATAAGAGTTTTTGTTCATAAGTCATGTTTATTAACATTATACTACAGTCTGATCTATCCATATTTAACATACTGTAATATTGTTTGGGCGAGTACATTTTCATCATACCTAAATAAAATTATGCTACTGCAGAAAAGGTTTGCTAGATTAGTGACCTTCTCAAAACCTCTGGTACCAAGTGCACCACTTTTCTATAAATTAAAGTTATTGTCTATTTATGATATAAATATTCTCCAAATATGCACTTTTGTTTTTAAGGTGAGATATAAGTTGACTGATTTACCTTGTACTTTTGGATGTTATTTTTCTTCAAACTCAAAATTTCATAATCATTGTACCAGACAAGCTGAAAATCTCCATCTGCCTCTTTATAAATCTTCCCGCAGTCAATCTTGCATTAAATACCGTGGAGTCATACTATGGAATGAAAATATACACTTACTTGATTCTTCTATAACATTGACCATATTCAAAAAGAGACTGCAGAATTCCATGCTATCAAAAGCAATTAGTTTAAAAACAGGAATTTGATTTATATATTTATCATGACTGTCCGCTTGCTTGGTTTAAACACAATAATTTGTATTACTACATTTTGATTTGTTCTAACTGATTTAAACTGATTTTTATTTTATTTTTTTTTTTTATTATTGTCTTGGGTTTTGTTCTTAATTTCTTTGATTGTTTTGCATTATTTATTTATTTTTATTAATTTTTTCTCATTTATACATGTGTTTTTTTTGTGTGTGTGTGCGCGCTTGTGTGCTGATCTGCTAATATTAATATGTAAATGTATTTTGGGTGTGGCTCTATATAAGCCTGTACAGGTTTCTGCCACACCCACACATGTATTTTAATTTTTTTTTTACTACATGTTTTTTTAAATCTATTTTGTATGTGGAATAAAATAAACATAAACATAAACATAAACATCACAAAAAACCATGTAGATTTTCGGGAAACCCTTCCTCTCATCTGAGCGAACACAGCAGTCTCTCTCCACACTCGGCTTTGTGCTTCTCTGATACAGTGCTGTGCATTTATTAGTGGAGCTTAGAGGACGCCTCGTTTCAATAAAAAATAAGGCTCTAGCAAAGAACCATCATTTGTGTTTCAATAACGTTTTTCTTATGAGTTATTGATACCGTAGTAATTTTAACCAGACACAGCATGTTTGTATCAGTGGTGCATGTAGATGTTTTCGTGTGTATGCATAAATCAGTTGAGTTGCATAGTGTGCAATATGTAGAGATAATGGGAAAAAAATATCTAAAAAACAAAACAAAAAAGGGAACCAGAAGAGCAAGCATTTAGTGATGAATAAAGTGTTACCCCAGTTACTGTTCAATGGTCCTTGGGACCTGTATAAATGTGTTCAACATTTGTCTAAAAAGACACCAAAAATACAAGGACAGGGAAAAAGGCAGAGTGGGTCAATCAGTCTGCCATTAAGGAATGCTTTTAAAAGATTACTTACTGGAGTACAACAAAATGCCTTTTAAGCTAAGGGTACACACAGATGGGCGTTCAGCCAACATGTTGCGTTTAGTTATCGGAAAGGTTGTGTAATTTACAGTATGTGGAAGGAAATCATCTGGGATACATCCTTTTATCACAAAAAAGGAATTTGATCCTGGTGAATAATTATAAAATCAACCAGAGGCTAGTTTTATGACATCAATTTACCACAATTGGCCAATTCACCATGTAGGAGTAGAGATGCTCCTCAGATGTCGAGAGCCTTTTGCCCTGTGAAGGTGCAAAGTGTCTGCGATCTTGCATGATTCTGTTTGCAACATCTTACAGTGCTTAGCTGGTGATTGCTGATTCCAACTAAGTTATATTGTTTGTGTCCCTGCATGAAAGTGGATGAGGACTTCAGGAATCTCCATAGAGTTGAACAAGCTAATTTGCTTGACCGGGCTCATGTATAAGCACATTTCAGTGTGCTGAGCAGCATAGATAAGTGAAAACACCTATAGATCTATTCCAGTGAAACCAAGCAACTCTCCTTCTGCAAATGCACATAAATGTATCCATACACACACAATATAGTGACAGAAATAGGCAGATTATGCAGCCTGTCGTGCCTGGAGCTGATGAAGCGCTGTGTGGGGACACGATGAGCAGTGTGTGCCAGCTGAGAATGTCTTAATGACACTTTTGCATTTCACTGGCCTGACAGCGATGGGGCTAAACTGGAGCTGCTGATAAACATACACAAATCCTCTGCAGTGTTTTGTGTTTGCGTGCATGTCTATGTGGTTCACAGTCGCCAAAATAAACCCAATCACTTAACATATTGGACTGGGAACAACACTGTTATACAGCTTGGATAAAGCTTGATGACATGGTCAATGACTCATTTGGACCACCTTCACACATGACTGCAATTGTGCTGAGGCTTTCACATATAAAACAACACAGTGGTGTTTGAGCATGATTTGAAAAAGATTTTTTTTTATCTGCCAAGTCTGCAGTCAGACAAAAGAAGAACAGCAAAATTGAGGCCATGATCTGAGACAAAATGCTGACAACAAATAGCCCTTACTGTAGCAACACACCATTTGAGGAGGACTTTAAAGCAAAGTCCTCACAGCTTCTCACATACTTCCAGTTTTAATTTTGTCCACACAGCGGTTACCGATATTGCTCTAACATGAATGATTTCTCTTGGAGAGAGCACAACAAAAGCAGCCTCCTCTAATGAAAATTCATCTCTATAGTTGCTGACAAAAGAAAGAAATTGAGAACAGACATGTTCTTTGACAACTGAAGTTACAGAGGCTGCAGTATAACGCTGCCTTAGTGTTGCATAAGCAACCTGCTTTCAACTTATAAGCTTGATGATTTAAAAGTTTGAAAACAAGCCCATAAGATCACAGTTCTTCATAATATAGTCAGCTATGCATGACACACTTCAAAGAAATCAAAAAGATTACTGGAAATCTTCCGAACTGTGCAGTTTGTTAAAGACGTTACAAATGATTGATATGTGATAATTGGAAATAAAACATATATAGGGTGGAAACAGGAATGCCTGTAATGTATGCAACCCAAAATCTTATTTTAACAGCCAAAAAATTTACTCATATCTTTGTGAAGCTAGTAGGTTCACTTTCTGTTGACAAGGTGTCAGAGGCATTCATTCAACTATATGGCCTTTATTGAGAGATGTGTCTAAGAGTTGAAACGACATGTCATTATGTCAACACAAATAATAAAAAATAATAAGATACAAAAACGTTAATTTTTTTTTAAAAGCTTTGGTTTTAGATTGCTTCATATACTGTTCTATATATAGAGCCATGCAATTGTGTCTAAGACCTGTGCAATAGCTTCTATATCCTAGATAAAGACTAATAATAAGTAAACAAATGTTGTAGACGTTACCTAAATTGACCTAATTGTGAATGCTGCATTTGCCGTGGAAAATTGCAACCTCGGCAGCATTCCTGTTTCCTCGTGAACATCCATTCGAAACTGAACGCCAATATGAATAAGCAATTTGTGAAAGCTGCTCAACTAACTGCAGACATACTCAATTCATGTCAACATACTTGGCAGTCTTGTTGGCAATTTAATGAAAGGTACAAGAGTAGAGCAGTTTGTATATGGTTTTCTATGCTTAGATTTTCTTGTTAGTTGCTCAGAGAAAAGCGAAGGAGAGCTCGTTTTGTCCTGTTCACTCACTCACACCAAGCTAACTGGACAGCAGCTGTCCAGTGAGATGGATTTCTGTTCACTGAGAATCTGCTGACAAGGGCCTCTTGCTCTGAGAGGGCAATAGGGAAGCATGTCACACAAACATACAGTACTGTATATGCATCAGTATCAGACAAACAACAGCAATGTATTTGGAGAGTGACGCCCACATAATTGTAGCCTGGCTCTGCCCGCCCGCCTACTTCCGGCCAAATTTTATTTTCCCTTCAGTAGTCAGTCTGGGTGTACAGCCCATTTCCCAGTTTTGCCGGAGATTCGACAGCCGGTCCAATCAGTGAACAGAGCGAGTGGCTGAGAACGATGACGTCGAAGTCGCGCTCCAGTTTCAGTTGCCAGAAGCCGGCTCATGACACACGTGACGACCAAACGTTATGCGATTGGTTGGCTAATCCAGAGTGGCACTGGGCAGATCCAATAGTTTTAAACTTTAACAGACACCCGCCTCCATGAGTGAACGTTTGCCAATTACAGCACTGCCAGACCTTCTGTACAAATGAAATGAAGTACGATGGTCTGGTAGCACCAGGCTAACATAATTGGCTATATGAGTAAATATATGGAGAGTTTTGGAACAAAGCACATCAAATGGCGATTTCAAAAGGGATAGTCCATTTGGTTATTCCCAATCTGAGCAAAAATAATAATCTAAATAAATGTTCTATTTAGTCTAGGTTTCACAGTAAGCAAATGTAGGATGCCCAAATAATTAAACAACAATTGTGATATCTTATCGGTCAGATATTTGGAATACAAGTGTGAAAGGTTTTTTTTTTACACTGACTTCACACTGATCTACTGGTTGGAAAAATACTTTCTCACTAGTTTATCTTAAAGGAGAAGTAAAGTGATTTTTTTGTTAATATATTTGTTAAATCACTAATATATTCATACAGCCATCACTTAAAAGTATGCACAGTTCATAACACATGTCTCCCAGTCATTCAGCTTTGCAGTACCAGTAATTGCCAGATAAAATGTTGAGTATCCCGCTCACTTTTTTCCATTCAGGAGACAGAACGCTATAAAGAGGCGGGTCTCTGTGCCCGTGAATGACTACCCGCTGCTCTCCATCGTGGCACTATCTGACGAAGACGGCTGCGCGTTCATCTGGTGGTGACGTAGGGACGAGGGAAGATGTGTAAAATTGTAAACTGTATAAAATATCACATATCACTTACTTCTCCTTTAAATTGCTTTTAAACATCATTATTCTTGTGGACTTTATTCAGCATTTTCTGTATGTTCTTTCCAACCCAGCTGCATTTCGGTTCACTTCCTGCACTATAAGGTTAGCTTGAAAACGGTTATTTTGGTTAACAATTCTTTCATTTACAACTTCCCAAATGAAACGCACCAGGGTTCAATTTGAACTGACTAAATGTTGCATTAATGAATTACATGAATTAACTCGAGGTCATTGCAAATGAGGGACACCCCTCAATTGATCTTTCGAGGATAAATAAAGGAAAAATGAAAAATGAAAAGGCCCTAAAAAGTCTATTATTTTTTTTAAGAATTTTGTGGGGTTTCTTTTAGAAAATAATTTGTGCTACAGCTCTTTTTTTAAGGCTCACAATTGTTCCATCTGGCCCTGCCTAATACAAATAATTGTTGACTATTAACTAATATCTTGCCATGCACTTTCTTTCCATTAAACGAATTAAAGGATAAAACTCTGAGTCCCTTGTCAGGTCTATTTTGCATCCCTCTGGATAATGTTAAAGTTACAGCCCTACACTTTTGCCCTCAGCTCTCTCTCAGCCCAACGGCTGTTTTTGTCAAATTGTAAGTTGGCACTCGCTCCATCTCAAAGCGAATGGGTATTGGATGTGTTATGTGAGCCTAAACTGGAAAAAATATTATTTGCTAACAGACATAAGGCTGTACTTTTCCATAGAGCGTGTAGCCTTTTTTCAAAATACATTCAGGAGACAAGTATTTTATAACTAGGCCTACTATGTCGTCTTCCACTGTTTTTTTTAAATTTGTTATTATATGTGATTTAAGTGATTGAATTATGTTACTGTCGTTTCAACTTGCTCAAATATTGCTATCTGTATTTCTCTTTCATGACATGGCTATAGCTGTGCCCCAGCATATTCCCCAGGGTCTCATCTCCTGTATTTCCAGTGCTCTCTGGTCTGTCTCTGCCTGTATGGTTTGTGTGTGTGTGGGTTGTCTTGGGCGTGCTTTCCCTTCCCCACTCACCAGCAAACTTGCCTCCAATCATCTCATCAACTGCAGGTTCCACACCAACTTTTCACCCTATCATTGACTAAGCTTATGTGGTAGATTAGGCTTCTAGACCGCTCAGTTCTAGTCATTAGAAGTATTTGCAGTGTTCTATGCTGTGTTAAACCGTTCGTCCTCTGTGCTCTGGGAACATTACATTCCCACTTGCCTGCCAAACCACCAGCCTCCTTTCTCCTGCTTCAATCCAACCAGCCACATAACACTATAACTCCCTCTCTCACTTCTGAATTCCTTGGACAACACTCCACCGTCAAACCCCTGCAGTAAACCCCTTTCTCTAAAAATCTCATCGTGTACATGGTCTGCATTTGGATCCAACTCAATGATCGTAACAATGCTTTATGTTTGTATACACCAATATTGTGTATGCTTATATTGATATATCGAGTCTGAAAAAAAAACTGTAATCTGCTTGAAAAACAAAATTACATAAAAAAAAAGTATATTCACATAAATTCCTATTTGCAGTCATACTGTACAATTTGTCTTGTGTGTACTGCGTGTGCGTGTCCAGTGCTGACAGTGACATTTCAACGCAGTGCACTCCTGCCCCAATGTTTTCATAGGAAGAGGTGGGGTGAAGATAGATGCGGCCATGGATCAATGCCACCACGTCCCCAATTTCTCATTCAGACTCGGCTGAATGAGAAAGATTACAGCAATCACTCGGGCACAATGCGGATCGGGCTGACAAGAAGTGCCTGTGAGCTTTCTGGACACGACACATTCGGGTGGGAAAGGCAAACAGGGCTGCACCACAGAAACCCTCAAACTAAAAGAAAAGGCCTTTTTCAAAGAGTAACACAACTTTTTACACTTCTCAATTACACTTGTTATGCTGGTTGTGAGAAATGCAGTTTACAAGAGTTACTGATGTTCTGCAATCAGGTTTATATTTGTAAAAAAAAAGCAGCTGTTCAGTAAAGTGCAGCGAGTTACCCTTTGTGCAAAAATCAGAAAGAACGTGTAAGGAGGAAGAATGATGCTATTAAAACCTCTGATCAAACAGAGATAATGGAAGGCGACAGTCTGAAGCTATTTATGTTTCAAAATGATTTCACAGAGAGGCGTATACACATGTCTTATACATGTTATGAAGGTGTAGGCAAAATGTAGGTAAAAATGTATATTTCAAATCACATTCACTGTTACTAACCTTAACCTCAATCTCATCAGACAGTGACTCAGTTAAAGTTGGAAGTACTCTCTATATAACGAGGTAAAACGGTTTACAGCTTTTGTGAGTGAGGAGTGTGAAACTCACCAGGTCAGTCTTGGGCATATCCTGGTAGTCAGACGAGTAGTATGTTGCAGCTTTCCCGAAGCCATTGTCACCAGCGGGTTTCGGTGGCTGAGCATGTTGTCGGTACGTAGCACTTTTTGGAGTCCAGCAGAATAGGTTGATGGATTCACGAACGCACCGCTCAATGTCAATTTCTGTGCAAAATAAAGGACAAGAGAAAAAAGAAATTGGAGCTGTGACTTGCCAATGCTGGAGTTTGATTACTGCTGATCAAAGTCATGATGAACCACAAAGCCGCCTTAATATTGATTTTTTTCCCCCAATGATTGCAAACATCCACATACATTTCCAAATAATAAAATCCCTATACACACAAGCCTCAGAGGGTACAGCCATGCCAGGGACTCAAGGATGATTTAAATACACACAGTGCAGCTAAGAGTAAACTGTTAATGCTAACATTCCAAAGTGTAATGTTGTTATATTCACTAAAAGGTTAGTGTTTTAGCATGCTAAAATGAGCTAATGAAGACAGCTGGAAGTGATAGCAGTATCAGGACCTTTGAAAGTTAATACATGTATTATATTATTGGACCAATAAGACATTTTGACCTGATGGTGGCACTAGATGGAAACTGAGAGGATCAGACGTAATTAGACATTATCCTGAGGGGTAGGCTACATATGTTACTGCCTGTACTAAATGAAAAGGCAATCCATTTTAATAGTCAGGACATTTCACTTTAACCATCCCCTCAAAAATAGATTTCTTTCAATTACAGTTGAACAACATTTTACTTCCACAATTTAATTTTACTGCTGGGTGAGAATATGAGAGTAAAAGAAAACCATCCCCTCCCTTGAAACATACATAAATTGTAAGAGATTATGTAAATGTCATGTGGGAGGTGTAGATGCAGAAGTGAGAGCTTGACCTTGGCATTTTGCTGCCATTAATAGTCCTCCTGCCGTGCCAGTGTCTTTTTTAAAGATAATAACTGGCCATCGTTAAGCTGTCGTTCCCTCCTGCTACAGAATAGATTTTTAGTACAAAGCTAAAATTTAGTTTCCTCTGCCTAATGTCTCTCCAGCAGTATCAATCCTTCTCCTGCTTCTCACCTTTGGAATAAAGAGGATTAGGGAAACAGGGACTCACTGGATTAGCCGAGGATTTGGGTAAATTAGGAATTTTTGATTTTCGCACTCCTCTTCACACAGACATCCTCTCTCTTTCACTGCTCTTTTTTTGAGTGGATAAGCAAGCACGTCTGGCTAATGAGTGCTCCTTGGGATGACCTGGCTGCACCTGGCCCGGGCTCCAGTGAAGATATAGGAGATGTGGTATCTTTCCCCATCATGGTTAAGGGGATTGTCAGCCCTCATGGGGCTTAATTGGACCTCACAGATTCAGTTACAAGGTTCATTCCAGTGATAAACACACAGGTGGTCTGAGATTCTTCACCGACAAGCTTACACACAGTTCAGGGAAACACATTTCTCCCTCCCTAGGGCGACAAATGCAGCACGCAATCACTCCTCCCGCTAAAAGAGGCAGGAATGAGGAAGAGGAGATTGATAGCGGTTTTAACAAGCTCTGGGCTCAGCTGGGAATTCTAAGGGGGACAATTCGAATAAGGAGCAATTTTTTATTTTTTTCTCAGACAACATTACATGCATCAGTGTTGACGGTGGGCTTTGACGAATAGTACAATAGCGTGATTAGTTAAGGGTGCAACGCAGGTGCTTTGTGGAATTGGATTATGGTGCAAAGGACGATCTACGGTAATGGAGATCGGAAATGTTAGTGAATTAAAATTGAGAAAACCAGTTGTGTGATCATTTTCTAACACTTGATAATATGACAGACACACCATGAAAATGGCTCTTGATCATTAATTCATACATTACAAACCAAAGCATACTTGTGACAATTCCCTTGTAAACCATGATCAAAGTATTGGATGGGAGTGAGCAATGGAAAGTGACATATTTCTCTTGGCTTTGTACATCTATCATTCTGAATGTGAATGTGTATGATTGCTGTATGTTTGAGGTGGTGGTCGGAGGGGCCGTTGGCGCTGAATGGCAGGCACACTTCCGTCAGTCTGCCCCAGGGCAGCTGTGGCTATTATCGTAGTTTACCACCACCAGTATGACTGTGTGTGAACGAATGGAGCCTGGAACCCTGTAAAGCGCTTTGAGTGCCTTGAAAAGCGCTATATAAATCCAATCCATTAATAGTAAAATCTTAAAAATGTTTGCCTGATCAGCAAACCAGTTTCTTGAACTTAAACTGACACTTAACTGTATCACTCTTTTGTTAAACTCACATGAAGCTTTTTGGTTATGTATGCGTGATCCTTGACATTGCGGCAAAATGATCCAGCCGCACATAATGCACAGATGCACCAGCCAAAGGAGGGCACCAATGGCCACCAAATCCCTGATTGTAAATACAAATATCCAATGCTTCAACGTCAATGTTCTCCTTCTGCTAGTCTTCGAGGTGTCCCAGGGTTGAAAAGTTGCCTGGAGCGCTTTTAGCAGCTCATGCTTGTTTTTCTCCGATATGAACGGTTTTAACTAGAGCTCATCAGTTCTGTGGCCAGCTCTGCTCATTGAGACAGATGCTAATGTCCCGTGAAGGCAAATGCCGCTGCATCATCAGTAGACAGGCGGTTCCTGTCAGCCGGAGAGCCTCTGTGGTTCATTGTGAATCAATGAAGTCTCCCAACAAGAGAAAGTTATAGATTACCTGGGGCAACAAGACTAAGCGAATGGGAAGCACAAAATTAGATTAATTGCCACCAAATGGAAAGCTGAGATTCATTGCTGCCTCGAAGGCAAAATGTGGCATCAGCACAGATCATACCTGTTTCACGTTCAGATTTTATTTGACTTCAGACTCTTGGTATGCTGGGTCTGATATCATTCAGTCATTTGTTCCCTCTACTGTGGCCACAGACATAATATCATAACCCCCACTCTACATCTATGAACATTGCTGCCCAAAATATATTCATGTTTTATGTATTTTAGTATTTTTCTTATTGTCTGTTTTATGGTACTAGAATGCCAAAGGCAAATTTACATTTCATGTAATGGTCAATAAAGTTTCTTATTTTATCTTAATTGAAAGTAATACAGCAATTTTTAGAGTCAAGATGTCATCAAAAACATTTTTGTGAAGAGACAATTGTGTGGTGCATATTGAGTTTACGACATACAGTATATAGCCTATGACTCAACTGTCATATCGACAACTTGGAACCAGTGGTTGAACATGACCTCACAGTCTGTATCGCTGCCCTTAAATCCGGACCTCTCCTCTGCCGTGGAAATTTGGCAACAAAAGACTACACAGTGGTTGCGTTCCGAATCGCATACTTTCTACTATATAGTATGTAGGAAAAAGATTTAGGATGTCCCGATTGTTATGACCAGAGTTAGGATGGTTAGAAGTACCCGGATGTCCTACTTCATGCGGCCAAGATTGTTAGTGTTGAAAAGTGCATCCTATTTGGGCGATTCTGACCCACAATCCAGTGCGCACGTGAAGTGACGTAACATCGACGAAGCCTCCATATGAAAACAAACGGGGATGCGACGGATATAAAAGCAAGAGGCAAGATCAAGGCGCAATGTTATGATGAAATAAGAGAGTAAAGTATGTCCCAATAGTATGCCTACTGCATCCTAACTAGATTATTTTTATCGTCGGATGTAGTATGTAGAATAGAAAAAAGAAAGAGTATGCGATTCGGAACGCAACCAGTGTTGTGCGTAATAGGCTTGTCACTGAGAATAAATGTCACTTGTGCCAGTTGCTGCCCAGAAGGAGAGGAAGAGAGGAGAGTGTCTGAATCATTCAAGAGCAACTGTCCTGCAACGTTATCTTGACTGTTAATTTTTATTTCGACAGCTGCAGAGAGGAATAAAAGGGAGCCGACTTTTCTTTTATTTCATGACTAAATGTCAAGCCCACTTATGTGCCCATCAAAATTCATCCATTTCTCTGAACCTTAGATTAGTCCAAATTTAAACGGAGGAACCTTTGAAGTTGTCGCCTTTTTACCATTGACAAAGCCATTGAGGCTAACTATAGGCTTCCATAAGACACACGCTGAAATTACCAAAAATTTCAATGATGATGGTACCTGACATGAATGGTACAAAAAGTGGGAAACGTGCTCCTACATGTAGTGCCTTAAATGCACGATGAGTTGAGAATTGCAGCTGCTATAATTTTACTACAGCGTCAAAATGTTAGTTGATTTAAATCTTTAATTATTCTATTGGTAGTTTAAAATCCAAAAGCTAATTCAAATCCAACATAAATCCTAATTTTGTTTTGTGTAAAAAAATTATCTTATTAAAAACACATTTTATTTGATCTATCTTTCCCTGTGTACTAAACAAACTAGACTGGGCCTATTATTCCCTCTGTTATAATATTCTACCAGCATCAGGGTATGTTTTGTGGCTTCCCATGTTCAGTTCTGGTAGCTACATGTGGAGCATGTGGAGTCTGCTCTGAAAAAAAATAAATGTAAGCCTCAGTTGTACGAGGACATCAATTCTACAAGCGTAAAGGTGTGGGCCACAAATCACAGGATATCAACCATAACTTACAGTCCTGTGTGTGTGTGTGTGTGTGTGTGTGTGTGTGTGTGTGTGTGTGTGTGTGTGTGTGTGTGTGTGTGTGTGTGTGCGGCAAGGTATGTTGAGTTTTATATAGCTCACTTATGTAACAAGGCCAAATATGTGTCTACTTTCTAGTTCTATGCTTTGCATCGCATGCATTGCAAGCCAAATAATCCAAGATACACTTTAAATACTAAGCATTTAGCAGTTCAAAAACTAATGTAAGGAAGAGGACAAAGACACACAAGCAGCTCTGTGAAACTGTTTTTTAGCAGTGTTGCTTTAAACTAGATCAACATCATCTTAACATGCTCACACTGACAACGTCAAAATTCAAATGATAGGCAGACATACTGGTTAACGTGGTCGGATATAGTGGCTAAAATGTGTTTATTAGCTCTAAACAAAGTACAGCTGAGGAAGTTCAGAATGTCACTAGTTTTGAAATTGGTCATAAAGCTAACTACGTTTTGAGATTGTGGTGCTAGAAGAAAAAGTCAGGCCATCACCAAAGTCAGTAGTTTTCATTCCTTGGGAAGAATAAAAGGCAGGATATGCAACATTTTCATGAAAATACAAAGTCACACAAAAATTATCACTTCTGCTGTGTTTATCTGCAGAGTACCCACGACCCCCCACCAAAAAGCCGTAAGACCTCTACTGTTATCGTCTAGCGTTGTTAAACATTGTGCTGAAATGTTTGGTTCTCGGTTGGATTAACAGTGTGTGTGTCCCCTAAAAGTTAAATCAAATAATCTTAAGTACGGACCAGAACATGAATGGAAGCTTCAGTAAACAAATCCATCTTTAGGTCAGTTTACAGGCCAGTTTATTCCTAACAGTGCCAGATACTATTCTGTTGCTACCCAGGTATACACAAGCTGTCTGTGATAATGAAGCTGGCACTGATAAAGAGAAATGAGCTGGCAGCAGTAGCCACTCTCAGAAAATCTTGCCATAGAAGCTGACTGCCGCTCTAGGCCTAACATATTTTACCTTTATAAGGAGAATTGGCTCTCCTCTTTCCCTCTGCCTCATCACAGGAATCTGTTGGACTTGGGCAGTAAAACACAGTGAAGTATAAAGGCGGCACTGAATTTGGGCCGAAGGGTAGGCTGTGCTCCTGCATTACCATTTGGACAATTCGCCCCCCTGTCTCTGTTGGAGTAAATATCCCAATGTCATTCTGCCTTTCAGGTTGAAAAAAAGAAAGGAATAAGCAGCATTTGGGGACAGAGTTTAAGGACATGATTTGAGCCATCCCCTAGGTGAGAGTTGCACTCTGAAAAAATATATTATGAGTGCTGCTCACTCAATTTATGTCGCAAATTATTATTTGTCGAAGTAATTTGCTTTGTGCAACTGAAAAGAGGGTGTATTCAGAGACACGTTTACGAGTCTTGACTCTGGGTGGTATATACTGTCAACTACACATGTCCCCTGGGCAATATGTCAGTGTCTGCCTACACCACATCAAAAAATGCCCTTGGAATGGTGGTCAGTCTGTTAAAAGTACAAGTACATATTACAAAGCAAAACTAATAAGGGTGCCGTTCCATCAAGCTTTTCAACCCACTGAATTCCTCCTTGATTTTCCTCCTCCTGTGCCTTTTTTTATTATTAAAGGAGGCAGAATGAGTCCTCCTGCCTGTTATGCACTGGAACCTGCAGGGATTAACAACCATACTGCTAAGTGAAAAGACTACATTTCAATACTTCAATACGCCGCTACACCTTTTCCATTTCCACACCTCATTGTTGCACTGACATGTCAGACAGAAGTGTAATTTGCCATGAGGTTCATTATTTCTAATGGGCTTTGGGGAAAAAAACAGATGCAGGTTTATCACCTGTTATTTTGCGTATGCTTTAGCCATTTCCAACATTTTCTGTTTCCTGCCAGTGTCATTTCCCTCCTACGACACTCTCCGCCCGGGTTTGTGCAGTTGTTAAATACAAAACTCGGCATTAGCAACGCAGATAGTTGCTTCGGGCAGCCCGCAAGCCTCACACACCTAAATTCTTGACCTTGGCTTAATTTATTTTTTGTCTCCTTTTCTTGCCTGAGCGGCTCCGAGCTGAAAAAGTAGAGCGTAATACGCTTAGAGCACATCACGCAGGGAATAGGTCTGTGTATGGGGCGCAGAGCTGCCTGCTTTGAGGATATCAATAAGTCAGACACATTAGCACACATTAGTTCTCTGAGGAATAAAACACAGCCATCTGCTTATACAGATGGACAATCTTCAAGTCTAGTAAGGAAGGCTTAAAAAAAAGTATTTCTGTCTGATTTTCAAGTGTTTCTACAGGTAGCCATAACATCTTAATGCATGCAGGGAAACACATAATAAAAATGATGCCAAGAGACTGTTGTTTATTTTCAAGTACAATTTGGCCCTGACCTGAGTATTGAATGTACCTGCAAAGAGGGATGTGTGCATTCACACAGAGATGTAATAAACACCAGATGATGTTCTCACCTGGCAGGTCGGAGAAGAGTAGGATGCACTCGTTGAAGCCGTTGGCCAGGAGACGGTCCCTGAGCTGCTGCAGTATGGCCACGCCGATACAGAAGGGGAAAGAGGAGTTACCCAGCAGCAGCGTGTCCCACAGGTGGAAGATCTTGTGCAGTGGAAACACATCTGTATGGCGGGTATACGCCAATAAACACAACAATAGGGGAGAGTTTTTTTTTACAAAATGACTGAATACAAAAGTGCCAGCAAAAGACAAATCCCCAAAGGGACACACAACAGGATAGTGGGAGCACAGAATGCAACATGCACACAGAATTGCGGAGTCAGTTTGTATATGATGAGTATAATTTGCATGTGTGCATATAGCGCATTCACACACACACACACACACACACACTATGGCTTTAAAATAGGGAAGCTCACTAAGCAATAATAATGTGAATTGGCGAAGTTGCCTGAGGAGGGATATTTATTGTGTGGGGGGCAGCTGGGAAAAAGGTTTTTAGGTGGGTGTTGTTGCGGGGGAAATGACAGGAAGAACATCAGGGGGGCTTGAAGGAGCTCGAGGAGCTAGGAACCTGCTCAGTTTGTTTCAAGCCAAATAATAAAGAAACCACATCCTGACAATGCGTCCCACTGCAGTTATTACATTCAGTATACCAGAAAATATAATGTTTCCTTCCCTGTTGAGATTTATGCATGAGGACTAATACCGTCCACCTGTTAATATCATCCCAGGGTTTTGTTAAAGGAGATGCAAGGCTGTACTGTAGACGTGTGTGGGCAGACTAGTGGCCAGGCTGAGAGATCGAGAGTGGTGAGAGAAATGCCTAAGAGGGTCCGCGCCACATTAGCAGTCAGCTGGGCAGCCCCTGTGCGCGTGAGTGACAGGCAATGTGTCTGAGAGTTTGTGTGTGTCTGTGTGTGAATGGGAAGATGACCCTCCAACCTTGTCTCCTATTGGATTTGGGACATTAGCAGTCAGAGAGGGGTGCACCTCCTGAATACTGGACTCACACAATGCCTCTGAGGGAGGATAAGGGGGTAAAGGGGTCACACCTCGCACTCTCAACCCCAGGAGTGGTCTCTGTGTGTGTGTGTGTGTGTGTGTGTGTGTGTGTGTGTGTGTGTGTGTGTGTGTGTGTGTGTGTGTGTGTGTGTGTGTGTGTGTGTAAGAAGAATTAAATATCCCACTGCAGGATACAGAGCATTTTGGCTACCATTACGATAAATCACAGGTTATGCTCTGCCTGTAAGAGTCTGCAGACTCAAAGTTCTAATGCAACTATAGCTAAAATGATATCAAAAAGGGCGAAAAAGTCATTCAAACAGTTGTAAAGTGCAACAGCGCCGCACCTAGAAGACACAGAGGTTAATTGCACATAATTTAAAGTGTAACAATGATTTGTGACCCCTGCTTATGTGCCCATATTT
This sequence comes from Hyperoplus immaculatus, assembly GCA_949357725.1. NCBI lineage: Eukaryota > Metazoa > Chordata > Actinopteri > Uranoscopiformes > Ammodytidae > Hyperoplus > Hyperoplus immaculatus. The sequence goes on along the minus strand of OX442355.1, from coordinate 9,318,374 downwards.
CAGAGCCCCAACTGCGCTGGAGAGATAAAAGCGTATAATTCTGCCATCAACTGACAAATTGCACGCCGTTGAGTACAAGCCAGAATAAAACTTTTGTGTACCTCTGCTGCAGAACAAAAGGTGAAAGGGCTCGAGAAATACATGACGCTAATTGGAATCAACAAATCAAATTGAGATTTCCACTTTGAGCAATGAAACTATGCAGTCATTGCTATATTTTAGCCATAAAACATTTTCAGATTTGAATAATAGCAATATAATATTTGGCTAATTTAAAATGTCGCCTGCTTAATTATAATCTACGTGGTTTATACTACAATGGTGAGCTTAGGCGGATTTGGCACGCAACGTCTCAAAACATCCAGACAACATCTAAAATTGGAAAAACATAACCGCTGGTTGGACTCCAATCACATTGCCTTTTATTATTTCATTCCCAGCGGGATGACAAAGCATACACACAAATGCATACAATATACAGTCATATGAAAAAGTTTGGGAACCCCTCTCAGCCGGCATTATAATTGACTCTGCTTTCACAAAAAAAAGATAAAAGTGGTATGTCTTTAATTTACCAGGAACAGCTAAGTACTGGGGTGTTTTCCAAACAAAGATTTTTTGAAAAGCAGTATTTGGTTGTATGAAATAAAATAAAATGTGAAAAACTGGCTGTGCAAAAATATAGGAACCCTTGTGGTTTTGTTGATTTTAATGCCTGTAACAGCATGTAAAACTGATTACTTTAAACACAAAGTTGGTTGGATTATGTTGTTAAGCCTTGAACCTCATAGAAATGTCTGTTTAATCATGAGAAAAGGTATTTAGGTGCCTAAATGCAAGTTGCACTTCTCTTTGACTCTCTGCTGAAGTGAGACAGAATGGGATCATCAAAACAGCTCCCAAAAGATCTGAAAAACAAAGATTGTTCATTGTCATGGTTTAGGGGAAGGCTACAAGAAGCTTTCCCAAAGGTTTCAATTGTCAATTTCGACTGTAGGGAACGTTGTCAGGAAATGGAAGGACACAGGCATAGTGGCAGTTAAACCAAGGCATGGCAGACCAAGAAAAAAACAGGAGCGGCATAGGTGGAGGATTGTGAGAATGGTTGCACACAATCCACAGATCACCTCCAAAGGCCTGCAAGAACATCTGGCTGCAGATTGTGTATCTATACATCGTTCAACCATTCAGCGCAATTTGCACCAAAACATCTGCTTTTTATAAAGACCAAATAACTTAATTTTTGTCTCATCAGTCCAAAGCATTTTCTTCCAATATGAATCTGGCTTGTCTAAATGAGCTTTTGCATACTCCATGCAACTGTATCTGTGGCGTGGGCGCAGAAAGGGCTTCCTTCTCATCACCCGGCCATACAGATGTTTTGGTGCAAATTGCACTGAATTGTAGAACCATGTACAGATACACAATCTGCAGCCAGATGTTCTTGCAGGTCTTTGGAGGTGATCTGTGGGTTGTGTGCAACCATTCTCACAATCCGCCGCATATGCCGCTCTTGTACTTTTCTTGGTCTGCTAGACCTGGGTTTAACTCAGTGTTTCCCCCAGCGCTTTATAGCTAAGGCGGCCGCCTTAGCAACGCCAGCCTCCCGCCTTGACTACCAACCGACCCCCAAGAAAAAAAAAAAAATGTATTTAATTTTTTTTTTTTTTTTTTTTTTTTTTGTGCTGCACAATTAATGTACTAGCAAGCGCGATGTGTGTGTTGTGCATGGTCATAACTGCGCGAAAGGCCGCGATTTGCGGTAAAAAGCATGTGTCTCCAAGCGTTTCTCTATCAGCTGCTCTGTGTCTGCGGGTTTGCGCGCGCGACCGTACCGCACCGCGCGCGACTACGGCATACACGCGGGAGAGTTAAACGAGCAGAAGCAAACCGAGATTTAACTGGTGGCGATAATAAACGCAGTGCAGTTCTATGGGGGTATTTAGCTGAACAGAAAGAAGTGCTCTGCAAAGCTAGAATAGTTTAAGACTCCACATCACTGTGGCAACACAACCTATCAGCGCAGAGAAAAGTTTGAAGAAGGCATGAGAGTGATGGCCCAGGCAAGTTTCAGTAAGTGTTTACAGAAGTGCCAAACTAGGCCTACAGTCTTTGAAATGCATTTAGTCATTTTAAGGGGAAAACACATTGTATTTATTATTTAAAGTTATTTTTCAAACAGCATGCTAGTGTAGGCCAAGAAGATTTATTTTCTGAATTTTCAATGCTGCTTTATTTTTATGTTTTAAATTGGGAAATACATGTTCCAAAACGACCTCTGTATTTAAAAATAAATCAAGCAAGTAGACTTAAAATAATCATTAATCGCACAACAGCCCCCATCCGAAAAGGATGGGGGCCGCCTTAGCTATAAAGCGCTGGGGGAAACACTGAGTTAAACCCAGGTCTAGCAGACCAAGAAAAGTACAAGAGCGGCATATGCGGCGGATTGTGAGAATGGTTGCACACAACCCACAGATCACCTCCAAAGACCTGCAAGAACATCTGGCTGCAGATTGTGTATCTGTACATGGTTCTACAACTTTAAAAAGTTGTATTTGCACTTTGATGTGCATACACATGTTAAATGTATGGTCCATTATTTGTATTTAGTGTGTCTGTATAGTATTGCACCAAAACAGTAGAAGTTTTCTTTAATTGTGCTTTGTACTGTCTGTACGTTTACATATAATTTGTACCTGCACATAGCAAACAAAATTGCACAACTGTAAGGTCAGTGTCTGTTTTATTTTTGTATTCAAATAAACAGTTGTTTATTTCTTTACGGCGCATTGGCATCTTTGAGCAAAATACCCCTAAAATTTTCGCCGCGGCGCAAAGCGCCGCGCCTCCCCTAGCACAGGGCAGTGACCACCTTGACTAAGACATTTCCTGGGGGAAACACTGTAACTGCAACTGTGCCTGTGTCCTTCCATTCCCTGACAACGTTCCTTACAGTCGAAATTGACAATTGAAACCTTTGGGAAAGCTTCTTGTAGCCTTCCGCTAAACCATGACAATGAATAATCTTTGTTTTTAAGATCTTTTGGGAGCTGTTTTGATGATCCCATTCTGTCTCACTTCTGCAGAGAGTCAAAGAGAAGTGGAACTTGCATTTAGGCACCTAAAATACCTTTTCTCTAGCCTGGTGCTACCAGACCATTGTACTTCATTTCATTTGTACAGAAGGTCTGGCAGTGCTGTAATTGGCAAACGTTCACTCATGGAGGCGGGTGTCTGTTAAAGTTTAAAACTATTGGATCTGCCCAGTGCCACTCTGGATTAGCCAACCAATCGCATAACGTTTGGTCGTCACGTGTGTCATGAGCCGGCTTCTGGCAACTGAAACTGGAGCGCGACTTCGACGTCATCGTTCTCAGCCACTCGCTGTGTTCGCTGATTGGACCGGCTGTCGAATCTCCGGCAAAACTGGGAAATGGGCTGTACACCCAGACTGACTACTGAAGGGAAAATAAAATTTGGCCGGAAGTAGGCGGGCGGGCGGAGCCAGGCTACCTTTTCTCATGATTAAACAGACCTTTATATGAGGTTCAAGGCTTAACAACATAATCCAACCAATTTTGTGTTTAAAGTCCTCAGTTTTACATGCTGTTACATGCATTAAAATCAGCAAGACCACAAGGGTTCCCATATTTTTGCACAGCCAGTTTTTCACATTTTATTTAATTTCATACAACCAAATACTGCTTTTCAAAAAATCTTTGTTTGGAAAACATCCCAGTACTTAGCTGTTCCTGGTAAATTAAAGACATACCACTTTTATCTTTTTTGTGTGAAAGCAGAGTCAATTATAATGCCGGCTGAGAGGGGTTCCCAAACTTTTTCATATAATTGTAATATAAAAGTCCAATTTAATTCAGAACATTACAAGCTTCACAGGGATAGCAGATACTGCTGGGCTATTGTATTGGATACCATTACAGAGTAGCCTTTTGTGACCCGAGTACTGTACAGTATTTTTCAAAAGGCTTTTAGGAAAACTAGCAGCAGGATCTTTTTACCACGACCCTTACAGCCACACGTGCTCTTGAAGATGAATTAAAGAGGGACGATTCAACTACAAAATCCATCGAGGGCTTTCCTCGAGGATCTCCCGAGGAAGGCAGGGTCGTCGATAAGTGTTGATGTATTTTTATTATCGAAGCTTTTTTATTCTCACCATCCTGGAACTGAGCGCTTTGAATTGATTTTGTCTGCCCCCATCCTACCCGTGTATCTAGACATCCTCTATTCTTTCCCCTTTTTAATATTGCCTCTTAAATCTTGCAGGTTAGAATACATTCTTTTTGCTTTTTCAGCTGACTGTAAAATCACAATACTGTAATCAATATTCTTGAAATAGCTGTGTGACAACAACCATCCCGACACCTACAGCTCATGTAATGCATTTTGTGAAATAACAAAAGGCACAAATGAGGTGTTTTATATTTTCTAATCGGGGGCATTAATAGCTGTGGTGAGCCACTACTTAGACGCAGGAAATGGTGCAGACCGGCCCACGGGGAGTGATATAATAAGCCGGTAAAAGTCTACTACTCAGTCCCGCCACTTAGAGTCACAGAGACGGGACACTCCGTACTCGCATGCATCTGAATATAAAATAGCTATTTTTTTAACCTTTTTTAATTTTTTTTTTACAAACTCCAGCATTTCGACCATCCATTTATGGCAGAATTTTGGGAGAAAAATCTCTTAAAACTATATTACTTTGGAAATCCTGTCCGCATGATAACAATCACAACTCTGAATCACGTTACATGGGAGCCACTTTATCTTGAGTAGACATTTGATGAAGTAGACGTATAAAGTACTATTAAAGTAATACCTCAAAACTGTTCTTAAATACAATTCTTGATTAGATGTATTTAGTTGTTTTTCACCACTGAGTTTAAGGCCTCTTAGTAGCTACAGATCAGCAATGACAACTGAGCAGACACCAACCACTCAGACTAGATATAGAAATCTTTAAAAAAAGCTACTAAGTGGACCCTGAGTTAGGATTTATTTGTGATGTTGGAGGCTGGTACTTAACTTGCTGATCCCGTATACATTGAGAGGAAACAGTGATGCAAGCTGCTGTCTTTATCAGCTTTATGTTGGATGTTTTAAATGTATTCAGATAAATATCAAGTCGTTGCGGTTTTAGGATCGGAATTAATTAGCAATTGAAAATAAAGGTCACTGGGATGGAAACTGCACGCACACAAGCCTTCAGAATGTGTCCATGCTGGAGCCAATGACATTTTCTCTCTTTCACTGACACTCAAATTGGAGCAGGCTCAAAAAAAAAAAAAAAAAAAACTCTTGACAGTTTTGAATTATGTAAGGTGCCACATCACATCCACATAGAGAGTACAAATAAAAGCCAACTTACGTGTAAACATAGTCAGGAACCATGGAATAGCATAAAGCTGTGTGGTAAGAAAAGAAAATATATTAGATAGAATATATCAGATACTATGGCACTCATTTTTAGTATGTCAAAAAAAATTTGCTTAGAGCTTAAATGAAATGAACCAAAATGCTTTTCTCACTCTAGAGACTTCGGTCTTTAAAAAAAAAAAAAACCCGGACATGGAGAAACAGCAATGGCAATAAAGAGCAAACTGCAGAGTTTAGTTATTAATCAATGGGGAGAAAGTTAATACTTTCTTATTATACCAGTCATCCATTCTTCATTCACTCTCCCTGTTCCACACTTTCCCAGGAAGAAGTGCTGGAAATTGAAACTCTCTCACACACACACACTCACACACACACACACACACACACACACACACACACACACACACACACACACACACACACACACACACACACACACACACACACACACACACACACACACACACACACACACACACACACACACACACACACACACACACACACACACAATTAACGACCTGCCAATCTCTAGCCACCGTTGCTGAGCCTCTGTAATACTCAGTGGCACAGAGTGTGGAGCAGAGAGTGCAGAAACACTGGAGTCTATCTCAGCCAGTTAATTTATGGCTAATTGCAGTGGAGCAGGTGACTGTTCAGGAGACCTCTTCTGTGCCCAAGGCGTGATGAGCAGGACAGTGAGCCACTGCACTCACAGCAGTCTCAGCCTCAATTTTAAACAGCTCAGTAGCAGGATTGCGTGTCCAGCCAGATTGGATTGGTTTAGTTGTAAATGGCATACCCAGGAGAGGAGAGGACATGTGCCCAAATAGAGAATGGCCTGAATTAAACCACTGGCCACACATACAAGATGGCTGTCTGCCGATGGCTTTGGGGCAAATAACGGAGCGGAGTCCTTGAGAACAACAACATATTTCAGAAGATTACTTGTTGTTTCTGAGTGCTTTTACAAGATCTATCTTTTCATTTGATTTTTGTCTCCGAGAGAAAAACTGCTTTTAGCCACTCATGTTTTGGTATGCATTGAGAGAAGTCAATGTATTTCATACTGCAGTGACATTTGGTCGTTTAGGGCAGATGGATTTATTGCCTCGGTAAAACTCTAAAGTTCACAGAGAGAAAGGAAGATTTATGGTCTGTATAGTCTAATTACTGGGATTGACATCAAGTGCGAGAGCTGTGTCAACAAAGCTTGCTCCAAAATTACCCGGGTCCAACAAAGAGACCAGGGATAACAAAGTCTCCTTTGAAAGGCGAGTCAATGCTGGTAGTGCTTTACATGCAGTTAGTGTCAAATCAGCATCACCATGAGAACATGCTTTCTCTTTGGAGTGCCCAGGAGGAGGAAAAGAAAGAAAGAATTTCAATGTGACATATGTTCATTGTTGATTTATTTATTTTTCTTAAATAGCACCAAAATATGCAGGCAACACAACCTTCCTCACTTTCTTTTTCCCTTCACAGTATATATTATCACAGACAGACAATCTAGGGGCAAAATTGTGTGCGTCACTTGCACCACTTTAAGGAAAATTAGCTGCAGCCTCCGAGTCTACAAGGACAAAGAGAAAGCTTAAATCCTCCACTCCTCTGTGACAAAGACCCCACTCCTCTTCATTGGGTCAATGTCCCAGAGGCCGGTCCACAGGTGACACACATTCATCAGCAACTGAACTGAAAACTACAGAAAAAAACCCCAGAGAGACGGTATAAACTTTAACCTTGTCACTGTCTGAGCAGAGCTATAAAGAGAAAAGCAAAGGGCAGGAAGAGGTGGCACAGAGTAAGAGAAATAAGGGGGAAGTCTGGCCGAGGAGGACTATCATTAAGTGTGCCCAGCAGACATTAGTGGCTGTATAAATCATCAACAGTGGACTACAGGGAGAACTTAACCCTCGCCACAAACTCTGGGACGGAGGACGTGGAACAAAACGTGTCAATGACAATGAGAAAACGGTTACAAAGTGATCTATGGATGGACATTTCCCTTGCTCCTGTTAAGGAGCCAGACACTGGAATCATTTCTTACTACGTTTGACTTCTCATTAAGAGTAAACTGGCGATATAAGACAATGTTATTTTCCTGGAATTATTACACTAGTCTATTGTTTTCAGTGTGTCACGGCACCTACGCTCCTGGTAACTTACGTCTGGGATGAAGCCAATCTCATTGAGATGGTTGCTTAGCTCAGGGTCGTGGAAGGCAATCATTTGGGAGAAGACAGTCAAGTACTCTGAAACACAGGCAAAAAAGGGGAGAAAATGGTCTGTACGTTAAAGCTGAAAGGAAGTTTACCTGACCTAACATGACTTCACAGTCAAGAGTAAGAGGTAAAGAGTAGTAAGAGTAACACAAGAGGTACTACAGAAGAAATACAGATTCACTAACTTCTACACAATGTGTTGGTGTATAACAAAGAGACATTTTTGGGACTGTTTTGTTTTGTATTTTGAATGATCAAATAAGAAGGCGGAGAGCAGACTGCTGTGAATCTTTGTAAACTAACTACCACACACGTCGAATGGAAACATGCTGGGCAAATTCTGAGCTAGCATCATTCTTCACACTGCAAGTCAACAGAGGAGCATGGACCAGACAGATAAACATTAGCTCGTTCTCCAGGGCATCTAGCAGTGGAAGGAAAAAGAAAATAGTCACATTCCCCACAGAGTTCAAGATGTGTACGGTGTAGCTGTGTTTATCAGTCACACAGGCATTGCTTGTGACATTCCTCTGCATGCTTTTGCAGTTTTCATTTGTTTCTCTATCTCCAAATGATTTGGCTCAGCTGCAATCTCCATTAAGAGAGACCCGCAAATTAGTTTTCACTGCTTAGGAACAACGTGGAGCCAAAATGTAATCAACATTGAGCTGACAGCCTCAATATCTGTGCCAGCCAAAAGATAATTTGTTTGTGAACTGAGCACTTTGCTCTGTAGCCAGGTTTAATACTTTTAACTTAACTTTCAGTTTACTGCATTAGCTTAAAAAAAACAGGATAGCTAAAATAGAAAAAAAAATCAAGTGTGTCGTTTTCATTACGAACCAGATATCAAATTAAAATATTTGAGATCACAATACTGTATTTATTTCTTTAAAGATTTTTTTATGTGGCATTTTCAAGCTTTATTTGATAGTTCAGAGTTGAAATGGGGAGACAGAGAAAGAGGTAGGGTGATATTCAGTGAAGGCCCATGGGTCGGATTTGAACCCGCGACCACTGCAATGAGGCCTGAGCCAATATGGTACGGGCTCTATCCACTACGCCACCGCAGCACCCGCCATACTGTATTTATGTGCATAATCCAGCAGATGAGTATAACTTCTCCACACCCAAAAAGTGATCTTTTGAAGTAGATCTCACCTTGAATGACATGAGAGTTGTCCTTCAGGAAAAAGTTGTACAAGTATTTGGGGATGAAGGCAGACATGCAGGCGTACGCCAGGGCTGTTGAGAGAATCACATAAGTATAAAAAGGAGCCAAACAAAAGAAACAAAAAAAGAAGGGAAACACTCAGCAGTGATATTGGCAGTAAGCTATTTGAGAGGTCAGAGATCAAATTCTCACCTTCGTTGTTGAAATTCAAGTAAAGGAATGGGGCACAAAGTGAATCCAAACCTGACATGATGAAAAGAAAAAAGGAAAAACCTGTTGGTTCATGATACACATTTGCCTACAGTAGTTATAACTAAGGGCAAGGAAGGGTGTTTACAAGATGTAACATGAGCTCCATCTAGTGTCCAATCCTGTATATTAAATGAGGAAGACTAGAAAATGAAGGAGAGTGTGAGGAATAAATCAATTGAGACAGTAAAGTAGAATGTCAGGGGAGTGACTGACCCTGCCAGTAGACCAGGTCAGGGTGTGAGACCACCCAGGCTTTCAACACACGCCTGAACTTGATATGGCCCTGAGGAGATGACAGCAGTTCATCGTACTGGTGGCAGCGTGGGATATCTACCTCAATCTGCACACAAAATATGGCACCCAACAAAAGAATTGAGCGAAATTAATTTAAAAAGGGGCTCAACATTTTACTGCCATCCGGTTTTAAAGAAGTTACCTGTCTGTCCGTCGGTATAGGAGTATCCTTATCTATGCTCTCATATTTGGCTTGTATGTCTCCCTGCGTAAAAAATTAAAAATTAAAAATATAGATATGCGTTAGCACAAAACTGAATGCAACACTGAACCTTTTTCTCAAGAAGGAGGCTACAATTTCTCTTGTACCTCAATTGCCAGGAGTCCTGCCCACGCCAGCCCTCGAACAAGAGGGGGGATGTCCACTCTGGCCTCTTTCCACACTAGGTTCTTCTTGTATGGATAGGCCTGGAGACCAAGCATTAGACAGAGCTTTAGTTCAACAATAACCTGTTTAAATGGTAACGATTACAAATACAGGGAATAATATTTAAGTAGAAAAAAACCAGCAGGCTCACACAGATTTAGGCACTAGGTCATGGGTTTAGCATCCCAATTTTGTTGTGCTTTGAGTATGTCCCCGTCTGTGTAATATCAAGCATCCATTTTGTGTGTGTGTGTGTGTGTGTGTGTGTGTGTGTGCGTGTGTGTGTGAGGGAGACCTTGAGCAGCCTGTCAAATAGGATGATGCGGATGAGTTGGTACTCAGTGTCTCTCTCGCGGATGATGAGTGGCAGCGTGACGGTGGACGACAGCTCATTGCTGCTGTTGGATTGGGACAGACTTGACTGTCTGAAGGAGGCACAAAGTAAAAGGAATATGACACCACCAAAGCCAAAATAAACGAGGGAATGATGTGAAAGACAGTGATCGGCAGAGGAGAGGACAAAGGTGCAAAGTTCAGGATGGAGATTTCTTACTCATCTTCCAGTAGAGGGAAATAGGCTTCTCCTGCTACATCCTTCAGTCTCTTAAAAGGGGAAACAAATGAGAGAGAAGATGTTGGGCCAGGCTACACACATACATTCATTTAAACAATACTGCATGCATACATCTGCTGACAAGTTTGCTGTCTTACATTTCTGAGTTGGCAGAGAGACAGGGTCACTGTGGTGTCGTCAAGCAAGAAACTACGATCCCTTCCCTGGCCAAACGACTCCCCGTCTTCCAGGACAAAACTGGAAGGAGAGAGAGAGAGAGAGAGAGAGAGAGAGAGAGAGAGAGAGAGAGAGAGAGAGAGAGAGAGAGAGAGAGAGAGAGAGAGAGGTTTCACTGTCTGAAGAATATCACCTACAATAAGTAAACATTTGTCTCAGTTTATGTGTGTGGCTGTTATGTACTTAGGCAGTGTGCAGATTGGAGCTTTGGACTGTATGATCTCCTTGTTGGTCAGCTCCTTCTCCAGATCTCCTCCTGCCAGACACCACAAATGGTACACCTCATTGATGGCCCGCTCTGACAGGTAGTCCTCATCATCGTCTAATAACAAACACACATAATTTACATTATTAACAGAGGTCCAGCAAAAATCATGTTTAAATACTGTATCTATGATGTCCACAAAAAATGGCTTGTGTGTCTCTGAGTATCACCTTTTTGTATTTGATCCTGCTTGTTTTCAAGGGGGTTTAACATGTAAAGTATTTCACTCAATAAGTAGAATGGAACAATTTATTTGATTTGCAATTTCTGGAAATAACAGGTAGGAGTACACATGCAGAAACAAAGCCACAAGGAGCTGAGTGACATTGAAATTGAATGCAGCTATCTTTTGGTCCAGTTGTGTTTTGCTAGTTATAGAAAACTATTAATTTGAGGACATGAACATGCATGGTCTTGCACTTAGTCTTTACACTCTGATTACTCTGCGAATACTAATTAATATGGACGCTGGCCTGCCTTCCTAAAAGCCCTTCAAAATAATCTATTCAGCTTTAAATTGTTTATTGGAAGTTTTTAGACAAGATGGTGATTGGTGTGGTGTTTGTGTGGTGTAAGGGCGGACCTTTGCAAAGGTCACTGATGTCTTCTGGGAGCTCCAGATGTGCACAACGCAGGGAAGAAGAGAACAGGCTGACAGGCTTCTGGAAGGGTGTGTAGAGGCAGGAGATGCCATTAAACACAGGGTCTCCCAGCAGCTCTGCAGGGGTCGGCCTGGAGGAGTCACACATAAAAACCTTACACAGTGTGCGCCCACGTTGCCATTTTGTAAGAACTGACTACTACATTGAGCATTTAGTTATATAAAGTCATAAAAGCATCTGTTTGGATTTTATTTCCCTTCATTTTTGATGTTTCACGGAGCTAATATCTCATAACCTGCGTTTAAGCAACTAAATGGCCAATATCCTGATACAACAAGATACGATAACCAACCGAGACTGCATTTACCTTTTGGATGGAAGAAAGGTCAAGCATTTCTTTAATAACTGAAGAACGTTCTCAGGCAGCTCCTTGAAAAAAAAGAAAAGTGATCATATTAGCTACGGTATACACAATAAAGGAGAGGTCACATTCATCTTCCAGTGATCTCACAACAAAATAAAGAAAGATTAGGAGGCGCTTACATATAAAATACTCTGTTACTACATCTATGTTACTGAATACAAACTGTGGAGTTCTAACTTAATGGACAGCATTACATGTGCATGTATAATCATTTCAGGGGATAGGTAAGTGATGCAGACAATGCTTATATACAGTATATATTAAACCTAGCAAGCTTTTATAGAATACTGAGAAACACCTTTTCGGAAGCTGATCTGTATAGAGCAGGATTTTAAAAAATCAGCACTTTTGATTATAAACTGTAACTTGACTATATATATATATGCCAAGTTTCACAAAGTTAAGTAATGTTAGAGTCAGATGTATAAGCTTGTTCACTAAGTTTCTGGGCTGATATATCCTGAACTAAATTAGGAAACCTTTCTCAATTCAGACTATATGTAGGCAAAGTTCTTTATTTAAACTTGATGCATTGAGCTGTTTGGTAATATTGTTGAATAAAAAAACATGAAAGATTTCGCAAACTATTGAAAAAACTATTCATTGATGTCACTACCTGAACTCAAACTTGAACTCAGGAAGGTCATAGTATCATAGCTATGCTAATATCCTACAGATGCTCAAACCTTTTAAAACAATATTGTAATGCCAATAATGTGACCCAATTTAATTGTATAGTGATATCCAATAGATCTTGCATTAAAATAGACCATTAAAAATTATAATTTAAAATTATCTTCATATAGTATCTAACTGACTAAGCTCGAGGCAGCCAATGATTTTCACTCTACCTTAATGGTATCCAGGCAACCATGTTCCTCAGCAAGGACAGTGACAATGTCATCCATGCAACCTGAGAATGACAAACAATATCACGGCATTACGCCTGATTGAGCTTGAGAGCATATAGCTCAGTACTTCGATTAATTGCGTCCTTTTCACTTACCCAAGGTTAGAATGAATTTCAGTCTCTCGCTTATATCAATATTGTGCAGCAGTCGTCTGCCCTGGAAATGAAATACCGCATAAGAATTTGAGAAGAGAAGAGATCAGGAATTCAAGAAAGCAGAAATCAAACAGCACCAAACAAAATCTTGCACGAATGACTTTATGTTGTATGAGGTGGTTTACAAAAGGATTCTTACTGCACACAATTCAAATAGCAAAACCCCAAGAGACCAGACATCTGTCTTGGGACCAGAGGGCAGAGGAGCTTCATCATGGGAAGAGTCACTGGGGTGGAAGGAGCCCTGAGCGATCACCTCTGGAGCAAGGTATGATGGGTACCTGAGGAAATGTCCATACGGTGAATTAACACCATACTTTGTCATCCTCTTCATGACAATTGTACATTTGATACATAGTATTATCCATGTAGGTAAACAGAGCTGGTTTTACCCACAGTGCAGAAACAATCCAATCATCCTTAGTGAGCTTTGTTTGATTTCTATTACACAATGTACAAACATGCCAATCACCAAACTACAAAAAGAATGTGTATGTTAAAGGTGACATCAGCAATTCTGGAGAAAGCTTGTTGTCAAAATCCCTTTTTGTCCAAATCAGTGAATAGCTCCTTACTATGCGCTACCTGTCGTATCTGTGTGTGCGCCGAAAATAAATCCTGTGGTAAAACACAGATTAGGCTCTGTAAACAGGCATGTTGCTAACTAGGGTGGGCCCCCTTTGTTTACATACCTGAGCCTGGCCTGTGTATTAACACCATATTTATTTTCAGTTCACACACAGTACAGGCAGGTAGTGGATCCTCAGGAGATGTTCACTGATTTTAACAAAAAGTGATTTTGCCTGGGGGCGCCCTTAACTCAGTTGGTAGGGCGTCCCCCCCATGGGCCTCGGCCAGCAGCGGACCCGGATTCGATTCCAGTCCGCGGTCGTTCTCTGCATGTCACTCCCCTCTCTGCCCCATTTCAACTCTGTCTCTACACTATCAATAAAGCATAAAAATGCCAAAAAAATATCTTAAAAAAAAAGTGATTTTGACATCAAGTGTTCTCCATAATTGCTGACTGCACCTTTAAGTGTCACTCAGTGGTATAGCATATTCAGTTTCTCCTGAGATCAACCTGCATTGCTGTTTGACAGTTATGTTTATTCAATTCTCCATCCAGATGTTTTGTTTGAAAGTCATGGGCGTGTGCCATTGTTCCTCTTTTCAATTTGCAAAAAGGATATTACACAGAGATACTTGCTAGAACACAAAGGCCTTTGGATTAGGATAAAAGTCCAATGATCTGTTACAGTTCCTGAACCAGGAAACCTGGTTCTATGAAAAAGGATGGGCCATCATGCATCACTGTTACGGTCAATTGCCCTTTTTATGATTTGACTAACAGCAAACAGACACAACTGAACCTCTGACCCTGAACAGACAGCTCATGTTGCTCAGTCCCAGCAGTTGAAGTGTTCCAGAGAGGCAGTAATGTGATGAATGAGGAGAAAAAGACGTACCCAATGGGAAAATCAACATCGGCCCCGTGATCAGTCATGTGATAAAGACCAAACTTCGCCAGTTTGACATTCCCCTACAAAGAAAGAATCCATCTTAAAATGACAGTCCGGAGCGATCATTTTCGTTGTCTTTTAATTTGAAGAGACTTTCAGCCAGTGAAAGATAGACATACATAACACAGCTCAGTTGTACCTTGCAATCCATGAGCACATTGTGTGCGCTGAGGGCTCTGTGCACCATACCATGTTTGTTCATAAAATCCAGGCCTTCAAGGACCTCATAGGCTACCTGCAGCACCTTCTCTGGGCTAACACATACAAAAGAAAATACAGGGTATCAAACTTGTTCTCTAAAGTGGTGATCAGGTCAGAGAAAAAACTTTCCAAATAAATTATTTATATATTCAACACTTGACTGTTGTTATTATGCAAACCTAACCTCAGCCAGTAGATGGCAAAGTTAATGCATACTACAGTACAAGGTTTATCAATAAATGCTCACCCGCGAAAGTGAAAACAAGAATGTGTTCACTACATATTATCTTTTAATTACTGAATATCTCACCTGGCTGTTTTCCCCTGTCTTTGGAAGTCACTTAAACCGCTTTCATAGTGTTCAGCAACAACAATCAGCCGTTCTGTAAAGCAGCAAGAAGAAGAAACCAAAATAAAGACATGCAACTGAGTTAGAAAATTATTGATTGTGCATTCAAAATGAAAAGGTATGTAGCCTATTTATGTTTAACTAGTACATAACGAGTGGGGTGAAAACACACACCTGGTCTACTGTTGTTTTTGGCGGCCTGTTTTAAGTTTAGTTTTAGTCTAGTCTTTGTGTCAAACTGTCATTTTAGTTTTTATTAGTCTTAGTCACGTTAAAACTCTTTTTAGTCTAGTCAAGTTTCAGTTGACTAGAAGTCTTGAGCTTTTTAGTCTTCTCTTAGTCAGAATTATCTGGGACTATTTTCGTCTAGTCTTAGTCAATGACATTTGTATTTTAGTCTTTTTAGTAATGCAATTATATGTAACCCAGTTAAAACCTAGTATAGTACAGCCAAAATCGAAATGTTCTTTAAGTCCCCCATTTCACAAGTCAAACAAGGTTATCTTATCTTATTATATTATTTTTACCTTATAGACTCAAGAATACATGCAATTCCAGACACGGAAGACGCACAGAAGACGATTTAATTTACATCATATTTATTTGAGCTACCAAACATGTAAGAATGCCGGATTCCTCAACCTGAACAGCAGTCTGGTGGAGCTCGGACAGCTTCTCTTTGTTTTTCAAAATCTCCTGTCTAATGACATACATTTACATAAAATAAATAGGCCTAAATAAAATAGCTTCAAATGACAAAGCCAGAAAAATTTGACATTACATTCAAGTTTAATTAAGAGAAAAAAGGTTCTTGAATGCTAGAGCTACAATAACATAATTACAAAGTACAAATAAAAAAATATGATCAAAATATATTATTCATATCAATTTAGTCTAGACCAGGAATCCTGGTCTAGACTAAATTGATATGAATAATGTATTTTGATCATATTTTTTGAGGAACAAACTCAACTATTTTTATCGAAATACTCTGTGAATTGAGTTGTCTTAGATGGATTTGTGTGCACAATGATTCTAGCGCTTACCGTGTTTCCCTCTGGAGATGTCCACATACTGGCATAGTCTGGGGTGAGTGACGGTTTTGAGGGTCTGGAAACGTCCCAGGATTTTGATAGAGTTGGGGGTAAGAGGGAGTCCGTTGCTCCCACAGACATCATGAGGGAGAGCAGAGGCAAAGAAGGTGAAGGCTCCCAGCTGGGCGTCTTTGAGGGGCCTCATCTTGCCTTGGTAAGGAGCCTTTAATATATGAGTGATGATATATGACAATACACTATCAACGAGAGGAACATGTTGATCATCAGCATGGCATGATATAGCCTATAAGAGGCAATCCTCATTTATCCCTACAGCTAGGGGGTAGAAAACCGAAAACTAAATTAACTAAAAACTAACACTGCTTATCCACAGATAAAGCTTGCAAATGTTTCTGTTAACGAGAGGCATGATGAAGCTGTCTTTGTAAGTAAAATTGCCTATATTTACAACATACAGCTTATCTTTACGTACACAGTCTGAGGGTGCAGTGAAACTGCAGGGTAATGTGTTTGCAGTTTAGATATGAGAATAACTTCCTTATTCGCCCAGGCAGGAAACCAATGATAGAATGTGCATTGCATCCTTGAAGTGCCTCTACTCACGCTTAAAGGGAAGCCTGTGCGGTCATGTCGACAGAATGGACTTAAAATTATTGATACAATATTTGTTTTTATGAATTCCTTTCCTGCCTCTGCGATGTGATGGGAACAGCTGAGTGAACGTGATCAACGACGTCATCTGTGTGCGACAATAGTAGTGCACAGAAGACACTTTTTAAGAACATTGCTAATGTTGCGGAACCTAAATCAAACACAGAAAAATCAGACTCCTCAACAGAGGTGTCAATTAGTACATTGTTCCTATTTTTAGATGAGTGTGGTTCTTATTATTATAAAAACACACAGGCAATTCTCATAGCCACCTTGCAATTTGCGCCAGTATTCGATCTATAGAACATGTGGCTAGCGAAAGCGAGGGCTAATGTGAGGCTTGCTCCCTATCCAGGCATTGCAGAGATCTAACCACGGGGGCCTGCACCAGCCTCTCCGCGGCTAACGGCTAGCTGCCTGTCTGTTAGCTTGCTTTTCGGTGTTAGCAAGACTAGCAGCTGTCAAGCCCCCCAGCTCTCCCTGAAACGTGCTGGGGTTTGTGCTCTGAGTCCATGTAAGTTTCGAAAACCTATTGTGTATTATTGTAAATGCTTTAACCAACGAATATTAAGCTGTCAATAATGTTTACCCAACCGTGTAACTAGTAGCTTATCAGTGCTATGTATACAAGAGAGTTAGCCTGAAGTGAAGTAGATGTTCCTTTTCCCAGGGCAAAACTCAGTTGTAAAACGATATACAATCTTTGTCAGGTTCGTCAATGATGATAAATGATCTGAAGTTTATACGTTTTTGAAGAAATCCACTAGGTTATTTTGGTTACTTTCTCAATGTATAAAAAGTAGATTGAATCTTCAAGGAGTTTTTTAAATATATTTAAGAAACTAATATGTTTAACGAACTAATTAATCAATATACATGTTATATTTGTAACAAAAAAACTATTAAACGCAGTATGCAGACGTTATAATAAGAATAATATAAAATCCACTATGCTGGCTGATATAGCCTACCATGACAATTCCATTTAGGGCCTACAAGAAAACAGCTTTTAAATAGCTTTCTACTGTAGTGAAAGCTATGCATGAAAGGGTTGAGCATAGAAGTTCGTAGATATTTGACATTCACAGTGCCGACCCAAAACATGATCTGGTAAAAAGCATTTGATTCATAGATCTCAAGAAATGAAATTAAAGTGTGGAGGCATTATTCGACATTAGTTTATGTATTACGGCCTATTAAATCTCAGCAGGCAGAACTACGCACAACACTTCTTTATATCTGACTGATTAATGTTCAGCACAAAATGCTGAGCAGCACTGCACCCAGTTGGAAACACTAATACCCCACTATGAAATACAATGTGTGTTGTTTGATTAACGTGGTTTACAAATGATTCCAGGATCTGTTATTGTCTGGCTATACAAAGTAACTGGGCTACATCCAACAATAGTTTTCATTATTAAATAATATGCCGAGAGCTGAGTATGTCACAAATAAAGCAAATACTGCGAGGAACAATGTAGAAGTCATCATACACAAATGATACATCAGATACAAATACTCAATAATCCTGTGATCTGCACACACCTCAAACACATTTTTTAATTTTTTTTTCAATTCCCATGAATAAATATGCCCCCTGTGATCCAACCTAATCCTTTTAGCAATAAATTCAATATGGTTTGTGTAATGATAACTCCTTAACTAATTAGAGAATAAGTAAAAAATAATATGACATCATCATAATGACATGTAATAAACATAGTATCATGCCTTAAAATAAAAACAAATACAGTAGCCTAAATGCAGCCCTACTCATGAGTACGTCGCAATTTCTGCCATTGCCATTATTACTGTGCTTATTACAAAACCAAAAAGAAAAACAAATTTAAGGAAAAAATATGAGAAAGAAGAGCTGGCCTATCTCCTGCAAACCAGTAACCACATCTGGTACTGATGGCTGCACATGTCAAGGTTTCTTTTAAATTAAAACGTGTAGGTCCTTCTAATGCCTTCAGGTGGTGCTGGCATTCTGCTCTCTCTTTTCATGTAAAATGAATGGTCTGGTTGGCGGACACAGGTATAGTTGGGAAGTGTCCTCAAACAGTATATTTGTACTGTGGGGGAATGAAGCATGACAAGAGGAAACACTTGTATTCTGGTGGGTCTGCTCACAAACCACCACCATACCCATATAGACCTGCTGGTTAAATGTAGCATGGTTTGTATTCAAACCATCAGTGAAACCAGTGTATAGTACATGGCCAGTATTATTTATGATATTTTAATTTGAAAAATGAAATTAGACATAATAAAATGTTTGCATGGATGGCCTATTGAGAACAGCATGACTAAGCAGCAAACCACCCGGGTCTATTTTTAGTAGATTTGTAAGAGTGGGTGTCGGATGCCTTCTGCACTAGCTGTGTGTCTCCTGTAGAGCACTGTTACCTTCTGTTCTTATGTGTACAGTTCCAGAGGTACACCAAATACATTATGATGGCCCGGGTGAACGCCCACGTCACTTTAACTTTGTTAACACTCACATTCCCATCTGAAATCCAAAGCTGAAATAGTCTTCCATGTCTGTCTGTATGCTGGGGACATTAGCTCGGTCCCAAGACTCATTTTTCGGGGTTATCCAAATGAGTTCAGCCTTTTTGTGGCTTGAGCTATTACTCCACCACTGGTCCTGTTTAAATCAATTCAGTTTTTTCTAGAAACAATGCTTTGATCCTTGATTTTATCAACTCCAGCCCTTTTGTGTTTCTAATTTCCTCATCCCCCTACATTTTGTTTTCATCTCGGGCCAGCTGTTGTTTTCCAGCGCCTCCCTGTAATATGTGTATGAAGTTTTCTTCTCCATGCTTCAGCCTTGTAAAAATCCTTCTTTTCCTTTCTCTTCAAGAAGTAATTTACCAAGCTCGACGTGATCAAGGAACTTTACCCCAAAACCCTAACCGTTGTCCAGTTGTGTTTTAGTTGAGTGGCCCAAAAAGGGGGCTGAACTCTTTTGAATTGAATCTCCAGAACTAAATGCATATTAATGTTGACGCCAAGAATGGTTTAAAAGGATAGGCTATCTGCATGTCACTTCTCACTTCTCAGCAGTTTTAACTAAGACAGGGATTTATCCAAGGATTTGGCAAGCCCAGGTTGTCTTGGAATTGTTCACATTATAAGGTATTTAAACACATGTTTAGAATTTAATATGATTTGGAATCAAGATTTACTGATTTATTGTCTAATGTGAATGTATTGTCACACGTTCTTCAGATTATCAGCTCATAGACGGGGTTTATATTTTGTCACTTTACGTAACCAGCCAAATATACAGCCTCGGAAAAAATTAAGAGACCACTCTAAATTTTCAGTGTTTCGTTTTACTTTTTATAGGCATGTTTTAGCAATATGAACATTTTAGTTTTATTCTATAAATTACTGACACCATTTCTACCAAATTCTCAATAAATATATTGTCCTTTAGAGCATTTCCATTAAGTAATGTAGAGATGAAGATGGAAGAAAAATCCAGACTGGTCTGTATATCATCAACATCGCATTTGTATATAGTTTTAAACCTACTGGGGCCTCATATTATGGAGGACATGTCATATTGTGTCTGTCCTCTCAGACATATTATGTTTGCAAACAAAGCAGTTAAAATGTTGCTACTACACATGGATGATATAAGGATATACTACACACAAATGTAAAATCCCTGCTAAATGATGTAAGTTTTTGTTTTTTAGACTTTTAGACAGCAGTTGACTTAACAGTGTGGTCATTTTAGAGGCTGTAGTTTGTGGTGGCGTTGTACTGGAATGCAAACCTTGTAACTCCAAACATGCATCTTTGTAGAATGTAGATGGTCAACATAGCACTTAAGAATGCCATCTCTTTTTACATTGCCAATGTGACTTTAGTAAACTTGAAATAGCACGGACTAAGGTACCTTTGTGTTCACCTTCAGCTTGATGCATTCCTGCATGTATAAAACCCCAAATTAGTTGGGTATGCTAGGCCCCTCAAGATGATTTTACATGATGTTGGAATATTGTCAGTTATGATATCTAGCATTTTGTAGTGAGTGTTGACATCGATTTATTATTTTGTTTTTGTTTTTCTAGGTTTTTAGCTCGTTCCTTGATCAAGATGTCTAGCGCCAATCCTTTGTTGAGGCTGGAGCAGCGGGCGGCCGAGGCTGACCAGATCATCGAGTACCTGAAGCAACAAGTTCAGCTGCTGAAGGAGAAAGCCAGTAAGAGATGCAGCTGATTGGATAATTCATTAAAACACAGACAGTCTTACAAAAAGTATATTAGGGTTTATTTTACAGACTAAGAAGATTTACATGTGTTGGGTTCCCCAGGTTGTCTTTATAAGCTACATTTCAAATCAAATAGTCTTCATCATGTGTTGAAGTGTTGTAATTATTTTTTCTGTATTTGGTTCAATGGGGTGACATCATTTGTGGCTGAAGAGATGCTTACATACATGAGTCACAGCCTCGTAATTTTATTATTGAAATCCCTGTAGGACTACTAGCAGTTTAAAGAAATCTGAGGCCTCATTTATGGGAACGTGTACTTGAATTTACAAGTACTGTCTGTATTTGATTTTATGGGGGAAAATTACAGTTGTTAATGTCAAGGCTCCATTTTGAATAATCTCGCGTTATAATAACTACAAAATACAAAATTATACACATTTTTCCAAGATGGTGAAAAATTTAGATTTTAATAGTCAACATTTTATAGTTGTTTGTATTTTTGTTCTGGTTCAGAGGCAGTTCTGAAAAATTGAAATGTCATTCTAGTGATGAGATGTAACAAGAATTTGCCTTGCCACAGGCGTCCAGGCCAGTGTCAGAGAAGAGAAGAAACTGATGGTGGAGAATGCCAAACTGAAGAATGACATCGAGGAACTAAAAAAACAGCTGCTGGAAAAAGAGAAGAAGAGGGGAGGTATGTTGAGTGGAGTTCCCAGCAAAGATTTCCATTGCACATCAAACGTTTGTTTGTCTTTTAAAAAGTCCTTGATGTTGGTATTCTTATATAGGAGTTATAGGAGTGTTTGTGTGTGCCTGACTTAAGGACAATTGATGTGAGTTGTTGAGATTTTTTTTTGTTTTTATTATAAGCAAACGTAACGCTTGAAGGATCCCCGTTAGAGTGATGGGGACAACATGTCTATCAGCTATTGTTGCTGACATATATTGACATTCAAGAGCGAACAACTCAGATCATCAACACACATTTAACGTCTTCCAGAAAGAAGCTGTAGGAATAAAGAGGGACTGGAAGAAATAAGCAATTTAACCGTATTTAAAATAACTCAATATGCTTGTGTTGGAACGTTGAAGGAATGTGTTCAATTATACCCAAGACTATGTTTTTTCCACACTTTTTATCTAATCGTGATGTTTATTTCTGAAGTTTCTTTTCAATTGCTTTAAGGTGGCATAAAATAGCTTAATCAAAACATGGATAAATCAGAACAATGTTTTAAGGAATTTCAGTCGACTTTGCTGCTTTGTCATTGAGATGAGAAAAACAAACTATTGAATGTGATTATAATAGGGACTTGAGAAGAAGAAAAAAACATTTCTGGTGCCAATAAATGAACACAATAACAACCAATGTTTAGCGTCAAGCTTTGCTTAAACAATGTTTTAAAGACGAAAATCTTGACATAGTCGCTCTCCCCTTTTAAATCATATTCAAACCAACTGAAATCCCAACCTGGGTTGTTGTATTACCTCAACAATTTTTTATGACAAACATGATTGCAAATAGTTGACTACCAGAGCAATCATTTGGTATTACCTTATGTTTCCTGCCATATGACAATCTTAGGTCCAATATTCCTTCTCCCTAAGCTCAATTTATGTCACCATCGACTGAAATATCTGGCTCTTTAGCTGCTAAACGATTTGCTATACAGGGACTGTTGGTTGATCATTCTCAATTGGTTTGTAATTACAGCAATTCCTTTCACATTAATATAGTGTATTATAGTAATTGGTAATTGGGGCAGTTTATTTTTAACATTCTAGTCTAGGTCTTAATGTTTCCAGAGATACATGCCAAAATATTGCACCAGCCATCTACAATCTTTTAATTGGATATAATGGTCCCAACCATAAAACCTCACTGCAAGTATCACTCAGTCTGTGCTATTGTCGTGCAGTATAGCCTCTAGATTCTAGAAGTTTCTCAGTGTCCAATACCTTGAGAGTAAACGTTGGGGGAATGTCCAGAGTTTAGAAGGTTATTGCCTGTAATTCCAATGTAAACTGGAAAGGTCCTGATCTCAGGTCCTAACATAGAATTAAGGTCATTAAAAGCATTATGGTGCCGGTGGTGTGCCTTCCTGCAGACCGATGTTTGTCAGACACAGACACAAGATTTTGTAGGAATTCAAACACGAGGCGCCTTAAATGAGGGGTTATTTATTTCTGCCAAGTTATTGTAGGACATTGTTCCCTGCTTTATGACTCCACTTCCTTGTTTTCCATCGACTCGGACACTGTCATTTCCCCATTAAAACTGTTTGCATCAGGAGAGTGGTCCTCCCACTGGGTGTGTAAATAAAGCTCCCTCTGTATCATGTTGATGTAACCGGCTCTGTGCGTGAAAAGGAACAACTAAGAAGTAGCGTGCCTTGTGTATTTTGTACTGTAAATGTTCTCATTCACTGCAGTGCTGCTGTTCTGCACATCTTCCATTACTTTTCATTGGGACCTTTTTGAAACTGTGCAGATCATTCTACCGTAATTTTCGGACTATAAGCCGCGACTTTTTCCCCATTTTTTGACCCTGTTATTACACAGCACATTATTTGTTCTGTAGCTATTAGCTACTATTGCTCTAAATGGTAACACTTAAATACGTTATGCAACTTGTTTGTTGAAATGTTAATAAATGGGAGCTTCCTCAAGCAGCCATCTCTTTCCCGACAATCCTCTCTGTGCACAAACTCTTACATATGGTAATTAAACATTATAACACCTGCGGCTTATAGTGCGGAAAATACGGTAGTTGTCAGACTGTGCTTTAGAACAAAGTCTTTCTGTTAGTGAGTATTTATTTCTCCTGCTGTCCCCTACTGCAGTGCTGGATGTGGCCATGCCGTCAGGTGACACCAGTTTAGAGTGCGTTTCCAAGCCCACCCCTCCCAAACCCTCCGGACTGGCACCCTCTGCTTCCCCTGTCGCTACTGTCCAGAGCCCCCCTCCCAGGGATGAGAATAAGAAGAAGAAGCCAGAGAAAAAAGGTAACATCTGGAGAATGGAACGATAGCACACACTGCAGGCTTTTATTAGGAATCCTTTTGAAGTTCACATCCAATAAAAGCGTTAGAAGCTGAAATTAAGCCTGTTAAGATATGTCAAATAGCAACATTTGTGTCATGTAGTTCATTTTCAGTTTATCAGGACCATATTAAAGTGATCTTTCATCACCAAGAGTTTTATTCGGTCTCCGTCAACATAACTATTACGTAGATGTTGTTTTTTTTCTTTTTCTTCTTCTTGCTTAAGATCCCATTTTTCCTTCAACACTTGTACACATGCAGCACTCTCTGTTCTTCAAAAGTCAATGGGCTCTCTGCAAACACGTTTTTCCCATTTGAAATTTTGATATCAGGTGCTAATGGATGTAAGGCCCTGTAAATGAATCCAAGCCCCAGTGGGAAGTTGTCTAGTGAAGTTTCATTTGTTGTGGAGTTCTCTGATTCATAAGTCGCATTTGGGGACACGGCGTCCTTGTCTAATGTCACCAGTAATTGAATCCAAAACGAAGACTGATTTAATGTTAATGTTTCTGGATGTGCATCATTCTAGTACCCCATCCCAAAACTAAAATGTATCCCTGTATGACTGATGACATGTCATCGCATTTTTTCTAAATGTATCATAAGTTTAGAATACAAAACAAGAAAATATCTTCCGCAGAATTTCAATTCATTTAAATCACCTTGAATATTAAGATCTGGGCTCATAAGAAGGCAATGACGGGGAGTAAATAGCACTGGTTTGTTTGGTATTTCTTACATCCAGATGTTCAGGAGATGTTAATGTGAGATAGTCCTTCCACTTGATAAGCTGTTGGGTGTGTTACATTGTTTTACTTCAGGCTGTAAGGTAGCTGTATTCTCACCTCATCCCGACCGTCGTCACTTGTTAGCCTATAAACACATGTGTAACCTTAGTCTAGTCCGTGGCTGTGCTGTCATCACAACAGAACATTGATTACACAGGGGAGACATGTAGAATATCAAAGTCACGGGTTGGAATTCATATTCTTTTTAGAGCTGGTGTGGTCTCAGACGAACGATTAAAGACTGTGTGATCATTTGATCAGTGCAATCTGCGGGACTGAATGTGTGTAAGCGAACCAGGCCAGTGAAAAGTGCTTGGTCTCTTGGGAGGAAGCATCTGCTATTTTACTATGTCATTGGATCATGTAGCAATTTCAGCCTGAAGTGGGTTTTGTTATTAAGTCAAAGTGTGTACAAACACATTTCGCATAAGAGGTGAAAAAGTAATTTCTCAAAAAAAATGTATCTGCCTTTGGATCACTTAATATAGATGGTCCCCGAGGCCTGTGACTGGTGGGCTTTGATTCCATTTGTGTGCGGAAATTGAATCAGATTACAGAAAGATGGCTAGTTTCGTTTCAACTATGATAGCAGTTGATTTATATATTCTCAGTGTTTTTCAAAAACTCTCACAGACGCGTCTCTTCAGCAAAGCCTCCCTTAACTTAAAATATACTTAATGTTACTTTTTACATATTATTTTATCTATTTATCATTTGTCTATTGTTTTACCCTTTTTGCTATACAGCACTTTGGTCTGCCTCTGCAGTTATACATGTGCTATATAAATAAACTTGACTTAACACATGATGGATTGCTGTGCTAAATAACCAAATTGTTATATCAGACTTTCATTGAAATATGGCAAAGATTTGCTAAAGTGATCTTACAGCACATGTCAATGCAAAATGTGTAGTATAACCCTATTTGCCTTTGCCTCTGGTGCCAGGAGGGGAGAAAGCAGAGAAGAAGCAGGCAGCGCCAAGCCAAGAAGACATCAAGTTGGACGTGTCTCGTCTGGACCTGCGTGTTGGACGTATAATAACAGCAGAAAAGCACCCAGATGCAGACAGTCTCTATGTGGAGCAAGTGGATGTTGGGGAGGCTTCTCCAAGGACAGTAGTCAGCGGCCTGGTCAAGCACATACCTATAGACCAGGTACAATGGAACTTTATGCTTAAGCAACAGGGACTTTAAGCAGCAACGTATATGGGAGGGCTACTGGGTCCGGGAAAGATTCCAACAAGTTGCCGTAGTGGTGAAATCCAACTCTCAATACGGCTACTTGCTGCTGAAACCAACTTCGCTTTGAACATTTTGGCTACACTTTATCTTAAAGTGGCCGAGAGCTTAGGACATTTGTTTTGGAAGCGTTTAGAAGATGATTTATTGCCAAATGAGAAGTGAAGAAATGCATCTTGGATGATTGCACCACTCAGAAATAAGAATCTGAAACGGGTTTTTCATCAAATACCTTTTAAAGTAAAACAGTTTGACTTTGTTAATACTGTAACAGAACATTAACATAGTATCCCTAAAATGAAAAATGAAAGCTATCACCATAATCCTGCCAAAGCAACATAAGTAAGTTTAGATATGCAGTATGTTGTGAGTTCTTAGAGGATATCCCTCAAAAAGAGAAAAAAAAATTATATAACGGCTATGTACCAATCAGATCGCTTGATGTGAGCTAACCATTTTTTTAAGATCCGTTAAACATCATCTCATGGAGTTCTGGATTTCTCTTTTTCTTAGCTCTTGGCAGAAACTGTCTCTGGTCTCTTCTTTTTACATTCTGGTAAGCCACATAGGTCTGGAGGCTCAACTTTAATGTGTTCTGTTTGCTCCCTCTGGTTTGTGAAATGAGGCGAACACAACCATAAACCTCGGACACAGTTATTTTAAATGAAATGATGTGAATTGCCGATATTGTTTATTTGGAATTCTGAAGATCTCTGTCCTGTACCCAAACAGACCACTTCAGTTGAAGTGTTTTTGTACTTAAGTAAACTGGGTATAATGTGTTGTCTTTCTCTAGTCACCAGAGCATATGGTCTGTAAAAGTGGATTTATTATTGTGTCCCTCATGCAGATGCAGAACCGCATGGCGGTCCTGATGTGTAACCTGAAGCCAGCCAAGATGAGAGGAGTGGTGTCCCAGGCTATGGTCATGTGTGCCAGTTCACCAGACAAGGTGGAAATCCTTGACCCTCCAAGTGGAGCCATACCTGGGGACAGAGTTACTTTCCAGGGCTTCCCAGGTACCATTACTCAAATACTGTCACAGAACAAATTCATCATTACAAAACAAACAATAGGGACGCCTCTTCGCCCCTGAGTGACTGTCAATGATGGTCCACAAATTAATTCCCTAGCATAGTTTTGACAAAAAGCCTCTGTCTTTAGGAAATGAAGGGTATCCTCGAACCCTCCCACTCCCAAATACAACAAGGCAGCTCTAAACGTCCTACCACTGGAGACAGCGTACTTGATGCGTTCTCAGACTTTCATTAGAGGTCTCCTGAGCTCTGTTTGGTGGTGGCTAAATGGCCTGTGACTGCTGATTTGACGGACTAATCAGCGCTCATTGCTGGGAATGTAACCTT
Organism: Hyperoplus immaculatus; assembly: GCA_949357725.1. Taxonomy (NCBI): domain Eukaryota; kingdom Metazoa; phylum Chordata; class Actinopteri; order Uranoscopiformes; family Ammodytidae; genus Hyperoplus; species Hyperoplus immaculatus. The sequence goes on along the minus strand of OX442355.1, from coordinate 9,291,063 downwards.
CTCTATCGGAAAGATAAAGAATCCAACGGTCCTGTTGAGTTCAACTTGTGTAAATGAGTTTGGGGAAAAAAGAAAATGTAAACCATATTCCCTATTAATTAACGCGTCAACTAGACCGTACAAGAGGCAAGGTCTGTGAAGTATCCCAGACACTATGTATTTATTTATTTATTATTATTATTTCGGACAATTCCACACAATACACAATTATCTCTTTCACATCATACATCTTACTTTGTGTTGTCCGAAGGGTGACGGAAGAAGCCAAAGGCTTATCAAGTCCCGCCCCCATTTTCATCAGATTCAGATACACATTTACTGTTACAGAAAAAGAAAAAAAAAACACAATTTTGTTGTTTTTTTTTGTTTTTGATGATTTTGCTATTTTTTTTGTTAAAACTAATGAATGTGGCCTAAAATCAGAAACCGCCACCAGCAGGCTAGTGTGGTTGTGATTTAAGTCTCTCTGGTTCTATAAACTCCCATTTATAGATGGGAGTTCCGCAAAGTTGAATATTAGTGGTGAAAAGAGGATCGGTCTCGTTATTCAGCTATTCTTTTGAAACGATAACCAAAACTGGGGTTCCCCATTTAAAAAAAAAAAAAAAAGAGTGAAGAGGAGGACATTAATGAAGGTCGATCTTTGGTCTTAGTACCCACAGCCCAGCTCCATCACCGCAGGCTTTCATCCCTGCAGTACACATGTCCCACCTACTCTAAAAGCTGTTTGAGGCATGAGAGATGTCCTTTGGCCTGAATATTTTTAAGGATATGACATAAAAAGGAGGCCTATTCCAACCATCACCAGAGAACAGAAGGTCGGAAGGATAGAGCAAAGACGGGATTGATTAATGGTTTGTTGTGCTGTTAAGTAAAAACAATACAGTAAAAACGAAAGGCTGTTTTACTAAAGTATGAATGGGAAAATAGGGGATTGAAGAAGTATTTTTTTCCCCCTAGTTTCCCTTGGTTCTCCCACAAAAGCGGGACAGATTCAATTATAGGCAATCCACCGCTGGTGAGAGTACATGGTTGTAATTTCCCACATTTCCTCGACTAATGGGGCCCAGTACTTCTGCTTGAACTTGAGAATTTGCTCATCAAAACCTCTTTCACGCTTCTGATCAAACCTGATTGTTGCCACTCTTCAGTTGTAAACCCGCATAAATGGCCCGCCTTGGGAAATTAAACACATTTGTGTCCTCACACCCTGAGATAGTTGTGTGGAGAGGACCAAGTTGCCACTAGACAGACGCCAGCCAAAACTGGCTATGATTTCTCACAAAACAAAGGCATTGTGAAAAGAGAACTTCCCCTAATTGTTTGCCATGGATGCATATTTTGATTCTGAGAAGTTCAGTTTAGATGTTTTGAATCATAGCTAAGAGAACAAATAGCGGTTTTTAAAATCTGATCCTTTAATAGAACATGACAGAAAGTTACATTATTCACAAGACAAGCTAAGAAATACATTTTTATATTGGCCGCATAAATCACAAATATTTTTCTGTCGTTTGCTTACAATTAGTTTTAGCTTCCCAGAGATGCAGATGGTAACAGTGTATGGCGAATATAATAAACCCACGGAGGAAAATTAAAAGTGTCTTAGCATGTATATACTAAAACAGTGTGTCAGTGGGGGTTATGCAAGGGCATGTGACATCACAGAAAAAAAATCACAAAACATCTGCCCTGGATCATTACATATTGCATGTGGGACAGATGAGCACAGAAGAGTGGAGTTTCTAATGTCTCAAACGTATTTCACTACTGCAGGTGAACCAGACAAAGAGCTAAACCCTAAGAAGAAGGTGTGGGAGCAGATTCAGCCAGACCTACTCACGGACGGCCAGTGTGTTGCAACTTATAAGGGAGCTGCCTTTGAAGTCGCTGGCAAGGGAGTGTGCAAAGCCCAAACCATGAGCAAGAGTGGAATCAAATAAAATAACAGAGCTGCTTGAAATAGCACGGTGTGTTTACTTGGCAATCATCTATTGCAGTGACGATAATGGTGTTGAGAAACTGATGGTGATGGAATGGAAGAAAATGCTTTGAAGATGTTCAATAAAGGGATTTCCAAATCAAATATACTTTTAAGTATGTCCTAAGATTCCATCTAATGACAATTTGTCCTTTTTTGACCTTAACAATATACACGGTCATGGTCTATAAAGTGAAGTAAATCATCACAACAGTGTTTCTGCTTTAATTCTACAGCTTTGTCTCTTCGCCTGAGGCAAATTAGCTTGATTGTGCTTTGATTTTGAGGTTATAACTCTAATGGAAGTAGTGTACTGGACTAGAGTTAGTGACGTTGGTTTCCACTTCATCTAGTCTTGGGCATTTTAATGAGCAGGAGATGAAACAGGGATGCTACTAACTACAAAGCCCTGACAAAAACAGATCAGGTTTCCCAAGCTCAGTTCAGCTCTTTCCAGGGGCTATTTAGATGGTGCGCAGTCCCAGCTCTCCAGTCTCCTGGCCCACTGACTGTCTGTATCTCAGTCTTGGCTCTGTGATGCCAGTGCCATGTGCTTTGTTTTTTTGTTTTGCTTTTTGTCCCCTTGAAAGAAATTGTCTACCCACCTCCGGAAGTATCCAGCTACACAGACAAAGGGACAGACAGTTCTGTGCTCAAGAGCCTCTAATGTTACATCAACAGTAATTAAGGCCATCCACTCCACAAAAACATCTGTCATGGGTCCAAGCTGACCATCGCGCAAAACTTGTGCTTACTGTTGGATCCTATCCTTAAGTGTGGCAAGAAGTTAGTGTATTCTCTTCTGCACATTTTCATTTGCACAGGTTATATAGAGTATGATGGAGGAACAAAACACAAATGTAAAACTTTTACAAACCCGGTAGATCTCTTTTTATAATATGGCATAGGAGGGGCTAGTAACTCTCAAACTTCCTTATTCCCAATTAAAGCTGCGCAGTCACCACAGTGGGGAGCTGATCAGTAAAAGTGTCTAACTGCCACCTACAGGAAGGGAGCATGGGCAAAAATAATAGCACACCTGTATCATGGGAAAACTAATTGTAGAACATTGTTGTGGTGGGCTAATTTCCAGTCAATATTAAATCGTCAAAATATAATAGTACACATTTGTGTACAGGTGACCCTAGACGGCAATAAACAGTAGGCCTACACACGCCATGTTGTATCCGTCGTCGGTAACTGGGATGTCGTCTTCTGGGGACTACAATGATTTATTTCTTGCTTTTCTGGTCATGCTGGGTTGATGCTGAGAAATAATATAAACACTCTCAACAAGTTAATGAAAATTCATGCGTATCAAGACAACACCGGTGTCTATGGTTACATAGAAAAACGAGGCATGTTTGGATTCTTTCTCTGGAGACATAACTATTCCTCCAGTAGACCACAGACGAAGGACATTAACATTTGATCAAAAACAGAAGATATTCCTCTAGTATTCTGCACCAAATGTAGAATTGAGTTAACCCATATTGTTTTGTACTTTCTTTTGGACTCTGCCCCCTGCCCTGTACACACACACACACACACACACACACACACACACACACAAAGACAGAACATCAAACTCTTTGGTATTTTGCGACAAGAGTTTTGCCAATTTGGAATGATTAGGGTAACACAAAGACTATAAAAAGCTTTTAAAATCCAGCTGTAGTTCTAACACTCATTGTCTAAAATGCAGAAGCCATTGCTCTCTTTACCTATGGTGCATAGCTATCATCTTACATCTACAGCTCTAAACGGTTAAAAGGGACTAAAGATGGAAATTAGCCTTGTGTATTCTCCCTGAAAAAACACACTGACACTAGAAATTAACCTGTAGTTCCGAAACTGGAATCATCCATTTGCAAACGAATATTGGTATTTAACCAGTGTTCCTGTGATGTGATTTTAAGTGACTCAATCTGCCATTTTCAGGACCCCAATATGCCTCAAGTAATATATAACTGTTTAGACTCTAAACAAAATTAGAGCTTTTTCTCATTTGGGTTCTATGAGGAAAACCTCTCATTTTGGTTTCGATGACATAGACAGCTGTAAACTACCACCGCTAAAGCGTATTCACACCTAAACCACAGTGTTCTTTCTGTCTTTTTCTGTCACCACAAGGGGTGTTGCAACCTGAGGAAAAAACTCACTGCGGGATATTTTAAGTCAGACGTGTTCAGGCCACATGTTTCCTAATTGAATTTTCAGCTGCACCTGGTGTATGCTGTGATGCAGTAACCTTCTCGTCCTAACAGACTATCTGATCATGTCTTCCAAATCCAACTGTAGACTTCTCCTCTAATCAGTTCTTCCATGTTTCTTTTTTAAGACATAGCTTTGGCAGGGTTGACAATAGAGTGGGTCGAAGCGACTCACATCTTAGAGTAATATAGGGCAGTCATTGAGGCCATGATTACTGAATTCAGAAAAATGGTTGGTTCACACATTGCATATGTGCAACAGTGTTGTTTGTAATTCCCATCTTGTTCTTTATCCTCTGTGTTATATTTCCCTAACAAAGCCTTGGCAAAAGAATAATACTTCTTTTAGCAGATCTTTATAGATGTGGACACATACAAATGCAACACCTTCAGACGCAACTGAACATGAAGAAAAGGGCAAATAAGTTCTGGAAAAACCCGAACAAGTCTTTTGATGTGACGGAGCTTAACTCACCCATCTGAAAACAGAATTTGGTTTATTTGTTACCATGGCTAACAGGCTAATTGAATATTATTTTTTCTCCAAACAATCCGTTCAAAGTTCCACGAAGAGTTACCCAACAGCAAGAACATCAATAAACTGCATGAATATATTTTTTTCATATCTGAAGCCAAGTAGTTATTTTGTGGCAAAGCATTATAGTCAAACAATGAGAGTCCTTATGAAGGAATGCAAACCTCTGGGATGAAAGTCGTGATTCATATTTGACAGTACTATTTGCTTTTCAATATTACAAGATCAAATTTGGTGTGAATCGAGACATTGTGTGCTCCTTGATTACTTCAAGACCCTTTGGACGTGTGTAGGGTCCTGTCAATTTGATAAATGTGTTATTGTTGTTTTACATTTTCCCAAACCTTATTTTCAGAAAAGTTGTGTTAGTTGCGGATCCATTTCATTGTCTTTGTTATGTAGCAATTAAATCGCCCTCATGCAAGTTGACTTGAACCGTTCATCAACGAAGGCCTCACGTCTTTAGTATAAGCATTGCAACACTATAACAAAGACACAGTTTAAGTTTAAATGTATTTTGGTGTTGCACAGTAGCAGTAAACTGTAGCTTAACAGTTGTTCTTTGAATGCATTGTGTGGCATTTAGGACACATGCTTCAAACTATAATAATATGAAACTAAAAGGGACAATGTAGAATTAATACTATATTGCTGTTTATTTCAGGATAGTTTGTAGCTGTAACAGAATTTAGGCAAGCTTTTCGCTTTCGACTGGTGCAGATAAGGTGCATAGTCCATTCAAGAAAGCTCATGGACTTTCGCACGTACATTGGCTGGCCTTTTCTATTATCTCTACATCCATGACTAACACTAATATCTGGAAGTATTACTTTTTTCCAAATCCTCACAAATATCTTCCAGACTATAATCAGCTCTCCACCCCAGAACAGTTCCCTCAATCATTTTGCAAAAGAAAATTTTTAAAATTGAAACTCCACAACAATGTTGACAGACACACCATCCTGACATGTTATGGCTTTGTAAGTTGTTAACAGCTGGTATGTTAGCAAACAACTGTCCGTTTGCACGTCTACAGAAGTAGACGTGTAGCAACATTCATTCGGAGTAATTTTTCTTGTCATCGAATGAATGTAAGCCCAATATTCTCTCGTCTTTCTCTTCTTCACAAAGAAAACTGTATGGTTTGTCTGAACTGTTCTTCACTAAATAGCTAAAGCCAGTTGGGTAAAAGCCTCGTACAGATCCAGGCCTCAATAACCTACCACTATAAACCAATAGTAGATGATATTATCACTTCTATTGCATTAATCTGACTGATTACAACACCTTATCGTTATCGTTTATAGAAGGGCTTAAGTGTTAATTCAAAAAGGTTCTGTTTATAAAAGAAAGTATTACCAAATAAGCCGTCTGGGGCCACACATGCGCAACACGATATACTGAAAATCCTTCCACACTCCATCAAGCTGTTGGTGGTTATTACATAATGGAAACTTCACATCACTAATAAACAAACAATCTACTAATTAAAAAAATCAACAGCTTTGTTTCAGTTATAGATGATGGGGAGGAACATGTTTTTGGTGGAGAAAAAAAACTGAAGAGCTGAGGGAAATGCAAACCTCCATGGACATATTTTGGCTGTAGTTGAAAGAGCAGCTCTCGCATGCTCCTCTGTGTGTGGTTTCATGCTTCGCCAGTGTTCACAATGAACAAAATTATCCAAGCTTCTCATTCAGCTGGAGGAAATCTATTATCCATATTATGAGCCTTGCTGGACCTTTTAAAGCCCAGCTTACAACATTGCTTTATCTCATCTGAGTGAAGTGAGTATTTTAATAGCATTGTTCAACGGCCAATGTAATTTCAGCTGGTAGCATCAGTGGACCAACTCCTGCACACTGTCTTCTCTGGTTACCTGTTTGCTGCTGAGACTTTTCTCTCATAGGACTTTAATTCATCAGGCAATAATAAGACAGCCACAGGAATCGCAGAGTGAACAAACTGCTGGCGAGTAATATAGAATAATATAACACTTAATTTCAAAGGAAACAGCTGTAGGCTTTCCTCGTAAGGTCATCTGACAGGTCCAATGTAAAGGAATTTGATACCTCTTATTCTGTAAACATGGGAAACTGGTTAAAGGAATTTGAAAACAGATCAGCGTAAAAAAGCATAATGCATCAAAATCACGTGGTATATAAATACCAGTTGATTCAATATGTGAAGCAAGATCAACACACAATCAAGAGATAAGAAACAATATTGAGATTTAAAGTTTGTTCTTGACCTTGGAACACCATTTGACTTAAATAATCTCGCCACAAAGTCCATTCATTGGTTGCTTTCAATCAAAGACAATCCTCCTCAGCAACCCCAGTGGCCCAGTAATCATGAAAATGTGAATTTTTAAATATGGGTTAAAATGTGTTGAGCCAAATTAATATAAAATGTAGCAGAATAGCACTGACAAATATTTAAAAGAATAGACATATCATTTGAAGTTCAATATCACCGCACCTTGGTGTTTGACTAATTTCTATCAGTCTTTTGCATATATCTACAGACTGTAATACATGGTAAATAACCTATATATGTGCACTTAAATGCACATGTTTATCCCACCGTAACATTGGCAGTTTTCCCAGCAGACATTTTGACTCTCATTGAAGGAAAAGCTGAGGTTTTACTAGTAACATCAAGGATTGCTCTGTTATATTCAAGTGAGTCCCCGTAAGTCACGGCAGTTTGGCAGTGAGACAGCATGCATAATAATGGGAACCTAACACTGAAACAGCTAAATGGAATTCAGCCATCATAAACTATATTATTTACTTTCACTACTGTGACATGTCAAAATGTCTTGTGTGAAAAAGGTATATATTTGTGTTGACAAACTGAATAACTCAAGATAAATGGGGACATTTTTAAAACCAAATGCAACCAAAAGGGTCTTTGTCTCCAGAGACAATTGACACAGTGTACATGAACAGAAACCACCGAAGGGGAGAATGCATTGTACCTCTGAGACACCATGAGAGTTGCCGTGCTGACCACAGGAGGGCAGAAGCCCACCACTAAATTAACATCCCCAGCACACAAAGAATAGGCTTTGTTCGTTTCATTGAAGAGTTAAATGTGCTTGATTGGGCTGACCTTTAGTATGGGGAATGGCCTTTTTTTCGTCTGTTGACATTTAAGCCAATTTGAAGTGGCAGAAGGAAAGTCCTACTCATGCGGAATCATTCATTGCTGCAGCGTTGTGTAAGAGGATGCAGAGGAGGAGGAAGTATTATATGACTGTATAATTATCCTTGTGAGGAAAACGCTTTTGTTTGTACTTATCTGATCCACTTGTGATACTGATCCATACTGAGCTGGTACATCTTGCCTTCCATTTCTTATCAATGCGCAAAGTGATGAAAGGCTATATTGGAATCAGAAATTAGTGTTTTACAAAAAAAAATCTATCAGAGCAGAATAAATAAGGATGTGGTTAGCCTCCCTAATTACTGGACCTGTTGCCAAAGAATGAAAAAGAAAAAAGGCTGTGTTAGACATGTGTTTTGAGTTGCACCCTTCACTCTTATAACCTCATTTGTCCTAGGAGTTGGCTGAGAAACGGGATAACTCCAAACATTTTTCTGAGGGATATATTTGTTATCACAGATCATGAAGGAGCTTGGTAAACAGTTTGAGGCTAAAAATAAAACATCCCACGAAACTGACCCCTAGACTAATGTCTGGGGCAGCAACACAAAAAAAAAAAAAAAAAACTCAGGGGGCGCCCCAAGCTCAGTTGGTAGGGCATCCCCCCCATGGGCCTCGGCCAGCAGCGGACCAGGGTTCGATTCCAGCCCGCGGTCGTTCTCTGCATGTCACTCCCCTCTCTGCCCCATTTCAACTCTGTCTCTACACTATCAATAAAAGCATAAAAATGCCAAAAATCTTTAAAAAAATAAAATAAAAAATAAACTCTGCTCAGGGTCTAGTGTCTTGATGAGCTCATTCATCTCTCAGCAGTCAACAGGCCTGCGGAGACACTTCCACATGCCAACGGAGAGAAGACAATTGACAGAGGGAGTCAGTCTCCACTGAGACTCCAGCCCATCAGACAGCTCTGGCTTGTCTTAATTTCCCTTGACACTTAATGAGTCAGTCTGAGTGTGTCTTAAGGCCCCTTGGAGGGGGAGGAGGAGGGAAGTTCCCGGGGGGAAACTTTTGAGGTGAGGACCGTGATTACAATCAAACAAGGACACCACTGTCCCCCAGCATCCACAGGTGAAACCCAAGATAACAAGGAAGGGAGATGTGAATGGGAGCTTTTTGGACAAATTAAGGCTTGAAGCGGAGACCCTCTACTGTTTTGGTTGTATGGCTTCTTGCCCGTTAAAGGGCCTACTTACAACCTCATGACTGATTGGTATGCCACCAGTTAGGGTGGTGGGTTCTGGGGTATGATGGCGAATGACAGTCAGAAGTGTAGGGTAAGGGTAATTTCATACCTAGTGAACCGGTGAGCACAATTATTTGATTTGCAGGGTGAGAGTTGGACAAGGAGCTCTTGTTTCGTTGTGGTTTTCATCTTATGATGTATTATTACTCAGAGAATGGGATCAGTTTACCTTTCTTAGCTCCGTCATTGGAGGACAAAGTCCAACTCACATTATTGGTGCACAGTCCTTACTGTAGTTGCCAAATTGGATATAATGTTCCTTCCTTTAATGGTTGTTGATTTGCTTTATTTTCCCGTAGCATTTTGGGGGAAAACCCCTCTCTCATGGACAGGAGGGGCAGTGCTGATGCAGGGTTTTAACATCCTGGCACTGAATCACAAAATAACCACATATGCACAAAATCAAACTGTATAAGCTGAAACTACGCTAAGCCTTTGTATCCTAGAAAGATGCTGGAATGGTTGGCAGACTGGATGTCTTTCGAAATTGAAAAAAGGATGGTTCATGGGTGTCATACTGTCTTGGGGAAATTAAATATCGAATAGCCCATATGGTGTTTCATTATTAATATTGTTACAACATTAATCGGTTCAGATGTGGAGCAGGTGATTCCCCTTTTAAACATCGCAGCTTTTCAACTGCGTACGTCTCAGCAGCTGTGACTAATGCAAACTAGCTCAGCCAAAGTATGTGGGCGACAGTTCACACAAGCTCTGTATCACTCCAGTAACAGAACATCAGACAATGGAAATATTGAGTGTAATGACTTCAGTGTCTACAAATAGTCAGACCAAAGGCCTGCACTCTAGGACCCCAAAAAATGCACCTGAACCAATTCGCTGACTCACCACTGTGTGTGTGTGTGTGTGTGTGTGGGTGTGTGTGTGTGTCTGTTTCTATGTCTGATGACACTCCTAGTGGAAAAACACTTGGGCTATGACTCTGCCTGACATATTATCTCGCTCAGTGGTGAAGCAACACAACTTCTAGTCACTTTTTAATACAGTTACATCTGTTATGGATACATCTGTTGAGTGTTCAGTGCCATGAGTGTCTTGAGTTTGCTTTTAGCAACGCTTGAGGCGCGGGGACGGCAATCACAGCAGTCTATTTGTTTATCAGTCAGTCCACCTCAACGACTGTTTAGTCAGTGGATTGTGATATAATTGATCACAGACATTCATGTTCCCCAGGGGATGTATCATAAGGAGTTTGATGATCCTTTGTTTTTTATTTTTTTTTATCCAGAGAAACCATAATGTTAGAATGTTTTATATCTCCAATACTTAGTTTTTTTTTACCAAAACCCTACAATACATTTGCTTAAGATCACTCAACCAAGAAGATACAACCCCCCCAAAAAAATCAAGAATCATGTACATAAACTTTATGAAATATGATGAACTGCAGTTTTAAGGGCCAATGTGCAGTCGGAACATTTGTTATATATATAATAATACATTTCATTACTACAGTATATTGGCAAAACCAAAGATAGTCAACATGGTTAACATTCTTCCTGCTAAAAATCAGCATATCAACATTGTCACATTTTTTCTCAAAGCACCACTGTGCTTATAAGAACAGAGCTGTTAGCATGGCTGTAGACGCTTAGTCTTGTTTCTCCACAACGAAGCCCACAAGTGACATGCCAGACTACCACAGTGCCTCAGTAAACCTCTGAGGTGCAACCCTGTAATTTAGGGTTTACCATGATAAATCTCAGGCCCTGGATCCAGCATAGTGACCCTCAGTTTAAACGCTGTCAGTCAGGTTTGCCTTATCATCCAGCAGCTGATTGAGAGATACGCTCGGTGTCACGTAGGAGTATAAAGCCGCCCCATCCACTGACCTTATCTGGCAGGAGGCCTCAGATTGTGTTACAGGAGTAAACAAAAAATGTCACCAGTATAAATGGAGCTCCATACAGGCTCATTCCTCCACACAATGACAAAGACATGCAAATAATTTCCCCTGATAAACAGACTATTACTGGCTCCTTTCATCAGATGTAGATTAAATATGATAGTAAAATAAATTCTTGACCAATTTTTACTAGTTGTACTCGAGCTTATTTGTCCAGAGAGAGAATAGGGAAGAGTTGTCATGGATATTAACCTTCCAAACGTTTTTTTAAAGGGTCTTTAAAGACAAGCATTCGTGCCACTTTGAGGGAAATTATTTGCATATGATTTAAGGCACGTGTGAACAAATGTTAAGGATTATGTCATTATGTAATCAAAGCCAGGCACTTAAAAACTGAGCTGTCCAATGTGCTGAACCCCAAGAGAAAAGCATGACAGCATATGAAAATGTACAAAAAGCCATCACAAAACCTGTATAAAGATAAAGAAAAATAATCGCAAGTTGCTGTCATATGGAACTCTCCTTAACTCTCTGTTGCTGGATTTCAAGTATTTTTTACCTCAATTATTTGATGTATTTGATTTATTTATTTGTTTGCATGTTCGCTTGTTGACCTCTTCTTTTTTATTTTTTAAAATGTCATGGTAATGCATAGGTAGTATCTATAGACATGTGTGTGTGTGTGTGTGTGTGTGTGTGTGTGTGTGTGTGTGTGTGTGTGTGTGTGTGTGTGTGTGTGTGTGTGTGTGTGTGTGTGTGTGTGTGTGTGTGTGTGTGTGTGTGTGTGTGCTTATGTGTGTGTAGGGTTGTATGGTGAGTCTGTGTATAGGCCAAGTGTTGGCTGTGTGAGAAAAATGGACTGCATGGGAATCCTCCTTTTTCTCATAGTGGAACACTGAAAGGATGCCCACTAAAGAATCACATCAGCCTGTCCCATGGAGACACTTAGATAAACACACAGCTAAAATAGAAGGGGAGTCAGGTTGCACCATGAGGTATTGGTAAGAGAAAGGGGAAGCGAAAAGCATTGTGAAAGCATTGTGGTCGCTCTATTTTCTATCCCAGGTAATTTTTTTCCCTCCTCTTTGCAGACCGGACACCCATAATTTCTCAAACAAATACAAAAAAACATCCTTCAAAGCCTGAAAACAAAGGCCTGGAGACCTGATATAATAATTGCAGTTGGGTGAGCACGGTGGGTTTATCTCAGGAGTCAGTCATGGCCTGAGGAGACAGCTTGACCGAGGAGGCTTTTTGGATGGGGGGGGGGGGGGGGCGTTTGGGCAAGTAAATCAGTTGATGGTCAATGGGGTCGTGACAAAAAAAAGAAACTATGAAACGTTAAGGGTCACTTACAACAACTGTCATCACTTAGCTTTAGCCATTTCACCTGAGGACTCAGCGCATGGTTGGACTGCCACTGACTGACGGTTGAATCACTGTTTGATTCACGGAGCAGCTCTGCTTTGCAACATTTTACATCTGGGATGTGTTTTTTTAAGCTGAATGCCAAGTAACTGCCACGCAAACGTTAATTTGCCCATAAATTATCTATTGTGTTTCTGAGTTGTTAAACAAGCCAAAGTGGACAAGGCAAAGAAGCAAGATGCAGAATGGTTTTGATTGGGGCTCCACCTCAGATATTGATGTAAAAGCGGTTTGAAAACACCCAGGCCCAAAGTGAAATTCCCCTTATGAATCACCCACCAGTATGTGCAAAACCTGAGTCCCAACTAACAGTAACTTCAGTCAAAGGATTTTGGTGTGGCTGACATGTACGTACATTGTATCCTTTTGAACTTCAAAACTATTCAGGCTGTCTTTATAGACTTATTTTCTTTCTTTTATTATCATCCACCAGAGATGTTTGGAAAGTGTGAGACATAATCTGGGATAAAAATGAGGAACACACATATGATCAAAACAGTCATTATTAATACAAGTACACAAGTGAGTGAGTCATTTTTTGTATGTAGATGTTTTGGTTTCAATCGAGTACTATGAAACAATGAACTTGCTGAAGGTCTACCAACTGATACCAACTTATGATTTCAGAAATCTATCAAATTCAAATTGGTATTGTATTTTATATTACCAGTAGGTAGAAACCGTTGCAAACTAATACCATCTTCAACAATATTGTAAGACGATTCTTATGTTATAGACAAGTTTTTTAATGAAAACAACAACAAAAGAAACAAAAAGCCAAAAACATAACCAGAAGACAAGGATGGGTTACTGACGAATACTCATGATGACAATGAAGAGACCCCAAATATGCAGACATTCAGACAGTCACACTGTGATTTTTGTCAGGACTAATTTTCTCTTTAGCGAACAAAGACTGCAACAAAAGCCAGGAATCTTGTTGTACTGGCATATTTTTAACGGCACCAAACATTAATTAATTTCACATGAAGGACGACTTGTAATCCCCATCGGGCCTTTATCAGGACGCCGTGAAACAGATATCTGAACACATGTACAGTAAAGTTTTTTGCAACTGACTGAAGAGTAATCAAGTCTGTCAGGTAATACTGCGCCAAAGGAAAGAAAAGGAAAGCAATCATTCTAGATGGTTCTGCATGGGTAGAGTTACTGGAGACAAACACCAAAGCTCATTAATAACATGCAGAGATCCGTGAAAAGGAAAAACACTTTGTTGCACCTTTTTTCCAAACAAAACATAGAATGGCTCGATCACACAAACAGTTCAGGTCTCGTCACTCATTCAAGTCCAATGCGTGGCAACGTTTGAAGTCAGTGCATCTTTAACATTTTGCATAAAAAGAGTATTCCTAATGACCTGGCCGATACACAGCTCTGCTTTTGCATCCATTTATTCCATAAAACCTTGCTTCAGTCCCCTTGGAAACTGAATATGGTGTAGCATTAACTTTTATTGATACCAACTTTGTTTTATCAACTTTGTTTTACTCTATCCCATAGAATGTCTTGTTGTTAATTTGTTATGACAGAGTAGGATATAGTTTGTGATAAGAGATCAGTTTACCTGCCAAGGACATTCATGCAGCAGAACACGGACCACTTGGTTGGCCACGCTGAATAAACAGTGTTGTGTTATTTCTTGGTCAGTACCACAGGGTGTCATCTTGTATAATGTAATGTAATACGTCTAAATGGACCTTTATTTATTGTGAAACTAAAAAGGTGGATTTCCAAAGAGGCAGTAAACGACCCACATGAGCTCAGGAGCCCAAAAGGGAGAAAAACTACTTTTAAGCAGGAAGGCGCTTCAGTTTAGCTACTCGATTTGGTATCATATTGTGATCATGCGCTGCTGATGACTGAAGCAATTGGTCACACTATCAATGAAGCCTAAATGCTTCAAACAGACTCCACAAATGCAATCATTCAGGCCTATCAGGCGACTAGTTTTCTATAAAAAATATAAAAAACCCTACAGGTAAAGAGAAGCATGTGTTCAAGTGTGACAACTACTGATGACACATGACGACTTGATGTGACCCCAAACAGATAGAAAACACAAGAAGGTACAGTATATAGAGATCGTAAATAAGCCTTGGCACAGATAAACTATAGAGTATGTCCTCCCATTGATCTTGCTGTTGCTCTGTAATACTTTTGGTGTTGAATTATTTTTCTGGAGGTTATTGGTTGTTGAAACCAATCTAGCAAATGTTATGTTGCATGAACCTGAACATTCAAGTTAAAGTTTTCCACAAGTGAACTGGCCCACACAAGACCTCACTCCCTATCAGTTATGGTTAATGAGTCTGGGTGGTAGCAGTTAATCAAGAAGCGAGTGGAACGTAACCTTGTGTGTCTGTGAGAAAACCTCCCAGTGAGATGTTGATAAATTTGGGGGGACGGGTTGGCAGCCAATATTTGGGGTTATGCAAGTGTGTATGTGTGTTTTCGTGCATGTGAGAGAGGAGGGAATCATGGCGGGCTCCTGAACGGCGTGCACATGGACATTGATATAAAAGGAAATTAGAGGCCGATGTCAAGCTGTGGGCTTAGCCTAAGGTGTGTGTGTGTGTGTGTGTGTGTGTGTTTGCGTGAGTGTTTGTCTATTCAACCAGAGGGATGGGTGAGAGGGGGGAGCTGCCCTTTTAAATGGCTGGAGAGAGGAAGGATGTCTCCAGCCTTGACTCTGGCGTCCCTTTGTTGTTCATGAAAACAAAACAAAAAGAGGAGGACAAGAGGAGAGAGGGAGAGAAAAAAAGAAAAAAGAGCATGAGGGAGCGGAAGAGAGGAGGGAGGGAGAGGGGAAGCAGAAAGTTAGAGCCAGCCACTGACAACAATGCAGTCTGCTCTGTGACAGAGACATGATGTCACGTTAGTGGAGTCCCTGGTGTGGGGGTGGGAGGATGAGCTGGCTGGGTGGGGCCATACCTCTGCCCTCCCTCTCCCCATGTTTTTTTTTTTTAGTGAATGAATCTTGGGAAGCAAAATGGGCCAGGCTCGCAGCTCCACTTCCGCACACCTGTCATTTGAAACAGTGAGATTTCCAGGTTGTTCATTCATGCCTTAGTCCCTACTGAGCATGCTGCTCGGAGAGAACGAGGGAAACCTGGTAAAGGATCGCCCTCAAGGGAGAGTTTGTGTGTGTGTGTGTGTGTGTGTGTGTGTGTGTGTGTGTGTGTGTGTGTGTGAATTGGGGGAGGCAGGAAGATTGCAGGTGGAGGGAAAAGGCAGATTAGGTGCATGACTGTTAAAATAAAGTTATAATATAAATGCTACCACATTCACTTTGCAGTTGTTGATACCACTGTGGTGGGACTTTTGGCAAAGTGAGAGATATTATAAAACATAGTAAAGCTTGTTGCCAGATATAAAATGTAGATATTGTATGATTTTATTTAGATTTTGTATCCATGTCTTATTACTTATTTCATGCAATATTAAAAACTATAATGAAGTTCATTCAAAACCTTTTCGACTCTCGTAAACTGTGTTTGCCTCTCACTTCTATTCACTCAAAAAGTACATTTGTTGAAAGTATTTCTCGACTCAAATAAGGTATTTGATGAACAGATATGAAATCTATTTTCACAACTCATATACAACTCACCAAACACCCATGGCCACATTCTTTCACATTCAAAGTTTCATTTCACACAGGGGCTTTCCCGTCACTCTTTATTGTATTTATGGAGCCATTAGCTTTCTGACTGTCTTTACAAGAATTGAACTTCACAAGGCAGTAATTAATGGATTGTATTATACTGTTTTGTGGTCTTGGCCTTTCAACGCTCTCTGTTCATGCTCTGCCATTTCCTCTCTTATAAACACCCACAGCTTGCTGTTATTTTACAAGAAACGTCTAAGCTTGATAAGTGGCGCTCCACAAATTTAAATTTGATCTAAAAACATGTGTGCAGCAACACCTGAGTGGCCTCCCAATGAAAATAAAGAGGAATTAGCTGTTATTCATGATCGAGCACAAGTGTGGATTGGACTCTCCCCGTGGTACATGGAGCCGTGCTTTTTGGATGAAGTGGGTCCAGCCAAGAACAGAGAGTGCAAAGGAACTTGTTGGGATCCAAACCACCCATCTAGAAGCCTTCAGTAAATACTTTGCAGCCTTGGCCGCTGTGGACAAACTTCTAGGGAGGAATCTGAAACGATATCAGTAATATTCAGCAACATTCTCATCTGCCCTACACAATTTGTTCAACACAAATGACCTGAGGTTAGCTTCCATTACTGCTTTACAGCAGGGACTGAAAAGTAATGTCAACAGCCTGCTCAATTAGGTGTACATGGCGTGAAGAAGACCTTTAGCAAAGGCCAGGGCATCTCATGGTGTAAATAAATAGCCAAAACGAGCTTGCATGACTGTGTGAGACTCTGCATGTGTTTGTCTCATTGTCTTGATTGCTTACAGAGTCACTTGGCTTCCACTTGCTGCAGAGCTGTGGAGCTAAATCATAGCCGGGTCGGGCTGCTTGGAATATTCCACCATCGGCCACCATTACAGAGCGGAGGGAGGGGAACCCAAAGATTGATTGCTCTAGGTTTTGAATAATAGAGAGATAGATGGACAGAGAACCAAGAGATCAAGGACAGAAGGACAGGCAAACAGAGAAAGGATCTGTGGATCCACCATGGGAAGCTTCTAGTAATTGTTGAGAGTTTATTATCTAGCTAGAGGAAATTGTACCCTTTGCCACCCACAAGCACTCAATGGTAACTATCAAGTTAAACTGCCAAAGTGAGACGTTGTGACAAAGCCTCCTTTTAGAGATGAGGAATGACAGTGGGATGGGGACGGGGTGGGGGTTAAAGCTTGTCCCCCGGGAGTAGGAGGGGCAGTGTCACCGTTTGGAGCTGTTGAAAGCAGCACAATGACGCCCCGTATCAGGTTTGCCTGTTTGACAAATGGATCTCCTGCTGTGATCGTGGCGAGCGCAAGAGCCCTCGCTCTCTTAACAGGATGGACACAAAAGCAAGGAGCATCTTATTAAATGTTTACTGACAAGCGGTGTTACAAGTATACAGGATAGAAAGTTAAAGGGAAAATGATTAGTATTGGTGTTTGAATAACACTGCCATTCAAAAATTATTGAATGAAACCCCTTGGCGCAGAGTCCAACCGTGGTCCCTCGTTATACTGAGAAATGTGGTGTGCAAAGTCAGCCAAATGCGGGACCGAAGAGTAATATGCACAGAGGTGCTACCACAGAAACCAACCACTCCTCCATGGCAATGTTGATTTAGCAACAAAACAACTCGCCCTCAAGAAAACAAGAATCCTCATTACTCTTGACTTCCAAGGGGCCATGGCAAAAATAAACACATGCTGTGTTTGTTAGTCCCAAAGAAAGTGAAGATGGCAGATAAAATGGAAACACAGGCTGCCCTCACCACCCTGCAAATTAATGACTCACTTTAATGACTGTGGCTGTCTGAAATTAAAGGCTGCATCGTACCAGTAAGAAACCTAGTAATAAAATAACATTTGGTTAAAATTTGAAAGTCCTTTAACAAGAAGAAGGTCCACAAAGCCACATATTCTACGCACTGAAATAACTGAAATACAGTCATTCAAATCATTTATTTTATTTTATTTAACCTTGATGTAAATCAAACTAACATGTAAATCATTAAGTTTTCAAACATATTTTATCTGGAGAGGGTTGTTGTCTTTACACCTGCAACCCCATTCAAACCATGCTTACTGAGACTGGGACGTTAAACTCAATTTAGACCTCACATTGTGTTTGCCTCAGTTTGTATTCCCGGGAAGTGATATGAAACACACGCAGGCACTAAAGAGTGATTTAGGGTCAACAAAGTGTTTCAGAGCATAACTACAAGTCAGCCCCTCGCCACACACAGGCACACATTTTCATAACTAAACCCTAACCTTTCTTGACATATCTGGACATGGACTGAATATAGCTGTTACCTGTGTGTACACAAAAAAGAACAGCTTTTGAACTGAAAGAGTGCTATCCTCGACGTACACTCGCCAATAAAACCACACACAAATCTTCGATCCAGGCCCTGTAAATCAGAGTGTGCGCTGATCAAAGCGGGGCTGTGAATCTTACATGGCATATCCTGCATTCCTGCGCTAAACACATTCACATGCTGCACTCAAAAGCATAGCACTTGTTTGTTGACCCCGGATCCATCGAGCACTGAGCATTGAGTTGATTTGAAACTGAATTAATCCGACCATTCCCATGAATAGGATCTCCAAAGATTATGATGCCTGATCCCAGCACACTTTTTTGTTTTGTTTTTTGAAAGATTAGGTTTTTTAACCATCACTTCCTGAGGCAATAGCAGTCATATGAAAAAACCAACATGAACAACTGTAGTAGCATGTTATAGCTGAATAGTATGTGGCATCGGATCCTTGGACCATCGCTGGAGACTTTTTTTGCATTACCCACAATACGGCCTTTATCATTTCATTTGATATTGTGCTTTGTATTACCAAACAAATCATTCAAAAACTCAAAACAATCGCTAAGAAACCGTAACTAGGCATGATATTCCTGCAAAGCTTCAGATTGCTGGACATGTTTAAGCAGTGGGAAGAGTGGGTATAGCCGAAGTGAAACCAGAACTTTGGGGGATTGTTCCAGAAGTGAGAACCTCATTCATAATCCCATTGGCATTTGTTACTATGCCAACAACCTTAAATCCAGCCTTGGAGCAGAGCCTTTCTTAACAGTACGTTCCGTGGCAAACATCAAGGTTTGATAGAAGAGGGGAGTCCAACTTGTCATCTTTGAAGAGTTGTCTTTTTAAGTTTTTTTTTAAGTATCGTAAAGTTTACTTGGCAGCAATACTTTTTCAGCACAGCAGCACATAAGCATTAAATTTTTTGCAAAATGTGAATTTTATACAGTAGGTTTTGTGTGGTTCACAAAGGTGTATGAAGATGGCCATGCATAGAGTCGGCATAATATTGTTAGTTCAAAATTGTTAGCTCATACAGTTCAAAGCCTGTTGTGCCTTATTGCCAAATGTAACCAGTGTCACAGCCCGGCTCAAGGGAATGACAATGAGGAAACCATACAAGAGATTAAGTTTAACCAAATAATAATTTATTTAAACAAAGTTTCAAGTAAGATACTAAGTGGTGCGTGAATGTCAGTAATCAGTAATGTGTGCTGTGTCTGTGTGAGTGAAGAGTGCAATGTATGTGCAAAGCAAAACTAACTAACTAACTAAGCAAAACCAAACCAAACCATACATCAAGGAAAGGAGACCTAAAGTGGAGTCCTACAGTTTATATAGCTGAGGAGAGCAGCCAGCATGGGTGTTTGTGATTAGCAATCATCTCCTGGAAGCCCACCAATCAGGAGGTGCCAGGAGCTGTCACACCCCCCTCCGTAGAAACGAGGTTCACCACGTAACCTGCAAGACAACAATAGTTAATACGTGGAACATAGTTACATTACCAACCAAACAAAACAAACAAGCCTAGGATACAATTTATACTCAGGCCTGACAAACAACTGACACGTTGACCAATATTTCTCTTTGTCCTGCCATTTGGTTTTCCGGCATCCCCGAGACCCAGCAACCTCATAACTAGGAACCTACAGAACAGGAACGAATGTTAAGCAGACAGGTGTAGCTACGGCAATGGCGCCCGGGAAAGAGCATCAGCGGCTACATTATTCTGGCCTTTGATATGTCGAATATCCAGGTGATAAGGCTGCAGAAACAAAGCCCATCTCATCAAACGCTGGTTAGGATTTTGGAGAGACTTCAAGAATGTCAACGGATTGTGGTCAGTGTACACCACCAACGGCGCACCGGCCCCAATGTACACATCAAAATGTTGGAGAGCCCAAATCAATGCCAGCACTTCCTTTTCTATCACTGAATAATGCAGTTGATACTGCTTGAACTTTTTAGAAAAGTGGCATACAGGTCTTTCAAAACCGTTGCCATCTGACTGCAACAAAACCGCCCCAGCCCCAACGTTGCTGGCATCAGTCTGCAACTGGAAAGGTTTCCCCAGCTGAGGAGCAGCCAGGACAGGAGCTGAACACAGTTGCTGCTTCACTTTCTCAAACGCAGCCTGACACTCAGATGACCAGTTGTATTTGGCTCCAGCCTTAAGCAGGTTTGTCGATGGGGTCGCTACAGAAGAAAAGTTAGCACAGAAACAACGGTAATAACCCGCCAACCCCAGGAATCTCATGAGCTCTGCTCTAGTGGACGGGGCTGGGTATACTTCGATGGCTGCAACCTTGGCCCCAACAGGCCGCACCTCACCTTGTCCCACCACCTTAACCAGATAAGTAACAGTGGCTCTAGCAAACTCACATTTGGCTAGATTGATAGTCAACCTAGCCCAAGCCAGTCTATCTAACAATGTTGTCATTCGGACTAGATGTTCCTCCCAGGTGTCACTGTATATTACCACATCATCCAAGTACACCGCACAGCCACACAACCCTGACACAACTCTATTCATTAAGCGTTGGAAGGTGGCTGGCGCATTACGCAATCCAAACGGCATGACAGTGTAAGCATACAAACCAGAGGACGTAATAAAGGAGCAAACCTCTTGGGCTCTTTTAGAAAGGGGAACCTGCCAATAACCTTTTAGAAGGTTGAATTTGCTGACATATTTTGCTGCCCCGACTTGATCAACACAATCCTCCATCCTTGGAAGGGGATACACATCGGGGTTGGTAATAGCATTAACTTTACGGAAGTCAGTGCAAGGCCTAAAAGTGGAATCCGGTTTTTTTAACCGACAGACATGGTGAAGACCAAGCAGAGAAAGATGGCTCCGCGATGCCATTTTCCAGCATATAGTGTACCTCAGAATCTAGTACCTATTTTTTGTCAGAAGAAAGCCGGTAAAAGCGCTGTTTTATGGGCTGAGCATCCCCAACGTCAACATCATGCTCAATCAAGTGAGTGCGAGAAGGCGTGTCTGAAAACAGAGATGGGTAAGACTGAATGATACTAACCAACTGATCATGTTTACCGACATCCAAATGTCCCAATAAATCATACAAGCTACCCAGTGTCTCTGAATTCTTTAGGCGAGGTAGTAAAACCCCATCTCCAGACACGTCTCCTCCCTCCTCAAGCTCTGCCATTACCTAGGATGTACAGGGGTTAACCGGGCTTACCAAAAGAATGGGGTTGCCACATGCTTTGGAATTTCCGACATTCAAAGACAACTCAGACGACAACAACCGAGCATGATAGGGTTTTAACAAATTAACATGGCAGATTTGATGATTTTCTTTTGTTGGGCATGTCAATCAGATAGTTCTGCTCTGAAACCTTTTTTAATACCGAACACGGACCAAAAAAACTTGGCATGAAATGGTGATTCAACTACTGGCAACAATACTAAAACTTGATCGCCAGGACAGTAATGGCGTTGTTCAACTTTACGGTCATAAAGCCTTTCAATTTTTTTCTGAGAGATTTCCAATTTTTCCTTAGCCAGGACCCCTGCCTCGTAAAGTCTCTGCCTAAAGCCATTGACAAAGGTAATCAAGTCTGGTGGGGGCCCTTCAGACTTCCACTGTTCTGACACTATGGTTAAAGGACCACGCACAGTGTGTGCAAACACAAGCTCATTTGGACTGAAACCTGTGCTTTCCTGCACAACTTCTCTGGTCGCCAACAGGAGCCAAGGCAACCCCTCTTCCCAGTCTACCTTCAACTCAGTGCAGTAAGCATGGAGCAATGATTTTAAATGCTGATGAAATCACTCTAGTGCACCCTGACTTTGAGGATGGTATACAGAAGATTTGTTATGTTTGATATGAAGTTGCTGGAGGACCTGGGCAAACAACCGAGATGTCAAATTCGAGCCTTGATCGCTCTGGATTACCTTGGGGATCCCAAACACAGAAATTAACTTGCTAAGGGCTCTAACCACTGACTTGGCAGAAATAGTGTGTAGTGGGTAAACAGCTGGATACCTGGTTGCCTGACACATCAGTCAACAAATACTGACTCCCTGATCTTGACCGAGGTAGAGGGCCAACACAATCAATAATCAAATGTTCAAATGGCTGACTTATCACAGGTATAGGATATAGGGGAGCAGGTGTAATGCATTGATTTGGTTTGCCTGTCATACTAGTCAGTTGCCTGTCAACTGACTAGTATGATAGGTCCGAATGTAAGAGGCTATCTCCCGTCTTCCTCACTCCCATATCCAGCCACATTATCATGAGCCATCTTGATCACAGATTGTCTATACTTCACTGGAAGCACAACCTGCTCCACTAAACCCCCAGCCACACCGTCACCATGAGGGACCCACCTCCTCATCAGCAGATCATGATGTAGAAAATAACCTCCCGAGTTGTTTCCCCCATTAATAGAGTGCCCGGCCTGCTCAAACAGTTATTTTAGGGAGAGATCCTCTTTCTGGTCCCTCACAAATTCCACGAGAAACAGACACAAGATCAGTTGGCCACAGAAATGCAAATTTGTCATCATTACCCTTTCCTGACTCCGCCTTTGACACATTAACATTGGGCATAACACTCATAGACCGAGTTTCTGCACACACAGGAGATACCGACTGCTCAGAGACCTCAGAACCCTGAGCCCTAACCGGAGATGAACTGTAAACCCCCTGTGAGGTCACATCAGAAGTTGATGCATCAGGCCACATACATGCTCCTGCAAAATCATTACCTAAAATAATGTCAACACCAGCTACTGGTAATTCTGGACGCACACAAACCTCCACTTCCCCCCTGTCCGAAATTGCAGGATAACTTTACTGTATGAATAGGTACAAAAATAGTGTTCAATCCAATTCCTCTGATTGGAACACAACTCCCTGTGTCCGAGTGTGGAGCAAAATGCAAGACCGACTCCCTGATGAAGTTATTTATTGCACCAGAATCTCTAAAAATGTTGACCGGAACCTTCTCACTTCTGTCAACTAGGGACAAACCCATCTGATATAAATGGAGCGTACTTTGAGGCAATGTCAGCTGCACTCAACATTTTAGTTTGCATCTGATAAGGAGAAACAACTTTATCAGTATTTAACTCTGAGATACTAAGCGGCGCAGCTAACCCAACAGATTTAGCAGGCCATGTACTAAAACCTTTTTTTGATTTTAGCAAAGGTAATTCTTTCTTCCAGTGCCCCTGTCGCTGACAATAATTACAAGTTGTATTAGGTTTGTTGTTCCCAACTGTGCCTAGCTCTCCCTTTGAAGAACCCCGGTTGAAATCTGATTCACCTTTCTCCCCGCTGTCTTTGAGTCTAAACCGTTGTTGACTGCTCCCCAAAGATACGCTTGTGTGTTAAACCATATTCGTCCGCAAGTACAGCGGCTTCTTTTGGAGTTTTAACTTTTCTCTCGTTGATATAAGTAGATATGTAGTTAGGCAGCGACTGCTCGAATTGTTCCAGCACAACAAGGTTACGCAGTTCTTCAAATGACACAACAATGGATGCAGAACACCACCCATCAAAATGTATATCCAGCTCCCTTTCAAAATCCACATGCGTTTGCTTTTCCCCTTTTTCCAATTTCTGAAGAGCTGCCTGTAAGCTTCAGGAACTAATTCATAAGCTTTTAAAACGTCTTCTTTAACCATTGTATACTCTTTGCACTGTTCTGCTGTTAATGCTGCATATGCCTTTTGGGCTTTACCTCTAAACATGCATTGAAGTAACAACGTACGCTCACTATCAGACCACTCCTGTGTATCAGCGAGACGCTCAAACAAGGAAAAAAACATATCTGGGTCTTCCTCATCAAATTTAGGCAGCAATCTGAGATTCTTAGTACAATCCACCCTCGATGAACCAGCAGACCTAGTTATATCAGTTCCTGCCATTTTACGTTCTCAAACTAGATCCAGTTTACATTGTTCAATGTCCAGTTTTGCCTGCTCTGTTCTTTGTGTCATTGCTTCAAGCGCTAACTCCTTATCCATTTTTGTATGTTCAAGGGCCACTTATTTATCCATTTTTGTTTGTTCAAGAGCCTTTTCACGTTCCATTTGTATTAACATCAGTTGTTTTTGTTGATCAAAGGTGAGACTCCCCCCTGGTGAAACCATCGTAATTGGTAAACCCTTACCTTCATCGGAAGCCAAAACCCCTTCTTCCATCAAAATCGCCTTCAGGATACATTTGATTGCGTCCTTCAGACGTGTGGCTGCAATTTCAATTTTGAAATGATCAGCAATTTTCAACAGTTGGTCCTTTGTACAGCTGTCCAGCAAGGTTTCAGAAGGAGACTGAATAAACTCTTCTACTAAAGATTAAGCCATACTGCCAAAAAAACAAAAAAAAATACTTACAATAGCAGTTTCTAATAACTATAGAAATAAATCACTGCTGAGCACAGTGAGCAAGCCTCCAAGTGCACATGATAAACTAAGCAAGCCCCCTGGTACCTGCCAAATGTCGTGTGTTAACCAAATCTTCCCCATGCTGACAAAGACAAAGGCGCGGCTGGACAATTCAATGTTCCAAGTTTATTGCAGGAGTTTCCATCAGACAATACAGAGGACTTGGTGGTAGCATGAGCAAGGAGGGCTGTCCCCCAAAAGCTAGCTAGCCCATGCCTGTGCGTAGTCTTATATCAAACCCTTGGCATGCTGGTACTCCTAAAATAGGCATATGGTTTCATATCACAGGTCCCAGCAACGGATGATGTATATCTATTAAAAGGTTGTTTTCGTCTCTCACAGTGACCTCTAACATTTAAAGGCCTTTGCTCAGCAAACTCTGGTATTAACCATTCAAAATCCACCACACTAACTTCAAACTAAACCTAACTGGCTTCTGAGGCGTACCGGGTTCGAGGCTTCTTTAAAGCAAAGCTCAGTTAACCTCAGCCCTGTGGCCAAGGCCCTGATACGCTCGGCTCACCCCCCACCAGAGACAAGTCTCCACCCAGGATATCCCGAAAATAAAAAAGGCAAAATAACAAATAGTGCACCAATGGAAGGACAGATTGCTCTGCCCAGCTGGCACACTCCCTAACTAACCAGGGAGATCACTCACAACTTTAAATCAAAAGCACTCAGATACTATACCCCCCATGAAAAGAAGCTGCTCCCAAACAAACTACCAACCTGTCTTGTGTGATTCCTCCAAACTAGTCAATTACTCAATCCAACCACTTATTGACGAGCCCCCATGTCACAGCCCGGCTCAAGGGAATGACAATGAGGAAATCACACAAGAGATTAAGTTTAACTAAATAATAATTTATTTAAACAGATTCAAGTAAGATACTAAGTGGTGCGTGAATGTCAGTAATCAGTAATGGGTGCTGTGTCTGTGTGAGTGAAGAGTGTAATGTATGTGCAAAGCAAAACTAACTAGCAAAGCCAAGCCAAGCCAAGCCAAGCCAAGCCAAGCCAAGCCAAGCCAAACCAAACCAAACCAAACCAAACCAAACCAAACCAAACCAAACCATACATCAAGGAAGGGAGACCTAAAGTGGCTGAGTCCTACAGTTTATATAGCTGAGGAGAGCAGCCAGCATGGGTGTTTTTGATTAGCAATCATCTCCTGGAAGCCCACCAATCAGGAGGTGCCAGGAGCTGTCACACCAGAAACCCAAATTGGTCACATATAAAATATATGTTTGGCGTAAAGATGATAACTAACTTACAACAGACAAGCTAGGGAGAACATCATAATCTTAATTTTGTTGTAATCAAACAAACACTGTTCAGATCTGCACCTGCCAGGGTGGCCTTTCACTCCTTCAACTGGCTTTATGCCATGCTCTTTCCTGAAAAGAAAATCGATGTGTGTGTACCAACAAACAACTAGTTCCCTCTGGAATTCTCATAAATTTGAACACTCCGTAGTTTGGCAGAGGAAGCGCTGTAGGAAGCCAAAACAGATGTTGCGAGACTGAAAACGTGAGAATGGAGTCATGACCCCTAAAGAGTGTTAGAGATTCAGCCTGCAGTAGGTGTAAATGGGTTTATTATAATGATAGAAATGCTGTCATGTGTTACAGTATGAACTCCAAACCAAACTCTTCTGCGCTGAGGTGCTGCTGGATATGAAGCCCAATTTGAATAACAAACAAAATGAGGCATTCTAGCTATGACAAGGTCTTGATAAATATACTGTACGCATATAAATAGACATATTTGGATGATACATATATACAGACAGACACCACCCAGCAGTGGTCATATACGTAAGCTCTTATACAGATGTGTGGCCTCGGGAAAACAGAAATAGTTTGAGCACATGTTGTCTGATTCATAACGTTTGCATGAAGTGAGTGGATCTTTTATTTGGATGTCCTGCTTAATGTCCAGATGAACCGTCCATCTGAAACTTCTCAGTAGAAGTGTAATAGACAAAGCTCTCTGGCGATTTGTTGACTTGGTTTGGACTGTCTTCTGATGTGTTCTTGTAAAAAAAAAAGAGTTTACAAAATCTAAACTTCCTATCTATGAAAACCAAAATCAATAAATGTAAATACATAAAACATGGACAGCCAGGAAATGCTTGAGTTTTGGCTCATGCTCCATCATCTTGTTTCCCCGTCGCATCTCAACCTGCCAGCGATGATAAAAATTGATATGACCTCCGAGACACACACAGGCCACAGATAAAATAACACAAAACCTCTTAAAAGGGCTTTAACTTTGAAGCTAATTATTAAAACTGAAAGACTTTCCAACAAAGTTGTGTCATGAAGTTGAATCCCACTTAACAGCATTTGTAGCCATGAAAAATAAAATAAAAAGTCCGGCAATGAACACTTTAATATGAAAGTTTACTAAACAAACATGAGACAAATAACAAAGCTTCAAAGCTGTTTAATTGTGCGTGACCAAATTCCAACCTTATTTGGTAAGTCAAAGGGAACAGTCCCTAGGATTACAAGAACATGTGTCGAACACACATACAAACGAACTGAATCAACACAACAGTGGAGTGCATTAACCCACAGAGCATACACACATAAGAAATTACTATATTGATTTTAATTAAGTGGCACTTAACCTATAAATTCCCCCATTTGGATTTGTTGGCAATATTAGTACATTTGCCAAGAACCTCCTCTTAAAAAAACGTGTTTCTGATTATTGATACTTGGATGTTTGACCTTCACTGTGCAGAAGGATGTATGTGCAGAGTTTGCCACAAGAAAGCAGTTTTCATAAGTTTCTCTGTTCTCCCCATAAATATGAGTTCAACATGTGCACGTACAAGCATGACTAGTTGGGAAGCCAATCATTTTCCAGTGAACTACTTGGTATAAGCGTAATGTAAAAACTTAAAACGTCTACAGAATGGACTTTAAACTAAAGTAGGAGAAATCTTGTGTCTGGCAGTTCAATTTTAGAAAACAGATCAAACAAGGAAATTCTAACTTATTTCTCAGGATTATTAAATTCATGTGATATCCGATGATTTCTGCATTACTCATCTTCCAAAGAACCATCAGTTGTATGAAAAAGAATACATGTGCCTTTAAGTAAGGGTAAGAAGATTTTTTAACTCTTTTTGTATTATTATTTAAGCAGAATGTCTTTTATGTCTTATAAACATGCATGGGTCGGATCTTTGAAGTCTCATTTTTATGAAATGTTTACATCACTCTGTCCAAACCAGACAATGTAATTATTCTGAATATGAGAAAAATTAAATACTATGAAAGCAGGGAACCATGTAGCAGCTGTTTGTCCCCCAAAACAAATGTCTGTCACCCCTCTGTAATCAGGCACCAGCACATACCACACTGAAATCAAGCTTTCTTTGTAGAAAGCTTTGGCTACGTTTGGATGTGAATAATTCAAAAGTATTTTTATTTGTCTCATGTTTGGTTGAAATAATCTTGTCAAGAATCTGAAAGTGAAGTCTTAGTTGTATAGCTTCAGTATATTGCCAGATGAAATTATACAATTATACTCTTTTGGGGCACATGGGGGACCAAGGGACCAAAACATTGCAGTTTGGCATAATTAAACCCACTATTTAGGTAGAGCTACTAGATATAATTGATTTTTATTTTCACAAAATACAATTTTACTGAAGGTATATTTTAAGTTTCAAGCTGAAGATGTAAATAAGTTGACCTTATCGTGATTCTGAGAAATTGCAGGTCTTCGTTGGTTAATTATTGACACATCAACTGAGTATCTATTAATGTTCCAGGTTCAGCAGTAATTTGACAGACTAAGTGCAGAAATAAAGAAAGTTTCATTAAAAGGATTTCTTCTTTTTTGTAACCCAACCCAAAAGCACCCCAGCACCATCATCTGCTTTTGCTATAGGGACTAGTAGATCAAACAAACTTGTGTTCGTGTTGCACCCTGCAATGAGCGAGGATAAGCGAATGGTCCACTGACTTAAAGGATTGATTTAAGATGTTGTTTAACACAGAGGAAAAGAAAGTCACAACGGAAAATGGGAGGATTAAAAATGTCGAATACAAATCGAGTGTCGCATGTGTAGAGGGGAACCCGGTGTCTGAGTAGACATGATTAATTTATCTATCATGTTTATTTTTTCTATAATTATTATTTTTTTAATCTATAATGATATCAGACCATTTACATATGCAACACTAAGTATAGTCTCTCTCTGGGTGATTGGACTGCTGTTATAAAAAACTGTGCTATTTCCATTAAGGACTAATGCAACTGTTTAATAACAGTGCAACAGGAGAAACAAGGCACTGACAAAAAGCAGTGGTGGACCAGGCAGGAGTCCAGGGATTGAAAGCTGGCAGAGAGATTTCATCTATTTGGATAATCTCTGATATAAAAATTATTCTATTCTTGGATCACATACGACATGGAAAATAATAACTGTGAACGTTACCGCAATGATAAAACCAAAACTCTGCCAGTTGTAATGATTGCCTCAATCAGAGGAGACTGTGTGGATTCAGATGGGAGGAGATAAGCACATAACAAGAATCCTGAAGGTCAGGAAGCCATTCTATATCTGATCAGCGCTTTGGCTGATTCAAGGCATCTATAATAGCCCTCAGTAAATATGTGTTCTCTAGAAATGATAACAATTCGTCATACCTCAGAATGACTCTTGGAAGTACAAGTTTTTTTACTTAATAATTAGAAATAATTCCATTTTAAGAAAGCCTGTACTCTGTGACATTTAAATTAATCCTCATACCCAAATATTGATTCTTGAGTATTTACATTGTACGCTCCATTATGCTTGTATTCCAGGACATTTCAGAGGGAAATATTTTTACTCCACAAAATTTATTTGACAGATACATATACAGGAGACTTTTGAGATCAAGATTTTGCCTAAAAATACACAATAAGCTTATAAAATATGAGGAATTGTAATAGATTAAATCTGTGGTTCCCAATCAAAATTGGTTCGTGAACCCGTACCAAAAAAAGCATTGTCCACCTCAGGTTTTTTGTACCGCTTCAGATGTCATTTCCATCAAAGACTGATTTTTTCCTCTGGAGTTCTCAGGTGGTTTCATTCAAATTATGTTTTGAGGCCCAAAAGAAATACAAATTATTCCCTCATTATGCCGAACAGCAAAATATTAGAGACAGGTCCAGAATAAAATTACAAATCGATGTAGCAGAACCTTGTTTTCTTTTGTTTCCTATGTCATTAATCATCATCGCCCCCCACATGTATATTGTGACCCCTCCGAGGCCAGACCCCCAAGTTGGGAATTACACTACTTAACTACCAAACAATACTCAAACCCGTGACCCAAAATATGGAGCTAAAATGAGCTACGCCTCGACAAGCTACAACAATACAAAAGTGATTCTATTTTAATGTATCAGTATTAACAATAATAATGTCATTTATAATAATGTATCACAGATAAGGGCCAATTTTATCTGGAAGAAGTACTTTAACTTTGAACTTTCCTACATTTTGAAGGTAATACTTCTGGACTATTTTTATACTGTTGGACTATTTTTACTTAAGATAATGCTCTAACTACTTCCACCACTTTGCACTCACAATTAGAAAGCTTGTCAGCTACATCATTCCATTCAGGATATATTGGGGCGCTGAATGTCTGATTTTACATGGAATTGCTTGGTTTCTCCCAATAAATCATGATACATTGCCTATTGTTGTATACACACCAGCGTATTATACTGTACTGTTAAAGGTGAAGTAAGCGGTTTATTTGTGTTAATATATGTGTTATATCACTCCATATTCCTACAGCAATCACTTCAACAGAGTGCGGACGTCATATCACAGGTCTCCAAGTCATTCTGATTTACAGTAATAGCCCAATTAAAATGTTGTAGTATGCCGATTTTTTATCCAATCAGGAGAGAGAACGCTTCAAACTGTCATTCGTCTCACTCATATATACTATATACACTCCATGGTCTCACTGCCGGTGCACGCCAGAGCAAAAGATGGGTGAATGTGTATGCGCCTACAATGGCGGAGCAGGTAAAAATCCTTCCCAATGTCTGTTTTGATGGTTTTTATCATGTTTTATCTAGTTTTATCACACTTATGGATCTGAGATGATGCTAGATTACTTGCTGCTTGAAGACCGAAATGCATTAATGTGGTGACGTAGGGACGAGCGAGGGGACTGCTAACTGCAGTAACTGACAGAAAGTTAGCTAAAAGAACCATTCCGCTTACAGCTCCTTTAATTAACAATTTAAAATAACTTGTGCATTTTTAAATTAATCTCCGTAGTGTGTAAGTGTGTGTGTGTGTGTGTGTGTGTGTGTGTGTGTGTGTGTGTGTGTGTGTGTGTGTGTGTGTGTGTGTGTGTGTGTGTGTGTGTGAATAGACTAAGTCGCAATAATATAAATTATTTTGCCAATTCAAGAAGACAAACTGTAATTTGGAGTTCTATCCCCTTTGTTTGGTGTGGAAAAAATGGAAAGCCAATGTTGCAAATGAGAATATGGATCAATCAGCATGCATAGGGAAAAAACATAAAAACATGATTCGAGAATTAGTGGGAAATAGGCAAGACTTGACCAATCAGATTGGACCATGATAATTCTTATATACGTGGACACCCCAAGTAGACTCCATCATCACAACCTGCACAGTAGGATGCATACAGATGCAATATGACAGTGTTTCAATTATTTTACCTTATCCGTCTCACACCACTTCCTGCAGAACAACATTACTGCTGTCATTTGCTCATAATCACATGGCACAAGTAGCAGTACATTCCTGAATTTTGGGTCCCATGAAGGCTGAAGAAAAATGTGAGAATGACCAACAGACGCTGTGACAGAAGGATAAAATGTCACCAAGCATCCAACCACATGTTTCCTGCGGTCAACCCAACTTTCTTCATATGTTTTATGAATTTCTCCCCTTGGCTTTTATTTTAGTCTGGCTTTGCTCAGGATAGGAATTTATTCTCTCCTGCTTAATTAAGACATGCACAATATTAAAAGCCAGAGAATAAAACAAGTCATCTTTTTGCCATAATCATCATGAAACTGATGACCAATGTCATTTTCATCAGAAAATTTTGACCCGACAGGTCTCACACACAGACAGATGTGATGAAATCATGAAGCCTGCTTGCATTGGGAAGACTTTCTTTCTCTGCCACAGTGAATGATATGAGCCTTACAAAACCCAAATTACAATTGTGATTTGCGCTGTGTCAACACGGGCACAAAATGAAAGCCTTCCACTGAATCATTTAGCATATTTATTTAGCTGGCAACTTCATGGGCAGTCAAACCTGTCTCTGTGTGAACTCCTTCATTTGTATTTTCTGCTGACACATGCTGGAAAGTACCGAGCCAGTGACAGTGGCTCCCTCATTAGTAGGTTTTTTGGTGGAGACTCCAGAGCCTGTGGGTGGCCTGGAGCATGTCTGTATCTACCTCTTCTTTCCATGGAGACCTGAAGTCTCCAGTCACACTCAATGTACCCTTTCCAGTGTCTGTGGAGATAAAAAGGAATCCAATATTTCAGCAAATAGAAACCCTATCCAAACAAAGGTAGGGTAGAGTCATTACTTTCAATCAAAAGCACATGTGAAAGAAAGAGAAAAAAACTGAGTGGACACTTGCTGGATTGAAAACACAACCTTGTAAAGTGGCGAGTACAGAGTTTGGTGCTGAATAATTATTGCACGTTTCTGCTTTCTTACTGTCATGGAGGGTGGGAAAATGATTTATTGTGTCTCTTTATTGAAATATCCATCAAATGTAGTGTATGTAGTGCATGTAGTGTAAAAGATTCATTATTGTAATTCATGTATATGACATTGCTTCTATTGTAAACATGAAAAGAAGACAAAGGAGAAACAGAAGAAAAACTGAATGGTTTAAACGGCTATATCTTTGGGAATGGACACCTTTTTTCAAATACAAATATTTAACATCTGGCGAACACTTTTCATAAGAAGTCACTTCCAGTCTTTTACACATATTTGAAGTAAAATAAACTAATGACTGAAGGAAATGTTGAATGTGTTATTAAGTGATTTACATAAGAACCTAAAGAGTGAAATCAAATCAAAACCAGCAGCTATTTTACAACAAATCTTTTGTACAAAATACAAAAATGATCCTACCAATGTGCACTGGTCATTTCATGGTAGCACCAGATGTTCTAGACAAAGATGTTTTATGTACTGATCGCAATGAATTTAAAGCTAATCTTGGCATGCGGGCTACACTGTAAAATAAATGTACTCCGAGTGTAAGGTTGGAAAAATGTACAGCACAACGCTTGTAAATCAAAAATAACTCGTAGGTATATTGTAGAGTTGTAGCAGTTTCTAGGGCCATGTAAACCCCACATCTGGTTCAAACTTTACATCTACCTGAACCAAAGCATAACTGTCTCTTAGCATTACTACGAAGACAGTTTTCATCAGCCTTAATTTCATCTATCGTTTTTGTCATTTGCAGTAAGGGGCATGAAAAAGTTTATTTGAAGTATGAAAGAACAAGTCCCCAGACCAATACATAAAAAGTCATTGTGAACATAACGAGGCATACTCAGAAGAACAAAATGAGAGCCGCAATGTTGCCGCTGTATTTGGTGTTGCAAGTTGGCCGATCCCTGTTGGAGATGATGGAAAAAATATGTCACTCTCCTGGAAACAGTCAAAAACAGGACCCAGTGAAATTGTCCAATAATGTTCAGAAAATTGTGCAAAGTGGCCTCTCAAAGAGCTTTCAGCACATTGTCTGAAGTGGTGAGGACACATGTCATTAAGAATTCCTAAATTTCAACTCAATCACATTCTATGTACAAGATGCAGTAAAAAATGTGAGTGGTCTACCTAACTGAACCTACCCTTCCCTACCCTTACTCTAAGAGGAGTGCATGAAAGAATATTGTCTTTAAATCACATCTGTAAAACATCAGCCCATAATGGCGCTTATTTGTACTCGTGAAGAAATTCTCAAATGCAGATACAGTTGGTTGGCGGTTTTAGTGAACCTTGAACTCTTTCAGGATTTGCTACATCAGCCCATTTCTGAAATTGATTTTAAATTATGATTATTTCAGTTTGGTTGGTATGGTCCCTACATATCACTAATATTTTCATGTTTCAGAGCTATGTTCATCTTTCCTACTGTCAGAAAGTGTGACAAATAACAGATATGGTGATACTTAAAAAAGAGATTATTTTTGTATTACTTATCTAGCAAATAAACTTGGATGTAAACAGTGTTTGTTTCAAACTGTTCAAAAGATTCCGATTTTCAATTGTTGTATGAGGAAGTAAATACATCGGAAGACCTCGAGGAGACACACACAATGCATTTTGGTGAGTAACACTAAATGTTAACATAACATTGTATACAAAAAAAACACACAGGGAAACTTTAAGATCCAAAAACAAGTTATTATATTATATTATTAAGTTTTGTAATGATCATGTTATGCAAAGAATCAGCTCGTAGTACATACTACAAATAGGCAGCTGGTTAAGTGATGTTGTCCCACATGTCTGAAATAGGCCAAAGCTTTCTTTTTTCCCCTGTAAACTTTTTTGTTGATTTAATTTAATTGTTTTAAGTGAAAACAAAATGTATGATATAAGCATTTTTCATCTACCCTTGGTTTTACCTCCTGTCCTAAAATATGAAAATGCAACATAACATAATAAGCAACACAACAAGTAATAACCAGCCTTCTGTAACCACTGTTACAAAATACATTCTTTTATTTACTCAGCATTGTAAATACACAAACAAAATAAGAATGGACATAAACAATATTTAGTGGGATATAAATCTTGACACAATTTACACACAATTTACACATACTACTTTGGAAATGAATGTGCTTGTCCCCTTTTTTTTAATAACCATTTTGACGCATCCAGTCTGTAATATCAGTAAAAGCTATCTATCTATCTAGCCTTTCCCCTTTGCTTATACACACAGCTCTGATCATTTCAACTACATTATTTGGAATCTATCCAACTGTGTTTGTACTACTTCATCCCTCTATACATCTCTGACGTACATCATTTTGCTGTGACGTTTAAGATTCATATTTGTATTATATGTACATGATATACATTGATTCTTAAATACATTTTCATTGTTTCCAATCTATTTACAGTATAAGAGCTTATTGAGAGTTTCCATGGTTATAACATATGTGTAGCTGATGCTCTAAAAACATTAAAGCAAGAAGATGTGATATTATGTGTTCTACTTAAGCAACAAGTGGTTGTTTAAAGGAGTTTTACTCAGGGGATGGGGGGGGCAGTATTTCACAAGAAGAAAATATGAAGTCATGAAAAATAAACAGGGCTGGGTGAACCATCAACAAACTGTTGCCTCAAACTGCGATGATTTTCTTTTTTAAAAACATCAGTTTTACAGAGCATTTTTGTAACTCTAATAGATCTTCTTGCGTCTCCATTCCTACTGGCATTGTAAATGGAAAGAATTGCACTTCCACCGTATCCTTGAATCCTGTTCATGTGATTGGAAAAGCAGAACCATTCTCTTAGTCTGGTATCGGACCCACTAAGTCTGCAGCAGAGCACTACCTCAGTGCAAACTGTTTTAACCCACACACTTGTATCACAATAGACTGCAGCTGTATCTGACAGATCAAACAAGGTTCACAACAGACACAATACTTTATCTCTCTTCTTGTGGCTGAAAACCGGGGCGAGGGACTAATGTCCCAGATGAAACTCATCACTCTGATGTAAATCTTCTTTCATTCTTTGGTCTGAGAGTATTGTGCGCCACAATGAAGTCTCGGGATGCTGTTACAGTACACAAGTCAAGCTCTGGAGTAAGCAGTGCATGCAATTAGTTACTCATATTATATGATTGGCGTATAGTGGGTCTGGGCATCGTTACTGGTTGTAAGTGTCTTGCAAAGCTATAGCTGTATGCTTTAAGACTTCAACAATTTGAAGTGTTATATTAAAAATTTGACAAAACAGACAACAAATCATGGCAACATTTTGATCCTGTAATAAAGCGCAGGATAGTACACATCTGATCCTTGACTTTGGAGTTTGGTAAACAATGAAAACTGTGCAGTTAAATATGGCTTGCCTGTAAATACTCTAACTGTCTTATTATTTTAAGTCGGAGCTCGATGAAAGGCTACTACGTCTGTTGCCTCCATCTGGAAAAGGTCCACACCTATCAGCATCTGCCGGCAAACTGTGTGGCTCCCTGAACGTCATGAGAATGAGTAAAAAGTTTGTCGTAACTTGTGAGCAAGCACACCACGTTCCCATTGATCTCATAAACCAACGGGGGTGTATGTGTGTGTGAGCGTGCGTGCGTGTTTGGACGTGGGCGCAGGGATGAACCGCTCACAGCCGACGCATTAAAGCGGTCCCATTTGCTCTCCACTTGCCGAATAGCGAGCTTGAACCCACGCAGTCTGTCCTGTCTCTTGTTAGTCTCTGTCTTTTACTCCTTTCCAATGCAGCCACAACCCATCCTTTACAAAAACGTTTCCCTAGCAGATGGAGAAAGAGGCCTCTACGCCATCAGCAGCTGCCTCCTGCTTCAGATCTTCTGGCACATGTGGAGCCTGGACTTGGACGAGGAGGTGGCGTCTTTCCACACCTTGCAGGAAAGGCCTTTGGCACAGTCACAGCGCTGGAAGATCTCCAAGCCGTGGGAGCCTTTCTTCCTCTGCTTGGTGCACACCTCTCCCAGCCTCAGCACCGGCTTGCAGATTTTGGTCCAAAAATGGCGGGCACAGCAGTAGCCCTCCGAGCAATCGGATGAACGCAGGCAAGGGTCACCCTCATGCCCTAACCAGAGGAAAAGACAAGAAACCGCATTGATCAGCGTGGTGAAGCAGCAGCAGACAACAACACATCCCCAAACAGTTGGCATAGTTCGACTTGGTAGAACAGAAACAAATGCTTCATCAGAGACATAAAATAAATTATAAATCATGCGACCATCTTTGATTTACAGTGCGTCGGTTAAATAAAGCAAAGGAAGTGTATGATTATCGTTCATTAAGCTGTTATGGTTTCCATACGGACACGTTCATGCCGCCTTTTCTTCACATATTCAATTCAGATTGTATTATGTGTGGCCATGTCAGAGACAAAAGAAAACGAATGCGGCTTTCAACATAAATCAAGCAAACAATTTGCTTGTTCTGTGTATTAACCATATTGCCCATCTGGTCGAACTCTGATATTCTTGGCAGGAGGTAAGCATTACTCTTATGAATGCATCATTAGTACATTTTAGTCATGCATTTTTCTTTTTCTCAGAAACACTTTTGAATGTGTGTGACGTCTTGCCAAAAGCTGCTCCGCCACTCACATGTTGCCCTGCGTCACTGACAAAACCACACTTTGCTGATTAATATTTCAAGTGGAAGTTCTAACCATCGCTGTGATGGACTGCTAAGGCTCAGTGCTTGTTCATTGCCAAAACACAGCTGGTTCTATCAGTTGACTTTCCTTTAGCAGCAACTTACGTAAAGCCATTTTGATGTAATACTTTTTTAAGAAAGAGAGTGACTCAAGCACAAATAAAAGCAAAGGACCTTATTTATGGCATCTTTAGGTAGTGGTGCTATTATCATATTGATTTTAGCATTTGCAGCCCGCTGTATTGAGAGTGCATTTAGAGTTGAGTAATTAAAGTGTCTCATTAAACGTATTGCTTTATGGATAGGCCCTCACATTAACTTAAATGAGGCGCTATGAGCACTAAGCACTCAGCAGGGGGCCCAGGTTATTAGCTACGATCATGCCAAACCTGCATTCTGTGGTTTTGACTTATGTATCATCATATGTGTGCTGTCAATGGAAGTGTTTGTTTGGCTGTGTGTAGGTGCAGATACAGCAGGGGCATTGTGGGCACTGTGGTTTCTCCTAGGCTCCCTGTGCTGTGCTGTGGGCTCACAGACTGTGACATATGAGCAGAGGGGTAATTATCAACATAGTTTGTGGACTGGCGTCGCCCATGAACTCTGAAGGACATTGCAGACAGCGAACAACAGAAAGATGCAGCCACGCAGACCAGATTCAATGAGAATGACAGAAGAAAAGTTTAGACACCGCAGGGTCTCCAATGAACATGTTTTAAACATAATATCATAGGTATATGCAATCAAATCTTACCTTTAAGAGAATGCTTAGCGTGCGCCTTCGAGCTCTTCCTCCAGTTGTGGTCTTTGGTGGAGAGTTTGTTATGCTCATCTAAATCTGAGATGTGCGGTGAGAGAACACTCTCAGAGATAGGGACACAAATATCTGCAGAGGATAAAACATATAAAGGTCAAACATGACAGGAAACAATATCAAACCTGCCTCTGCCTGCTTCGTCAAGAGACTATATCACAGCTTGATCACAGAGCAATTTCTACACGGCGACTGCAGAACGTCCTTCACACTGTTCACTGATGAAACACCACC
The DNA here is from genome assembly GCA_949357725.1 of Hyperoplus immaculatus. Lineage (NCBI taxonomy): Eukaryota > Metazoa > Chordata > Actinopteri > Uranoscopiformes > Ammodytidae > Hyperoplus > Hyperoplus immaculatus. The sequence continues at coordinate 9,252,736 of OX442355.1, read as the reverse complement.
TTCCATCATTGATTCTTAGTCAAGTCAAGTCTTATTGATTCTTAACCTCTTGGCAAACCCGTTTAAAGACAGTTCAGCTATAGTGCAGGAGTCTGTCTGAAAGCATGTGTTCGACATTATTTAAATGTATTGGCTGCCTCTCTACGTCTCTGGGCTACATTCTGTGGGACTGTTTGTTCAGTAACCTGGAACAAGTCTCTTTTTCCAGCATATCTGCATAAGACAAGAAATCTCATTTCTGAATCGTGCCTTGCAGTCACAACACAACTGAAACTGACATGCACTTTTGGGGGGTTGTGGGGGCTTGTGTCCGGTACGTACAGTTGCTGCAGCGGTTCCCAGGACAACACATGGCATCTCGATGGCAGCGCTTCTTCCTCCTGCGGCAGGTGAGGCAGCGAGAGGGAGCCTGCTGAGGGCTGTGGCAGTAGCTCCCCACACTGCACTCCTTATCATTGCTGCATGGATACACCTGCTGAAGAAGAAAGATGCATCACACACATTGTTGAAAGATGCATTTCAGCAATATTACACTTTGAGGTCGACCAAATGTACAGCTCTTCCCAAATCAAAACACTGTGGACCTTGGATTGCACTTCATAGGAATGTATGGTGCCTGACCTAACTGCGCAGAGGTGTCATTTTCAATGGGCTTCACACAGCTCTAACCCATTGAGACACTTGACTGTAAACTGTGTGCGCTATGTGGTACTGTAGGTGCAAGTTTGTCAGTACGAATTAGGAACTGAGTGTAGTTTTTTTCCCCCTCATCTACCTGCTCAGAACACGTCAAAGGAGCATGTCACAATGTACAGTCATGTTTTATTTCATTGTCTTGCTTTACAGTGCCAAGTATGAGCTGGGTTTATTCAAAAGCTCAACAACCCCTTTTGTGAGTTATAAAGAAAAGGTCGCCTTTGATATTTGACTTTGATATATTTGCCTTACTTTATCAAAATAATACGAAACACACACACACATGTGGCTGTGGCATAAATTAAACGTACTCCCTTAATTACGTCATTCAGAATGACGCACATCAGTAGGCCACTTTCTAGAAAGAATGGCTGGTGGACACTCCCTTCCCATTGAAACATAATTATCTCCTAAATTAATTTAATTGGGCATATATTCAATGGTGGTCATTCTTTATCTCCCACACCAGCACATGTCCTCGGACAAGTACAAGCTACGTCCCCACATTTTTTAACTAAAGAAGGAACACAGTGGATTTTAGTGGTTAAAACCTAGCAAACCCCTAAACTTACACAGACATAACTGCATTCCTTGTAATTCCATTCCATGCTCCACAGTTGTACCATTTAACTCAGGTCTCCAAATGAACATTGTAGCAGTTCACAAGCCAAATAAAAAATAAACTCATTTTAGGTTTGAGATCATTAGTGGGCTCAAGCCAAATCAAACAGTCATGGTGGGCCTGCATCTTCTAGTCTGCATCAGTTCTTAAATTGCTTGCTAATGCTTTAATAAAGCCCATAACAGGGCCTGAGGACGTCTCAAATACAACTTAAATGCAATTCATCAAGGAAATTGCACATTTTACTTGAACAGGATTGCATTTCGTCAAGGAGGCAGCCGGCCCAAGAATATGTGATGAAAGGTTATTTTAGTTGTACTTCATCAGTGTCAATAAAATGTATATAAATAAATGTCACTGTTTCGCGAGAGAATTGTCAGATCCTAATGAGGTGAAAGGTTTTGGCCATCAAAAACCTAAAAGTAATTTGACCCCTTACTGTATTGAGGTGGTGTCAGAAGTATCAGCAGCATGCAAGATCTAAAACCTTGAAAAATCAAGCCAAAGCTCACTGCATGGCTAGCTACCAAATTGTGGTAACTGGGAGAATATGTTGGTTGTTTGTTTTGGGTGAACTGACCACAGGCTGTGGTCCCTCTGTGCCCAATTTCAGTGGACAACATGTTGTAGGGATTAAGATGTCTCTCACTGGTGTGGTCATTTTATTCGGGTCACAGACAGAGCTATTCGAATTAGCAAACCAAGAAAAATCACTTACATTTTCTCTCAAAGTGTTCAGAGACTTAATGAGTCTACAAATATAATTTAGGGTTGATTACTGACTGCTCGTACATCTTTATAGTCAATTCATTTTTTTTCTTTGTTTTTTCTGCTTAATATTCCGTGATTGCACTGAAATGACCCAGCTAAGTAAAGTGTCACCTTAACAAACATGACATCCTGTCCACAGTACAATTAAAGCCAAGCTCACTTTTCCCTTAACAACTGTATGCACCAACAGTATATTTTACTGGAAAACCTGTCTTGATATAATTCCTCACACATGCAAGTCCTGTCGCCGTTGGGCTTGGAGCAAGAGCAAAGGAGTTTGACATGCAATTGTATCACAACAACTGAACTCTTCAGAACAAATGAAATAATGTCATAGCTTTGAACAGAACGCATCAGAAGAGAGGGACATTTCGAGCATCAATTTTCTGGCTTAAGTCCACATTCGTTTTGCGAGACACAAAAATATAAGGTCAGGCCACTATGTTCTTCCGTTTGCATCTTGCATCCATCTTTATCTTATTTTCAGCCAATCATGTTACACTATTGTCACTAGAACGGATGGACTGAATTGTCAGACTCAGACATGTGCAAATCACAACATCTATTCAAGTATGCAGATCATTAAAGATTAGCAGGAGATGGATTCTGTCTGTGTAAATTATGTCCAGTGTGGACTGACATTAGAACAACATGTTTGGCTGGCACACCACCACCAGCACCACAACCACATTTAGTTGGCACTGCAGTGACAGATCTGATTTAGTGTGGCTTACCACTGACAAACACGGAACAATAAACATGAGAATGAACTAGAAAGAGTAAAATCATTATAGCCACAATAAATAGCAAAACTCCATTTAAGGTCTAAAGGTCGGCTAAGAGGGGCTGCCATGCCCAAAAGTACAGTCAAACATGAATACACACCACATGTTAGAATAAACTATCAACAATTTCCATATTTCAGCGCATTAGAAGCTGTTAACTTTATGCACTGGTGTTTTCATAAAGTGAACAAGATTGGACTTGTTGGACGGATGCCATACTGACATTCTCAGGCTGGAAACACATGGCGGCAATGATACAGGCGTAGAAAAATGAGCAGGAATATTAAATTGAATGCTCATTAATCATTATGACAGATTCCCATAATGTACATGCGTAATGTGTTGATGAAAGTAGCAGAGCCCGGATGTTTGATGGATTTGTATTTCTTCTTAATTACTACTGGGATAAAAGGCTCAGTCCACCAATTGATCACATGAAGTCCAGTTTACTCACTATAGGGAGCAATGCTTTTGTTGAAAGTGATACTATGATTCTAGAGGATCTCAAAATCTGAGAAAATAACCTTGGGGAATCTTTGGTATCTATTGGTTATCTTTGCTTGAGCTTTTAGGGCTTTAAAAAAAAAAAAAACAGAGAGCTTATATGTAAGCATGCATTTAAGTTTTTGTGCAATGATCAAACAAACGTGCAAATTAGTAGGTTTGGAGGAGTTGTGGTTGAGTATATCGGAGCGGTATTGATCTTCTCACATATTCTCAACAAGAACGTAATACTCAAATTCCACCAGTGAGCTTTGAACCACATCTCACTGTCTTCCTCAGTTGAGGAATGTTTCTCCACTAAGACTTAAGTTTTTTTATTCTTGGCAAACTACTATTTCCAAATCCAAGAATGCACATCATCTGGGGTTTTCTATTTTTGTCTGAACTGCTCATTCTGACAATCATGTACACTGCCATGGATTATGGATGTAGCAGCTAAGGAGAGAAAAATATGCTGGAAATATGGTCTGAAGAGCAGTTCAAGAATGGGGTAGAGAGAGTTTTTTTCTTCGCCATGAAAAATGTGCTGTTATGTAAATATGAAAACAAATTGGCCCAGCCATGTGCATGTAATACGTCATACTACCTGCTCTGATTCCTATCTGTCTTTCTGACCAGCAGGCCTGGATCATTTACAGTGCATGTGAGAGGGAAGGCTGCAAGACGAAGAACGGGGGCTCACCTTTTTCCATCACAACTCAAACTGCAAGACAGCCCTTTGAAACCCAGCGATACGAGCCTGACCCCTGAATCGTGTTTGATAATCTCGCCTTATCTTGTCATGTTTTAAAACGCCTCATTTGCAAACTTCTGAGGGTGGCTCTTCATTTGAATGCATCTCATTCATCTCAAATCTTTTTTCTCTGTTGCTCCCTTATTTTCTTCTTCACACATAAAAGCACAGCCTTGGATCCTGCGCAGGAAGTGGGCTGAAAATGGTGTACTCTGCAGCCTCTCTTGGTATGCTGGTGAGACGATAAAGGGAGAGACAGACAGAGAACCATAAGGGAAGCCCCGGGCCCTCGCTCGTGCTGCTCTCGTGCTGGTAATGCTCCGTGGCTTTGAAGAGGAACCTTAAATGTGCGGGAGCAACAATCTACAAGGGATTTACTGCCGGATTTACAGGGCTTTGAACTCTCCCCCGTGGTCTTTGGTTCCCTTATTTACCTTTGTAGAGTCATACCAAAGTGCTGATATCATTTGATGGAAGTGCCCTGTAATGCGTAAAAATAACACAAGGTATGTCTCTTCTGCTTAGCTTGAGCCTGTGGGTGTAAAGTATAGGGACAGTATTACAATTTGAGATGGTGAAGGGTGGTTGAACTTTGTGTTTTACTAAGTTATAAAGCAGGGCCCTTCTCAAGCATTATTAATGTTTTGTTTGAACCCTCCAACTGACTTACAGAAAAACTGAACTGCACAATAAGAGCCTGTTAATACACGCTGTACTGTTATTGTTTTTGTGTGAGACAAAAGCACAAACATTGGGAATTTAGCTTAGATAAAGGACTTTGTGACGCACTTAGCGCTGACACACTTTCTGAGCACCGTGTCGTGATTAGACTTGACCTTCAGAGAGCAGGTACGTAACCTGAAACTGTGAACAGTGTTAATGAGTGGCAGGGGGACTTACAGAGTCAAATAAACGATGTCACAGAATAAACAAACTTCATATGCCCTGAAAGCACAGACAGCCAGTGTCAGATAACATAGGGATGGCTGCGCACAAGTCACTCGTACAAACCATGTCTTCAAACATGGCTTGGCGTCTTTCATCACTCAAAACACATGTGTTTATGGGCATAGCCCCTTTGAGTGCGGGAATACAAACTCTCCAAAATCTAGAACCTCCTTAAGTTAAGTACACATTCTGAGTTGATCTCATTCATTGGATACAGAGAAAGTCACACAGACGGTATACGGCACCGCGCTCTTCAAAGACTTTAAAAGAAAAGGGCGAAAAGCTGTGGATGAGTTGATAGCTCCAAAAGGTGTTATCCTGTGGAATGAGTGGTGCACGCAGGGTCTCCTCTCTCATTAACAGGTCCAATTACAGTAAACAAGGTTTTCCACAGGAGGCCCCTAATGGCTCTAGTGCAGGGCCCTCACAGCGCCCAAGGGACCCACAGACTGGAAAGGCCATGGGGACAGGAGACTGAAGCACAAACCGAGGCCGGCGCTAACAAGCTCTCACACCTCTCCCTTCCTTCTCTCTCTCTTTCTCAGCTCATTAGGATCACTAAGCAGTCATTTTAGGTTACGGGGGTAGACAGGGCTGAGGGAGAGAGAAAGGACGTGCCTTTACTTTTATAGGCTGAGCCCTCAGAGATCGCTTGTGAAAGTAATCTCTGTCTTGAATTAAATAAAGCAACTAGTTAAAGGCTGACTGACCGGCTCCTGATGTGTCTGACAGACACTTACTGCATGAATGCCGCCACGCTGTCGGTTCCCCTGTGGGATCAGAGGTTACCGTGGTGAGCAGTGCCTGCCCGTGCTATCCATTTCTGTTGGTTCCTGTCCAAAGAGCTGAGTGCCACCCACGAGCGCTGGCTGTCAATGTGTAGGAGGTGTGTTTTGGTTTTGTCGGTTTTACTCCAGTCTGAGGCTGATGTGAAAAGGGTGAGACAATGTGAAAACACTCAGCAGTTCTCCCCCCGACTGATCGCCAAGGGGATAGTCAAAAGCTGACCTTGGTTTGTGTGTGATTAGTGTAACCCTTATCGCCCAACAATGTCAGAAGCTAGAGTAAAATGAAAGCACTAAGCTGTCAAATGCTTCCTATGACCAAAGACTTTAAGAAGCGTTTCTAATCTGATGGATGAATTACCACATTACACCCTTGTTTCCTGGTGCAGCTGCTTGTCTCCACAGGGTGGCTAGACTCCCTCCCTCTATAATTTTCTACATTTGAAAGTAAGCCAAAGAAGGCAATTTTTAGGGAACATTTCTTTAACTGAGAGCCCTTTCACACCATGTTAAAACTTCTGTTCTTGTGTTTGTTTGTTTTTTTTGTTTTTTTTACTGTGGATTGAAGTAAAAAAATGGTTTTAAAGTTTTTTTTAATGAACACTGGAGATTCTTGCACAGATAACTGTCAAGTGCACAATCAATCACATCCTGAACCCGATGTGAATTCTCCAGAGGTGTGATAATCTGCCAACTATTACGCACCAATCTTTACAAACTCAGCAGCCTGACAACTTGACCATAAATCTGCTTGTAGGATATCAGCACTGCGGTTCCCTATATGAGGCAGACGCCAGAGGAGAAATTTGGGTTTATGCATGCCCATTTTCCAAACTTTCACCCAAGCCTTAATCAACAGTTATTCACTTCACAAATGCAGACGAAGATGAAAACATTTGACACTGAACCACTTTAAAAAGAAGTGAATGATTCAGTGATTGTTACAACCTGTTTCAAGGCATTTATCATAGTTAAAAAAAGATTTAAGGTAGAGCATTTGCAGTGGTATACTCTGTGTGATCACCCTTTAACTTTGCCATTACAGCCTAGTAAAAAGAGAGATGATGTATGATGAGATGCCGAAGGTCACTGCACTTTGGTTGCCAACGTCAAGCCAAATATCTGGCCAAGGCTGAGCTATGGCTGTTACTTTACCACTCCTTGTGGCAGCCAGAACACACACATACACACATACTGTATGTGTATATTAATACACCTCCGTCCTGCCATAAACACTATTGGTCATCTTCATTTGGCCACTCTACAACCTATACCATGACATGTTTCTTTCTTAACAGTATGGTGGTCTCTGCACACACATATTGTTTCCCCTCAGTCCACTCTTCCAAATCGCTCCAGATTATAGCAATGGCAAAGATGTAAGCAGGCGTTCAAATTGAGGTCTGGCAGTGGTTGCCTGAGATTGGATCTCCATACTCCGCAAAGGAGAGAAAGTGGCTTTTCCATATTTTTGTCTGTTTGAGCTAGATGTCAGAGCACTGCTCTCAGCCACACCAGCCTCACAGACACTATCACTAGTGCAAGTGATATTACAGACAGCTGAGCAAGCCAAATGTAAAGACGAGTTACCTGTAAAACTAGAGGGTGAAACCATGAGGCAAAATAACTGCTCAAATAGGCAGGACATGAGTAATCAGCTGTTTCAGTGAGCTGATGTGCAGACTGTGGCTGCTGTGAGGGACGTGATGGAGATGTGGCAGTGCCATCTGCTGCTCAAAAAGATAGCGTGAGGCAGGAACAGCAATACCAAGCTCGATATAATCAGACAGGCAACAGTTGAATGAAATCCAACAGTAAGGGATGATCTTTTTACACAGATCAACATGTCTGTGAGATGTTTGACTGGTATGTCATGTTTCTTTTCTACATTGACCCTCTTCAGAACGGATAAAAAATAAACCAAAGTATCCTCCAACGAGAAATTATTTGGTAAAAGAGAACTGTGCTTCTCCGGCCAAGCAATAAATGTAGAGCTCTAATTCCCCATTTGATAGAAAAAAATCACTCATAATGTTCACAACTTTTTACCTTTGCCAAAATTAAACGAGCCAAATCTTCTACATTTTTGATCCCACTTTTTTTTTGGTCAAACTACAATAATATGGCACTTTGTTGAAACAGCAGGAATTGATAACTCTTTGAGTGGGTATTAAGTGGTTGGTAAGAGTATCCCTCAGAGGCCCCACAGTAAGAATCTCATAATCCCAGCAAGCGTCTGGACCACTTTAATGACACTAAGACCCAGACAGAAAATTACCCAAAGTGTTAACTTTTTCTCACATTTCTGCTGGCATTAATGATTTACAGTGGAAGTGCGCTGCACCCGACTGTGGCGTCAGGTCTGCAAGGCAATTAGGGTTTATGAGAGGTCCAATCCCTGCAATTTCAATAACGATTCACATGTGAGTGTGTGCTTTTTAAAGCACAGGGCTATTTTACTGGTACACCCAAAGACACTCCATAGGTAGCCTACAGTTTTGGAGACGTACCGCACAATTACGCATGCTTATCTGTATCAACCGCACACCCATAATTCAACTGAAATTATATCATTGTTATTATTCGCTGACATGCAGATAATAAAAAGTTAACACTACTTTTGGAGTTAGATTTTTATTACCACTTATAATAAATTGTTACACTGGCTCTAAACTTTCAACACAATTTTAGTCTGTGCGTGTAGGGTAAATGTGAGGCTGGCATATTCATGTCTACATATACGTCTTCAGAGAATTCAGTAATTGAATTACCTGCGCAAGGATGTTATATTTCTTGGGGATTTCGCTGTGGACGGTGGCGGAGCGATTTGAAGCGGGTGTGGGTGCCTCTCCCAACAGAGCCGGCTTGATGGAGTTCGCCTTTGGGCGCATCGCTGATACCTGGGATGTCCCCGTCGTCAGTGTAGCGACCAGAAACATTACAGCACAGCATCTATTCCAAGTTAAGACGAGCATCCTTGATGGAAAAAATGTAAATGTATAAATAAATAAAAAATCGAAATCACTTCGTGCGTCAAAAAAAAGTTTTCTCAATGAGAAGTGTCCTGTCAGTGTCCGTGCGTCACGCTTGCCCGATTGCAATACAGAGCGTAATGTGATGAGGCGAGTTTTTTTAGCCTGAAAATAAGATATTCAGATGAATGACTGCCATCCACACAGTTATCTGAAAAACACAGAAGGATTTAATCTGTTAAAAAGCTGATGCTCTGAATGTCAGAAATAAATTTGACAAGAGGTTTCAACTCCGTCCTTCTCTGGCTGTGAGTGAGCACTTAGTCCTGCAGCCGGGTGTTTTATGATCTCGGATACTTTCTTTTTATAGGATTCTAATGAGTTTGCTTCCTCCGCCCCTATTCACCACTGACAAAGAATGAAACTGATCTGTGTGCGGCACTGATGCTTGCGCATTGTCGTCTCGACGCCGGCACCAGGACCCCGTTGGGGGAAAGCTATAAAATTATACACTGTGTATTTTAACTGGCCGCTTGACCCTCTTTACTGCGTGGCGGTCGCAAAAAAAGGTGCTCTAAAGGGATTTTTGAGTCTTGGAAATAGTGACCCATTTGTTTAAAAATCTCAAAATATTTACATCCAGCCCATATCAAAGGAACAACGCCTCAATATGTACTTATCATTAAAAAAAATCCTGACAAATGTGAAATGTATTGAATGAATTAACCAGCATTTAGGAATGCAGGAATCTAAATTACTTAGAATAAATAAATAAAAACTATCTGATAACTATTATTTTCCTTCTGTGAATGGCATCCCTCATGATGTAAGGAATGCCATCGGCGGTGGTAGTGAGCATTATAGAGGGTCCTTTGTTCAGTTCTTAGAGCCTTGTGTCAGGATAAGTTATAGTAGTAATGTTGGTAAGGTAATATGTGGAAGTACATTAAAAGTATTTAATTCTCATGCAGGGAGAGCCTATGGATTTTGGAAAAAATAATGCAAATGGGGATTTTCTGATGACTTATTTAGCTGTTGTTATCAGTTTCCAAACCCAGATATTTGTCCAGATATGTACCATTATGTCTATGCAAATTATTGTGATAGATGCTACTTCAAATGAGGCTGAAATTATCAAAGAAACATAATCAAAAATCCTGTTCTCATTGCATACATGCCACAATTCCTCTATTCCTGAAAAAAAAATATGATGCACAATAAGGAATCACGGTGCATGTAAATGAAGAAGAAAATCCACCTCATCAATGTTAAAAAATAATAATAATAATTAAGCTACAAGTCACCAAAACCATCTTCCCACAATTGCTCTAGGACCTAATTAGTCTTCACACAAGTTGGAACAATCTATTCAAAGATGGAAGTTTGACTGGGTAGGGATGAAACCACTATACCGGTAAAGGCTTCTGACCTCAAAAGCGATCCATCACAGGCTCCAATTCAAAGTGTCAAGTTCTTTTGTTGAAGACAATGGACAACCAACTGAACTGGGGAGTGGGAGGAAGTATTGGACTTGTTTGATGTAACTGTAGATGCTTAGAGGTGATACTATTTTAGCCACCTTTGTCACCTGAGTGCACAGTGATTTACTTTGAAAGACTGCCTTCAGACAGTTGCTTTTCACAGAAACACAGAAATCCTCCATTTTCAAAGGAAAAGTTAGCAGCTGGACATATTTCAGAGGAGAAAGGAAGACAATTAACTTCCACTGAATAAGTATCACTTCCATTTGCAAATAGTTCCTTTCTGTGGGATGAATGAAAGATTATTTAAGAGAAGAAAAAAAAGAAGCCTCACAGCAAATATTTGATCGCATAAACGGCAGTTGATGCCCAGTTGGATTTGGTATTCTTTTAATATATATTTTTTTTAATTTAAAGATATTTTTTGGCATTTTTATGCTTTATTGATAGTGTAGAGACAGAGTTGAAATGGGGCTGAGAGGGGAGTGACATGCAGAGAACGACCGCGGGCTGGAATCGAACCCGGGTCCGCTGCTGGCCGAGGCCCATAGGGGGGACGCCCTACCAACTGAGCTAAGGGCGCCCCCTCTTTTAATACTTTTGATTTGATTAAAAGTCCCTAGAGTGTTAAAATGTCTCAAAGTAAACCTGAGGACCAAAACCAAGCTGGCAATGAGTATCTATGGCATTTTAAACATATTCGTCACTTTAGCAAATATAAGCAGAAATGGGAGTCACTTAAAATGGCAGATTGCTGAAACTCTGGAGGACAAAAAAAGCATGTTAATGCTGTGGTGCTCATAAGTTTGGATATTTTCAGAGGAACCAGCGCAGATGAGATGTTAAAGGCCTGAGTAACAGATGATAAAATACACTACTTGAAGGAAGGTGATGTGAATATTTTGGACACAGATGCTTCTTGTGCCCTAGAAAAAGGTTGTGTCACTTTATGCAGTAGGTTTTAGACGTGACATTGTGAGTACACCCTTGGTGCTTTGTCCCTCTTTTTATCTCTTCAGATTGACAAAAAACTATAAGGATGTCCTCAATTAGTGTAAAAAATGTGATCTTTAAAAAGAAAGAGAAGAAACAGGCAAAGTTTCTTTAAAGCTTGGGTTCAAGAAAATCCAGAATAGAGCACCTGGGCCAAGATCTGATTATTTCCTTGGCTCACACTGTTGGAAAGAGCTTACCGTGGGATTATTTTGTGCTCTGTCCTACTATCATAACCCAGGCCTCCACACAGTAATCACATCTTGACCACCATTTTGCAGCGTTAATGTTCTGATGACACACCCATTTCCAAACCATCATCCAAACCGTCTGTGAGATAATATCTGAAAACGTAACAACAATAGTTCACCTGACAGAGAAGAAAGAAAACACTGATGATGTGCAATCTGTTTTGAGGTTGTATCATGGCAGGTAGACTCCTTTGATGCCGGACTGGATAACTCTGGCATCACTTGCAAGTTAATCATAATTGGAAAGATTTGAATAATAGTAATGTCAGTGCTCACAGAGATAGTCATGGGTCACAGGTGGTCATTTGCCAGGCACCACTGTCTCAATCCTTGGCTGAATGTTGACGGCTAGCAGCATGAAGGTAGTCCAAGACTAGTCTTACATTTTTGAGTTAGAATAGAGAGAAGAAGACATATGCAACGAATGAATAGCCCAGCAACAAATGATAGAAGAAACTAAAGGTTTGGAACTAGCTGGTATTACATGTAAATCTGATGCAAAAAGTTTATTATGAGAAACCAGGGGGAGCAGGGAGGGTGTTGACCTCAGCTGAAGGGTGAATGACAATGTGAGTGTGGCAGAACATCTGGTCAAGGGCGTGAGCGTGGCAGGTTAGTATACTTGGGAAGGTTGCATGAACTGGCAGACAGAGGACTGGAGAAGAATGGTCCTAGAGGCACAAAGAGAACAAAACGGGTTCAGGAAAAATATGAGGGTGTAAAGAATTCTGAATGCACAAAACATTTCAGCCAACAACAAACTATAACAGTGGTTGAGCATGGTGTCGAGCAGTCAACAAGGGTTGATGCATGTGAGTACTCTCAAAACGAAACGAACAAACACATTAAAACGATGGCTAGCTGTTGTTAGCTGTTTGTGCTACCCGCCTCACTTCCGGGCTTCACTGATTCGCTAGCCCTCCACCAATCAAATTGCTCCAAATGAAAGACGGTCGGCCGCCGATTGAACATGTTCAATCGGCGGCCGACAGGCTCAAAACAAGCCCGACGACCTCTACGTCGGCCGACGTCACGGCACACACCAAACAGATTCGTCTTTTTTTTTGACGACGGCGATTATCGGGCTGGTGTGTCCTGGCCTTTACAGTTTGCATACCGAGGTAACAGATCCACCGAGGATGCTCTACACCCGGCCCTCACCCACCTAGACACCAAAAACTCATACATCAGAATGCTATTCATAGACTTTAGTTCAGCATTAAACAACATCATCCCTCAGCAGCTGATCGGCAAACAGGACCAGTTGGGGCTCAGCACTTCCCTGTGCAACTGGCTGCTGGACTTCCTCAGTGAGAGGCCTCAGTACGGATCGGCAGCAACACATCGAGAACTACTGTTCTGAGCACGGGGGCCCCCTAAGGTTGTGTGCTCAGCCCCCTGCTCTTCACACTGCTGACCAACTACTGCGCTCCATCCTTCAGTGGCAACCACATAGTAAAGTTTGCGGACGACACATTGTGGTGGGTCTCATCTCCAACAACGATGAGACCCACTACAGGAAGGAGGTCAGCCAACTGGCCACATGGTGCAGAGATAACAACCTCTTCCTGAACGTCAACAGGATTCTTGATTCCTCTGTATGTCTGGCACAGCTTTTGAAATTGACAATAAAGCTGATTTTGACTTTGAAGTGCTTGGTGAAGGAAGTCTGAATCCATTTAATGGATGAAGGACATTGGGGTTTATTGTGAGAAAGCAGAATGTGCAGGGATAAGGATGACAATGTGGGCTGACCTGACCTGACCTGATCTGGGGGGGGATGACAAAGTGAGTGTAGAAGGACAACTGGTAAATGCTCCAACGTGGCACGCCAGTAGTACGCTCAGGAAGGGAAACAAAACGGCAGGATGGACTGGCAGGCAACAGATGAGTCAAGAAACGTGGCCCTGGACGCAAAAGGAGAAGGAGATGAGTTCAGGCTACACATACAAAACTCACAAAACAAAGCGGCCAAGAACGACAAATTACCACTGTTGCAAAAACAATCTGGTAAAGGGTTAGTGAAGACCCGGATAATATACACTGCTTGGCTAATGAAGAGATGGATGGCAGCTGTACAGACTGAACAGGTGGGATGAATGAGCCCTAATCATGTGGGAACCGGGGAAACTGCCAGGGAGGTGACCAGGCCCACGCCACAAACAGACACACAGAGACAAACAGGAAAAAAGCAAGAGAAACAGGGAAAGGGGAAAAACAGAGAAAACACAAAATAAATAACTGGGTTCATGACCTTGACACAGGTAATATAATGAAACATTTAGCAGATAAAGAGCCAGATATTGATAGAGTTTGTGGACCAAATGGAGCTGGATCTGTTGGATCTGTAAATAGGCAACTGTTTGCTAAAATGTTTGCCATAAAAAGTTTATATGGTGATAATGTGTACATTTTGTGTTAAGAGCTTGGGCTGCCCCCATATGGCAAACAAATCAATGAATGCAAGTTTAATACTGGAACTTGTAAAGTGCTATTTTCAACATGGGAAGAAGAGTAATGCTTCACAGCAAAAGCAATTACAATAGGTGGTAATATTCCCCCTTTCAGCCACTTCAGGTTGACCTATTATGTCACAGACCAAGCAGATAAACTGGTACCATCACGGCGGTATGATAACTTTACAGTTCTGTACATTGTGTATGTACTGTGTGTATGCACAGATTTCTTCTTCCTTAGTTGTTGTTCTTCTGTTAGCATTGAATGCTATTCGGCATCTGTGTTCCATCTTGGCTATTCATGTCAGTCTAGCATTTAGACAAAGAAAAGTCTATAAAGTTGTATAGTATCTTTCAAACTCAGAGGCAGTTCAAAGTACTTCACAAAAGGAGATTCAATGGATAACAGCATTTAAAAAGAAACTAAATGGAAAAAACTATATCTAAATTAGGCTTATATTACAGGTTAAATTGAATTTCATTAGCAACTCTAACTCTAAGATATTTGTCTTAACACACCTCACTTGGTTTCCTTCTCCTAGTGTTTATTGAGTTTACATTGTGTAACATACAATAAATCATGTGTTAACTGGCAAAGGCACCATGTATAAACCAAATTATGTTAGATTGATTATAGCAGTAATCTGTAGACACAACATTTTACATGATTTGTGAAGTTCCAAACTCAGATTATAGTTCTAGTATTGGGGATACAGTCATTGTGCATTGATCTAGTAATCGAACCAAACTGGTTCTTATTAATGGGTGTCATAGTCTCGGACTGGTTTGAGACTCCTGGTTGACCAACCGCAGCCACGCATCAGTACAACACTTCAGTCAGCCCACCCTGAGTCTGCCTTTGATTTGGGGTTGTTTCGAAATTTGGGTGTTTATGTTCTGTGTATATGGGGTTCCCCACAGTTGAGACCCAGCAACATGTGTGTAAATCATGCTTTGTTAGTGCAGTGGGTTTCAGTGAAATGCTGTCTTGCTGACTTTGATGTGACTCACACAGAAAATGCATATGGACTACACCCACACTAGATGATAAACAAATGACCCTAGAGACTGCCTATTTCTTGGTAGATCACCACCTCTGTGGCCAGCAGATGTGAGCTGGCGGCCTGATGACGGGGATCATGCAGCAGGTGGCTAACCATTAGTGCGTCGGGCCAAGAGGAAGCAGGTCCTGTTCCAGAAAATAAAGTGATTGGACAACACAAGAAAAACACATCCGTTTGGGAGCTGTTTTGATTTTAAATCCAGATGACTGTTATTACTTATATTACTGGAATGTTTCAGGGATGACAATAATGATGGATTATCTAGAAATCATTTCTCTGAGAGCTGTTCCCGAACAGGATTTGGGCGTGCTCATTTCATTGGTTAACTTGTTTTTTTTCTGACAAAATCGTAGATAAGAACCATCAATTGCAGGGATGAGTACATGTCTGGACAGTTGCATTTCATCGTTTGCATCATTCTTTTATAGCTATTTCCAAACAAACATCTCATGCATGTCAGTGATTCTTGAGAAGCGGGACAAAAGACCGTCTTCCAATATAAACTGCTGTTATGTTTAAAAGTAAAAATATTTAAAATTGTAGATGTTATAAGGGATTAAGAATAGAATGTCTGGAGCATATTTATCTCCTTAAATGTAATTGTATCATTATTGTGTCAAATATATGACACTTGTCATCTTCTCACGACGTCCAAAACAGTGTGTCCACAGAGAAGGGTTCAATCATTCATATGCAATAAATCCTATAAGAAATGTACTTTAATGATTAAAAAGAGCTTTTGTCATCAAAAGCAACACTAAATAATCTCTCATATCAATAAAAACTGTTTTTCTACAATACATTCATGTTTTATAAGGTTTCTAAGTGGTGGGACACTTTTTGTCACCACCGTCAGACAAGCCATTAAAATGTAATAAAATCAGCCAAAATAAGGGGCAGCTGTCACTATGAAGGACCTCTTGTCGAATTCTACCTCTGCAGAGTACATTAGAGTCAGACAGGCTCTGATAACCGTCAGACAACACTGAGGGGGGTGAATTTTTTGGGATTACGTTAGCTTTGAACTATTGGAAGTTAAAATGTACGAATAATTAGGGGCGCAGCCTCTTCAGTGACAGCTAGCCGTCTGCTGGCCCTCACTTTGCCTCGGAGGTATACGTCAGCTAGATGGGCGTATCTTCCTCCCCCTGACGTCATATAAATGCCCTTTTTCGGTAAAAGGGATTGAGGCGGTGTAAAAATCTGACAAGATGGCGACACACATAGGCCAGGACGATTGGATGTAGTTGGAATAACTGAGGTCAGCCCGGATGCTTCATCCATTATATACAGGTATACTATCTATGGTCTGGACACTCTCCATTGAAGCTCATTAAATATTGTCGTTATTATGAATGAGAGATCACAATACAAATGATACATTATCTACTAGATATTGAAAGGGTGTCAGATCATTTGCAGCTCTGACAAACCTTCTAAACCATAATTATTTCAACAATACATTTTACAAAAGTAAATGCCTTTCCGGGGAATCTTGACATGATTCAGGATACTTTCTTCTCCTGTCTCATTATGGTTACTGTTAACGATTACATTACGTAACAGGCTACATGTACATGTTTACATGCTACCTCAGCATCGCTTCACAAAGCTTTTTCATTCCACTGGGCTGTAGATCATTCCTCAGTTTAACCTGTAAAGACAAACGTAAAACAGGGTGTATGTTAACAGTTTAGAGAGTTTATGCATAAAGACTTAGCTCATATTCTATTCTTGACTGTGACATATTTAAACTGTATTTACCTGAGGTTGATGACAGGGAAACCAGAACAATCTTGATGCCACAGTTTTAAGCTCAGACTCCTGCCTGGACATGTTTGGTTGTAAAGGTTTTGGTTTAGAACTGGTTAGTGTGCTGATATTTGCAGTAGAAATGAAGCTGGCTACATCGGTCTCTATGCTGCAATCGCCAAAAGTAAACAAAACTGACAGCCGGCCGGTGCCACACCCATGTAGGCAGGTATAGAGTAAATGAACAGAGCGGTGCATGCACGGCCATGTAGATCTGATCAATCAGAGCAGACTAGGCTTTTTGCGAAGGGGGGCAGATGTCAAAACCAAGCTTTTGAGAGAAAGGGCATAAAAGGCTGGAAAAGGCGTCGAAGAAATGGACAATAGTAGAAAACTAATGGGTTCTTTTAACTATATACCATGAAAACATTTTCTAGTAGACCTCGGATACACATTTAAACCCGAGTTTTAGCATGATATGTCCCCTTTAATGATAATAATGAATGTATATAATATACATTATTCTGAAATGGACCATTCTGCATAATGACACACACATACACATTCATCAACAACTAATTATAAACCTGAGAAAGTAGCAAAGAAATGTATAACTGTTTCTAGAGCACAAAAGCATCCTCACTAGATGAAGGTAGTAAACCACCAACTGATTGGATTGTAGTTGGTGAGCAGAAATGTGCTGCAAAGCATTAAAGCTGGGGTGTATGATTTGGGAGAAAATAGCAGTTGAGCTCACAACCGCTCATCTTGTGTTCTCTCTGGTCCCTCCACGCTCTACCTGATGTAGCTCCTCCCTCCGAACGACAGTTATGCGCGTAAATGTATTTTCAACTAGTGTCTTTCCCGGGCTTTCCTCGTATCCTTGCTGTCTTAGCGATGTAAGCAGTTGTTGTTAAACGGGAAATAGGACATTTAGGGGCCGTTGATTGTAGACATTGCTGTTTGTTGGCTGCCATAGTGCCAAACTGTCAGACTGCTACGGTCGTGAACGCTCAAGCAACTGACGCAACAACGCCGTTGCCAAGGTGAACGGACAGTCCCAACAGCCAATAAGAACGGAGAATCGGAGCCTCGCTCTGATTGGTCAAAGTGTACATGAGGGGTGGCTATTTTTGGGGGCGGCACACAGAGGGAGGGGTGAGCAAAGTGATGAGTAGATATTCTCAGACCACTTCACCTACATATAGCTGAATGGCTAATATGAAATTTTTGCCAAATATTACAGTGAATAAATGTACCCACCCCAGCTTTAAGTGCTTAAGTAGAATTGACATGAAGCATCAAACATTATGCATGACTGTTTTCCTTACAGTTGTAATGACACAAAAAAATGCTTAATTACATGTACAGTACTTGGGAAAAGGTTATTATATTGTCACCATTGAGGTATCAATTCTGATTAGGTAATCTCTGCCATATGTCTATGTTGATTAGATAATACATGAATGTCATTTGTAAGACTTAACCCAACATACAGGAGCATAGAATAGCTCTAGACTCTTACTCCTGTGACCTTAGTTTTGAGCCAGTTGAAATAAAGCCACAGAATTACTTCCCCTGAAATCAAATTATTCATTGTTCCAGTAAAACCCAGTCTACATACAGTCCACGTCCGGCATCTCTGATCCGGCTAGTTAACAACATCACTTTAATCAAAAGTCCAACACTGCTTTCATAACTTTTTTCAAATGCACATTCCAGGAAGATTAACTGGAGGTTGCAGTGAACTCTGTTTAAAAGAGGACATGTTGCTTTTCAGATAATTGTTCCTATCCTCTCATTTCCCAAGGAAGATGGATTAGGCCATTTCCGAAGAGGCGGGCCTTCAGTTGGGATCATGAATGCACCCTGTTTCTGCCTCAGATTATTTAATCGATAACAGTGACCCTTCTCTAGCAGAATGCTGACCACATGAAAGCATGCAGGGTTCTAGTAATCAAGGGCCCTGAAGGTCATTCCTGCCTCTAAATCAAATGGTGCTGTCTTTGCCTTGGGCAGTAGGAAGTGGCAACACACAGAGGCACACTGTCATTGCTGTCCCTGTTATTTGAAGTCTTCTCTTGAGATGCGGCTGCCTGTCCTCCTGAAGTTTCACTATGAACAATTGATATGAGAAAGGCTTTGACATTCCATAAGCATGTCTCATGGGTAAATGCAATGTATAACAAATATGTAACACATTAGAGCACAGGTATCACACAGAACAATAGTGAGCATACTAGGCTTTTGTTCATTCTAGAACACCACTGCAATATTACATGGGAGGGGGAAGGATTAAATATAGTTGTCTATGCTGAGGTTGACATATTTTCAAAGATAATTTCAGCCTGTGGTTCAGACTAGCGTGAACCATGAATAACAGGCACCTCCAGGTACATGTTCAGCAGAGCAGTATGCAATTGGGCCATAGTTTGGCAGCTTGCGGCCAACTCTCCAAATTAGATTTATGATGTGCCTGACCAATATAGGCTATAAATACCATGTTCTCATGATAAACTGTGATTTTCCAAATATTCCACTGAATCAATATGGTAAACCAGGAAATTTGATTATACCATATGTGGGATTTTAATAGCATACTTAGAGCCCAAGACTGAGAACAGATAAATGTAAGCTTAATTATTTCTGCTGCGATCCACATGAGGAGTGTTGATTAGGTTTGACAGTAATAGTGTTTTAATTGAAGCCAGCCCTGACCAAATGCATGTGAGCCTGGTGGTATACATGTTATGTCTGGCTCACGCAGTTACCCTAAAGTGCTGCTTAAAAATTTCTGCAGTAATTGCAATAGCGTTTGGGTCTGTATCTCGCAGACCTGTCGTCCTGTAAAAGGATATTTAGGTTTTGTTGCTACTGTAGCCAATAGCTTCATCAGCAAGTTAACTTTTTTTATAACAAGAGTTATAGGCTACAATGTGCTGCAATAATGGGAAACTGAGATCAACTTGTCGTACCTTTCAGAAATAGTTTTTATGTGCCACATACGTAGATTAGGCCTAGATAAAAAGATAACTGGAAATTATTGTGATTCTCATAAATGTTAAGATGCTTTTTGTGTGTCATACGTAACCAAAAAACTAAGTTACGGATCGAGTTGCTAATATAGCCTACCTGAACCCTTTAGGCTGAGAGTCTTATCAACTCTTGTATTGAATCTTTTAAAGCGCTGATTAAAAGCTAATGAGCATGTTCAGCACAGCAGCAAACTGCAGCCAGACAAAGTTAGCGGCTAGCTGGTGAATATTGTAGAGTAATAACAAGCTGAGTGTCACGAGGCAGACCCTATAGCACCTGGCTAAACGTGTGTCAGAAAGGAAGAGGCTGGAAAACGTGGGGAACACTGACCAAGTTTCGAAATGCAGGCAGCAGCATCAGATAGGCTTACGAGGCAAAGTGTTAAGTGACATCCTAAAGAGACTAGACAAACACTGCATGCTAGCGGCCTGCAGTGGAAGAGGGTTTTACCTCTTTTTTTGTTTACCAGCAATCGCTCTTTCACAGCCTTGCTTCCATTTGAGCCTAGTCATCTTTCCTGCCAGGCAGTTTAGATTTATCTTAATTTTTTGGCTTGTTTTACCCTGTCCGTTTATTTGTAGTTTTTAGTAGTATGTTTTTGTTGTTAGTTAGTTTGTATTCTTTTATCTTAGTTTTCAGGAATAAACATGGACACCACTGGTTTTGACTACTTTACACCCAATGAAATAATCTGTCTCTTTTAATATTTATCCATTTATTTATCCTTTTGGTAAATTTGGTTGATTTAAAGAGGTCTTATGGCTTCTGTATAAACCTAGGTGGCGTTATCGCGTCAATGGGGACACAGTTCATATAAATGTCACATAAAGCTTAAAGGAAAGGAAATAAGCTAATGTTTGAGTTGGCTATATCTACTTTATAAGGTGATAAAATGTTAATGGTTGTTAATCGCTTCTTTCTGCTGCCCCCTGGAGGCCAAAACATTATTTAATATATGTTTGACGTTAAGTGCTTAGCTTTTATTTTTATTATTTTCTCTTTTTTTCAGTTTTTATAATGAATCTACTTTTTAATTGAAATTATTGTTGAAAACTTAAATATTGAAATAAAAAACGACATTCGAAAGGATTCAAGTAATGCAATCAGATATTAATGGTCAAATAAGGCTTTTGAAACCTGACCAAGGTTACAGTTCACATCTTCTGAGAGAGTGCCATGTAATCAATGTATGCGTGTGTCATTAGGGGCTCATCAAACTCTGAGCTTTCTTCTGGCTTTAATCTAACCTTAGATCTGCCCATCCTAAAAGGTATTCTTTGTTGTTCCTGCAAGCAGCTGTGGTGACATAATTTTTCTGTGATCACTCACTATCAGTGTCCCTCTATAGTATTGGATTAAATGACGGCCACACAATGCTCCATTGTCCCCAAACCTGTGATGTCGGTGCACAAGAAAGTCACAGAGGTGGACCTCTTTGTACATTTCAGCGTAGGATTCTATCAGTGATAGACGGTGGCGACTGGTCATTAGGGGCAAGTGGGGCTTGGTCCCACCTACTCTCACAAGAAAGAAAAAAATTAACAAAACATTTTTAAATGCTTCTTTAAACTGCGTTCTCCTGATTTGTGTCCACAGTAAGACTACGGCAGCCGTGTGAGCCATTTGGGGCTGCTTGGCCCCTATGGCACAATGTAATGTGTATCGGACGTGAAAAATTGAAATGCACATGCTCAGAGTGATTCTCTATTGAGAGTGGACGGAGATCATTTTAATTCCACAAGGGCAAGGCCCCACCGGGACCGCAATGGACATATAAGGCTTGTCCAACTACAGCGTCATTTCATAATTCACAGTTGATTAGCTGTACATGTGTGGTGTCACTGCTGACAAATAGTTTAGCGCAAAAAGTCCAGTTGCGAAGAAGCAGGATAACTTTGCTAATAACAGTCCTATTTATTTGCTACTGAGCAGCGTCTGTGACGCAGTCGGAGGTTAGAATCCTTGTCAAAAGGTTCCACAGCAATCCTAATAAGGCATTGAGGCCGGTGCCCTTCCAAAATCACCCTTCTAGATTTATGCTGCCAAGTTAGGGGTATCTTAATATGCCGTCCTTTATGGAGCATCTTCTGTAACACTTGTGTTAAAGTCCTTTCCTAAAGTGTTGATAATGTAAATGTAAAAAAAATAAAAATAATAATAATTTCTGAAGACCCTCAAGGTGTCAGGACAAAAAAACTATAGAGATATTTCAAAAATGATTAGAATTTTTTTTTAATTCCCAATACCACCATTAATCACATTACCTCAAACATCTGTGACTTCTTTAAATTTAAAATGTTTTCCGCTGCAGATGTGTTGGTCAGTGTTGGAATGGTTCTGGTTTGGACAAGTGGTAAGATATTGTCAAGTCAGAGCCCAAACTCTTACTTCCCATCGTAAAGTGATCACTCATCTCTGGACATCCAGGCCTCTTCATCAGAGATAGACACACTATCTGCCAGCATTCAGTTATGATAACCAAATATCCACAGAGGAACAGTTTGACACACATGTATCGGTAACACTTTATAATAACTATCCGTTGTAACTCGTTAATAGATCATTAGTAAACTCTTAATTAATGATTATTAATGATTTGTTAAGTGTTTGTTAGCAGTTTGTTAAGGATTTATAACAATGGTAGATAGTTAATATCTTAATAATTGAATCAGTTCATCTGGGAGGTAATCCGAGATTAACTGATCACATCACGTTCAAGTCCATGGCATGCACAGTGTGTATTGAGTTTATTTAAAAATATTTGAAAATGGGGCTGCCCTCAGTTGCCCATGCACTGTGTATAGTCTATAGCCTATTTCAGCCTCGTCGGTATCTCGGATTACCTCCCAGATGAACTGATTCAATTATTAAGCTATTAACTATCTACCATTGTTATAAATCCTTAACAAACTGCTAACAAACACTTAACAAATCATTAATAATCATTAATTAAGAGTTTACTAATGATCTATTAACGAGTTACAACGGATAGTTATTATAAAGTGTTACCCATTTAAGTTTTGACAAGTTATGGACCTTGAAAATCTTGTTCCAACTCAGGGAACCAGAAGATGTAATTGACATCCATTTACTTACCGGACATTGTTGTAGGATAATTCCATTGTATTGAAACATGGGAACTTTAAACTATGTCGTTTTGGCCATCCATTCTTTTAATTGACTAAGATCCGGGAACTCAGAAACATCGCTGCAATGACATCTGATGTGGTAAATGGCCAGACCATCACAAAGCTTTTTTTGGGTTGTCTCAAATGAAAAACGACAAAATGAGAAAAACGTTGTGAGATGTTTGGTCATTATTAATAACGGTGGTAAAACTAACAGCCGATTGACAGAGTTTGGAACAAAAGAAAAAAGCCTGAGCTGGATTTCTGAAAGTGTCAGATTGTAAGCACACATCAAATTAAGCAAAGTTAAAGGTCTGCTCACTCTTACCATTCTCATTTTAGATGTGACTAATGTGTGCAGGCAAGACAGGAAGAGAGAAATCTGTCATCCGAGGGTGTCTGAGCTTGGTGAGTGGAGGCACATATGTGCAGTGGCGTAGCTATGAATTATGGCCCCCCTGAAGGAGTATTTTGTCTCTGGACTCCCACTTCTCTTAATAAAATAATCCTACTGGAATTTTTCTCCAGCACTGGGCCCCTCAAGTCGTCTCAACCTTTCACCCTTCAAGCATAAGTGATATCCCAGAGGCGAAAGGTTTGACCCCTAGGACGACCTCTGCACACCTTTTAAACTGCAGCATTGTGTCAAACATCTGTACATCATAGAATAACTGAGAAAAAAACATTGATGTGATGAGACCAGATGTCTCTAGGTGTTAACATTAACCTGAAATAAAGTATAAAGTTTTTTTTGTCTTCGTCCCACACAAAAAAAGCTGTAAAGATTGAGCAATACTGGTACGTTCCCCTGCATCCAATGAAGCCACAGTAAAGTTAAACAAAGCTATTTGTATGCACAAACAGTGTTCAGTCAAACCTGGCAACTTTTGAAAGAGCATCCTTCAAGGAAAACCTCCTTTCATGTGTCCCCGGCCAATTACTGTACACTAAGCACTCCAAGACATTTCCGGGATGACGATAAAACAAGGGACAGCAGTCTTGCATCCATGCCACCCACTCAATTAGCTGAGGGCTTATCTTGGTAGTGCATGATCTCATCACTCAGAAATTATGCTTTATGGCCATGTGGTGGGGTGCAGCCTCTCTTCTTACAATTTACAATCACTGGCTCCTTTGTGCTAGACTGACCAATGCTGCTGTTTACAGTAGAGCTTTAGGCATGTCACATCCTTTTCCTCTGCTCATCCTCCCATCTACCAGCAAAAACCAGCACTGAGAATCTAGACCAGTGAAGAGACAGGACACTATTCACGGCTAAGCTTAAAATATGTTTTATCAAGGACAAGCTTTCGATCAGCCATCTTTGATAAAGCAACATTGTCAGATGTTCACCTAAGCTGCTTATCATCTTCTAGTATGAATATAATTACAGGCCCTCATGAAGGATTGAAGCTCCTATTACTGGATCTGGACAATGTTTGCTTGTTGTTGGGTTTACACTCATTTTATTTGGTATTATTTTCATACAGTATGTTTGCCTTTTTTTCTGCTCTCAGATTGGGAAATAAGATTGGCGGAACAAAACACTGCTGTTTCTACAAAATGAAAGACTTACTCTTCGCCTCAAAGTTTTCCTCCTCAGTCAGCTGTGAAGAGCAGTGACCACAATCACCAGTTTCTTCAGTTACAATGTCTTGCGGGCCTTTCCGCCTCTGCCTGTATTCTTCGTCTCTCCTCTCCCATTTGATTTAGCTCCTCATCTGCATTTGCAAAAAAAATCAACCATCCCACCTATATAAAGAACTGCTCATTTGAAACAGCAAATACGTTTTGGAGAAAACTTAATGCCACCACTATTACATTTGGATAAGTAGCATTAAACGTTAGCATTTAACCCAAAACACACATCTTTCACTTAACCAAAGTGTTTTTGGGCATCCACCCTGACCTCCTTTCCTGTGACTGCAGTACGGCTCGTAAATTAATTGCTTCCATCACTCAAAAAAACATTGCCTGTGAACATAGTCCATTAAGTTTGTCATCACATTGTAATTGTGAAAACAAATTAGTACCATAGATACAGCTTTTTGAGCAACCTGGTTTTAATAGATATGGGATTATAAAAAAGCAAAATACTAACAATCATTCTTTTAACTGGATCACAAGTCATTGCACTTGTTTTTGTAATAATAATAATGACAAAAACATTCTCTTGTTTGCTAATAGTTCTGCAGCTAAGACACATGATAAACTCCACTGTGACCATCATCAAAACACTCAAAAGACACACACACACACACACACACACACACACACACACAGATAAACACAGTGTACAGATAAATCTTGTCCCCCATAAGTAAAACCCCTATGCAGTTAGCAACAAAACTAATCCACAAAGAAACCTTCTGTGACTTCTTACGGTCAGACTCGGAGACAAGTGTTTTAGATCATTCTTGTGCACTGGAAGTTTATTTTAAAAGCTTTAGAAGGCTCCTGCAGCTTGCCCTCATGATATTCATTGTTTTGACAGACTCCTTTTCTCAGAGCAGACATTGCACGTTTTTCCTAAACGCTATAACAGAGAGTGCAAAGTTAGCAAATCCCATCGTCAGAATGGCTACAATTATGAGGTTAAACATTAGAAAATACATGAATATTCCTTTAAATTTCTAACAGACTGTGTTTGTAAATGAGGTTTCTGTTTTCTTGGGAAAGTCAAAGCCTAAGCACTTGTTGCTTTCAGCAACGCCACCGGTTTCAAACAATGTGTCACTGGCAAAAATGGCTAACGAATAAATTAAACTCAATATAAAAGATGAAAAGGGCTGTTGACTCCGGCTTTACAAACAAGATCCACTTTCAAGCAGGGAAGCTATGACAACTATGACTACACAAACTCTGGGATTAAGTGTGTTTACCTCTGTCTCTGTACGCGTGTGAATCCAATATGGGCTGTAATAAATGCCAGGCGCACAACCATTCTCACGTAGAAGAGCAATAAAATGTAGAAGACCTGAAAGCTGACCTAGACAGATGTGAAAATATGCTGGTGGTGGACTAGTGATGGTGCTCTATGCAAGGTTGGTTAAAATGATAAAAGACAGCTTCTGTGACTGCTTGAGATGACACCCCCCGTCTTCATGAGTGATGTGAAGCAGGGCCGAGTGGGGCAAGCATATTTACATAGCAGATGTTAGACTTCATGGAGGTCTGCTTCTTGAGAAAAACGTTGATTTACACTGACTGTCTCAAAAACATTAGAAAGACTCTAAAAAGCACTGAGTCAAACCAAATGAAACAGTAATGGCTTGGTTGGCAGTCAGAGCAAAATTCAGCCCAGTCAAAGAAAGTTAATTTACATTCTCATTTTTAAAAAGCTTGACATGAACGCTTTTTGGTCTACAGCAATAATTGGTCAAATTTCAGTTGGCCCTAATTGTGGTGCCGAACCACATTTGTTACGGTGGTTTTGACAACAGTCGAATGCCGAAGGGTTTTTGGGGATTCTGAGAGGCATGCTGACCCGTAGCCTCCCCGGGGAGTTGTTGGGGGAAGATGTGATGAATATTGCGCATGTTTTGTGTCTCAGTCACTGGGCAAATGCAGTGGACGTTTGTTGAACAAAGTGTCTGTGGTGAGTGACTGAAAGCCAAGACACAAAGAAAATATCCATTCCTCAGGCGACAGTGAGCGACAGAATAGACCGTTTATTGCATGTGAATGACACTCAAAACATTTCCCAGCATTTTTTTTTATAAGATAATATCGTCAGGCCATGTGAAATTTTAATCTTTTACTTATTGCATCAAACCCTTCCAGCAAAGAATGCCTTAGACGGTGAACAATAAACGGAACACAGGTCAACAAATAATATTTGATAAAGTTTAAATAAAAATTACTTGATATAATTTCTCATCTGAATTAAAATATGTAAAAAATGCATTATACAATACTACTGAGCTTCCTGTGGCATTCATGTTCACTGAAAAGTTTGGTGGTAGATTACAGTGCTGAAACATAAACATCCTTTTACAATGCCAGCACAGTAATTACAAGAGAAGAGGATGTGTCAGTGTTGTGCTGAGGGTGTTGCAGAGAGGTCAAATGAAGTACCTTTTGAAAAAAAGGTTTAATTTTTATAACTGAGAGGATCCAAAAAGATTCACCCCCCTCAGTGTTGTCATGGAGATATGACCTAAACATACAAACTAGAATGTTTTTTTGTACCAGGCCTTTAATAGGTTTAATGATGCTGTGAAAATGGCCTATTTAACATGGGAGTAAATGAGAAATTGCTCTGTTTTGATACCACATCTTAGTGGCCACTTGCTGAACTGCAATGTTTGTCACTTCCGCATTGGATGCTGGTAGAACTCGCTGTGGTTGGGGCTTGGGTTCAATCCAGGATTGTATTGTTTTACCTAAGTTCCCTATACACATCTGTTGTACAATTAGGGTACCGCTGCTGGTTTTGTTTATTTAATCGACTGGACATAAATTGAGCTGCTGGAATGTATTTATAATGAATGGTTTGTTGAGTTTTCAGTTAACAGTGCACCAAATTGAATCATGTTAAATCATGATAGGATCAGAAAGCAGTAAATTATTTAGTTTGGCTCCTTTCTCATGTAAGTCAATGTTAGACCTTATTTAAAACAGTAACCGTATGTGCATTTCCTCAAGAGCAGTATGATTTAGTCGGTGCTGGTAAAAGGCAGGCAAAAGCATAAAAACTGCATATGAAAAAATGGCTTACAACACACCAAGATTTGTTTCTGGAACAAAATAAAAAAGCTTTGGTGAATGGCAAGCCATTTCTTTGTGTGCAATATTGCATGTTGCTGTTGTCATGCTGTAATAAACCCATAACTAATTATGTTTTCTTTTAAATTTGGAGGTTTATACATTTGGGTTGGAAAAATATGCACAGCCCTTGAGCTAAAATTCTTTCTTAAACATACTGGTTAAACTCAAAGATGGATTGTCATTGAGTTAAAAAGAAAGCATGCATGAAGCGCTGACATATTTGACTGAAAGGGTTTTATTTTGACCACAACATTGGAATCACTGTCATTTCAGTAGTAGGATATGATTACTGCGCTGTGTGTCTTTACATAGATCCCATTCTTTTTCACAAAGTTCAACCAAGAACTAAGGGATTTATTATTGTTGATTTAATAACAAAATACAACTAACATACCCAAAGTATGTTTTATTATATATTTTATATAAAAAAATTTAAAAAATTGCTGAACTTGGACCTGATGTTTTGATTTTCTTTTTCAAACCAATAAGTTGAACTGCTGCATCCATAATTCTAAACTATGTTATTTCAAAGAAGAAAAGTACAATTAATTAAAGATCGACTCTCCAACCTTTTCCAAAGTGTTCCATCATGTAATTGAATGAAGCATGCTCATTTGGCATTACATTCATCCTAAACATACAGTGGCTACAGATGAGATTTAGATTTGTGTTTTAGATGTAAATTTAAATGCATAAAATTGCAATTGTTGACCCTCAATCTACACTCAGTGACCCATAATGACAAACGTGTTTTTTAAATTTCTGCTAATTTATAAAAAAATCAAAACTGAAATCTATAATTTACCAAAGTATTTAGACCCTTAATTGAGTACGTTGAAGAAGTCCCAACCAGCTTTGCACACATGGATTTGGGAAGTTTATCCCATTCCTTCTTGCAGATCCTCTCAAGCTGCAACTGATTGGATTGGAAGCATCTGTGAGCTGCCATCTTCAGGTCTCAGATGCACTGGAGTTTAAGTCTGGGCTTTGGCTGGGCCACTCAAGGACAGTCAGAGACTTGTCTCAAAGCCAATGCTTGGTGTGCTTCAAGGTGAACAGTCGCCCCAGAAGGTTTCCTTCAAAGACCTCTGTATTTGGCTGCCTTCATCCCTCCCTTGATTCTGACCAGTTTCCCTGTCCCTGCCGCTGAGAATCAACCCCATGGCCTGATGTTGTCACCACCATGCTTCCCCGTAGGGTAGGTATTAGCCAGGTAATGAGCAGTGTCTGGTGTTAGCCAGAAATAGGGCTTGGCCTTATGCCCAAAGACGAGAGAATGTTTTTTCCTCATGTTCTTAGAGTCCTTTTGCCATTTGGAATACTCAAATGCCTTTGGAATGTCTTCTGTATCCATTATATCATAGAGGCCTGATTGATGGAGTGCTTTTCAGATGATTGACCTTCCAGCAAGCTCTCCAATCTTTCAGAGGTTGCAAACCTCTTCCATTAAAACATTACCGAGGTGACTGTTCTCCTTGACACACTCAAATCTCTGAGGTTTTTTCTTAGACTTCATTGCTTGTTTTTTGTCCTGACAAAAGTATGAATTGTGATACTGTGGGTCTTTCTTAACCATGTCCAATCAATTAAATTTGCCACCAGTGGACTCCAGTCAAGGCTGGATGCATCTCAAGGATAATTAAAGCAAACAGGATGCCCACAATTATGAATTCAACAGCAAAGTGTGGATACTGGATTAAATTAGATATTTTTTCCCCAAATAGGTCGCGAAGGATCATTCATGCGAACCTTTGTGTTATTTTTTCATATTTTATATATATATTTTTTTGATCAACTTAATACTTGAGTCTGCTTCATGACTCTGACTGTGCGCAAGGTTTATTGTGTTGCTGTCATGCAGTGATTTTGGAAATTATGCCATGAACATGATCTATTACAGTCAAACAGCCTTATTATCCAGATACAATGTCATGAGACTTCACCTGAATTTTTTAAAGTTGAATCTGAGACAAGACTGAACACTGCCTGTTCAGAACTGTTCCAGACAATGGGCCAAATGAAAGTGGCCAAGGTGAAAACAGTGTATGCAAATCAGGAAGCACTTTGAATGACTTGCTACAGTAGAAAACAAACTGCGTGGGAAGGAATAACCAACTCTGAACTAATTTATTTTAGTCTGTGTACACTCTGTATGATATTACGGCTTATGTGTACTTACAGTACATGGACACCAACATACAGGGTGTTCATCTACTGGAGGTCCTTATCCCCAGGCTAATGCAGGATGATATTATAATGTTGAGGATCAGCCTGTGACACTGAACTGATGACTGAAATAAAACACTTAGCCTCAGGCACAGAACTCCAACCATACAAAGCTGGATAAATGCTTGAGTTTAGAGGGAATATGAAACAAAAATACATGTCTGGGCATTAACTTCATCTTGATGAATTTATTTGAAGGCATTTTATTATAATAGAATTTCTTTGATTTTCAAAAACCACAGAGAATATAAAAAAACAGGGCCATTTAAAATGAGCTTGAGTTATTTATCCAAGTAGTTTAATTTGTTAGTAAACAACAGATAATGTTGGCAATAATGCTGCTGGATTACTAAATAGGCAACTGTTTGCTGATATGCCAGGTTTCCGTTGCTAACACACCACAATCTCACGCTGGTGAGAATATGCAAATGATGTGTTTTATTATTTTGTTTTTATTACATTATAAAACCAAAGCAGTGCTACCTAATTTATGTCCTAGTGTGAGGGTTTATGTTATTCTATTTCATTTATTTGTAAGGCCCCATATATCAGTATCGTCAACATGGGGCTTCCAGGGCATAAGCCAGGAATGTTTTTATTTTTAGCCCATAAAAGAAATAATCTGTTTTTGACCACCACTAGCCTTGCCTTTGGATGTAAAGAGACTTAGGCAGTGAGAGGAACTGGATTTTAGCCCCTATTCTTGTCAACAGTAAATCCACCTGTGTAGCAATTTCGCATTGTCATTAACCTACTGCTTCTTCTGTCTGCAGCTTACAAAACTACACAAAAAACGTAAGGTTTAAACAAAGGTCCCACTAGTGATATGTGATATCTGCTCCTGCAGCATTCTGACATTTTGTCAGGGTAATGTGGCTAAGCAAACATTACTGTGTGTAGCCAAGCAAATCTTTATAGCATCATCATCATCATCATCTTCAACCGCTTATTGAAATCGGGTCGCGGGGGCAGCAGCTTGAGCAGGGAGCCCCAAACTTCTGTTTCCCGGGCCACATCAACCAGCTCTGATTGGGGCATCCCGAGGCGTTCCCAGGCCAGCGTGGAGACATAATCTCTCCACCAAGTCCTGGGTCTTCCCCGAGGACTTCTTCCAGCTGGACACTCCTGGAACACCTCCCTAGGGAGGCGCCCTGGGGGCATCCTTACCAGATGCCCGAACCACCTCAACTGGCTCCTTTCAATGCAATGCAATCTTTATAGCAGTTAAATACAAATGTAAAAACACATGAAAGGCAAAGATCGCATTTAACACTGGTGCCATAAGTTTGAGTTGTCAGCGACCTTGTAGATTTCCATTTTGTCAAGAGCAATTGTCTTCAAATTACAATTACATTTTATTTTATTTAAAAGCCAATGTAATGTTTGCAGTTGTCATACAATGCCATACTATAAAATAAAATGTAGGTGTTAATAATGCAGGGCCCGACTCTGCACACACACACACACACACACACACACACACACCCTGACTTCAGACCTCGGTGGCCCATAGCCCGAGACCTTGATAACTCCTAGAAATGCCCCTAACATGTACCATATTAAACATGAATATGACTTTTTATGTATTTTACCAGATATGCTTAAGGTAAATGTTCCTCTGTAGTCCCTGGGTAGGTCCCTGTTTTCACCACAAAGAGGAGAATATGTAACATCACATTTTACTATCTAATATCAGTTTCAGGGAAGTAATCATTTTCATGAATAAAATTGAGACATAAATCGAATCTGATAGTTGGTTTTGTAACAGGTCAGGATCCGCTGGCAAATTACTGCTTTTCGTGTTAACACATTTCTAAGTTTTAAACAAAACTCTGTTCTGAGCTAAGCATTAAAATGAGAACATGATTTTCGTCTTTGGTGCTGCATGTGGTAAAAGGCGAAGGCAGAATTGATCTGTGTGAACAACATTAAATACTGACCCTGGAAATGTCAAGAGTATTTATGTTGAACAGCAGTGTTCACTTGCAGAAGGCAGTGAACACATATTCCTGAGGTGGATCATTACATGTTGGCATCTGAACATACCACATCATAAAGTAATGACCTCCCCCCAGGATACACATTTGATACTGTTGGTGGGTGCATATTTCCCTTGCTGTGTGCTGAGGATATTTTCCAATAAGAAATGCTGTAGAAATCAACTTCACCCAAGTGTTGCGCAATCCTCTCCAAAGCTGGAGCTCGTTCGGAAATGTTATTCAGTCCTGTTTTTCAGTCAAAATAAGCTCTTTTGGTAGTACTGGCAAAGATTTACTCTATCAATTATCGTTTTATTTTCAAGCACTACTTCTGGTCAGGGTTAAGAGGTACCATAAACTGTATCACATATTCAATAGACTGCTGCTATCTCAAACTAATACTTACGGAATTTGATTTGAAATTCTTGGAACCTTGACATTTCCGTAGATGACCAATCTTTTGGCTAAAATCGCAGTGCTTGGAATCCCAGTCATACTTTTGACATTGGATCAGTGTATGTCTCAGCTTGTGGCTTTGTAGTAACTGAATGTGAAATATGTGAAAAATGACTCAGAATGTAGAGGCCGTCATCCTGCTCTGTGTCATGTGGGCTATACATCTACTTTCTATCAGGTTGTCCTCTCTGCTAAAACATATAGACACAACAATCTCACTTCAAGGTCCATCTCATCTAGAGCTCTCAGCTATACCACATGGTCCACATCAGCAGAATGACGATGTAGTCTTAGATGGAAATATTGATGTTAAAATTGTCTGTGGTTCTGAGCACCAGTGACGCTACAAGCGTCATGGCTAAAGTCCAACAAATCTTCAAAATATAAAGACAAAACAAATACGTAGATCGTCCATGTCCTCTTGAACGACAGAGGCGTTATGCCACCCATATCAGCAGAATGGCATCATCATTCTATGTCTTCCTAATCAAGTTACAAGTCATGGTTGAACATATGACCTTAAGTGTTACCGAAAAGTTTCATGATACATCTTGTGTTGTGATTTGGTGCTATTGAAACACTGATTTGAAATTACTTTATATTCCATAATAAAGTCCAGTAAGTAGAGTAAGTAAACTTCAGCTCCAATATTTTCAAGGTGAAAGCCAAAGAGCCATAGATGATCAGCTCTCTCACAACCTCTGTGCATTGAAAAATGTGTCGCAACAACACTGGAAGGGTCAGATCTCACGTCATTGAAGGTTTTATGTATAAATAGGGAATTTTTGGAATTTCTGTCACCATATTTTTGGATAACCGCACTGATGTTATACTGCGGCCTGATGGTTGTTTCCGAGAGTCAGAGGTTTGTGAAATTCCAGGAAGTTACAGTGTAGTATGACAGGAATTCTAATTACAAAAGTTAATCACGGTATGCATGCAACACTTGGAATTCAAACGTGTTTGTTTCCTGTTGAGGGAAGGCCACAAAGGGCATCATTTCTGCGTGAATTCGATGGAAGGGCATGTGGCAAATCAGGGGTTAATTGTATGGCCCCTGTAATATTCAGGGACCAAAAATGAGTCACACAGCCTCTTGTTAGTCCTGATTGCAGCTGTTTTCCAGAGTTCATAATGAACAATTCCCTGTAGTCAAGTCTCAGGTTTAGCTCATTTATTTATTTGTGCTTAGAGACATAAGGATGAAAGGACAGGGAGGTTGGAGGGGAGGTGAGCCAGAAAGAGATCTGGTTCAATTACAGAACACCCTGTTTCGTTAGCACATCCGGACATAAGTGATCCGCTGCTAAGTGGCTGCACACTAGTAGCTGAGCTGTGAAGTGCAATGTGGATGAAAAACATAAAGGCTGCATTTAATCGGGCTATTTATCCTTTCACTGGTGCTTTCCACATAATGTGGAGCCTCTGTATTGTTCTTGTGTACGTATCCTGTTCCACACATTGTTTCCAGAGGGAAGGATAAGGCCCAGAGTAATTACTGCAATTTATGATCAAAGCTAGAACAATGTCCAAGACAAATACAACCGTGGCATCGGATAGCAGTACATCTGATGATATGAGGGAACTTGAGATTGCCTGACTGAACGGTGCCAGGGAGGAGAGGCTGAAACCGCATCACCACACTTCTTTTTTCTTGCAATCAAAAAAAGCAACGGGAAGTAAATCCCAGGTACTCATTATGTCTACACGTATGAGTCGCCCTCGTGAACTCACAGTGAACTCACTGCATATAATCTATTACAATTGCAGATTCTGAAAAGGGGTCAACGGCCTACTGTATGGATGCTGGACTGTACAAACCAGCTGCAATATAGTAAAAAAATAAGTAAAAATTAGTAGAAACACTGGTACTGATATGTGTTAGGACAATTTCAGTATTTTTAGTGTCAAGGATATGAAGCTATCATTTCAAGGAGTTGGCAACAGCACAGGTGTAAATATTACAATTAAGGGGAGAATTTGCTTTGACTACTTTGAATCTCGGGGCCCATATGGCTACATTATTAATGTTACCTTTGTTTTTCCAGATAGTGACAAGTCAAACCGGGCAATCCAAATCACTTCCAAATACTTTTCTTTGTACCATTACATATTGCAGTTGGCCTTAAAAAGTATGTACTTTGCATGCAGTATGCTACAAGTTGGACATACAATTTCATCATAACGTGGCGTCTTGAACTTTTACCCCCCGCTTCCTACTAAAACACTACTGGGTGTAAGACATCCGCAATATTTTGTGTTGTATATTGTAAATGTATTACTGTGTGTGTCGGTAACACTTTAAAATAAGGGTCACAAAAAGTGAGTAGTTACTGAGGAACGAATGAGGAACGAATGGCGAGTTAATGGGTAAGTACTGAGAAACTGATTCAAGCACTCTTTAGTTAATGGTAAATAGACTGGGCGATACTGTATTAATGAAGCATTAGTAGTAAGTAAATGAGGAGGTACTGATTCACTAACGGTACATTAATGGTCAAGTAAGCATTTGGTAAAGAGTATGATGCATTACTTTATTTGAAGATACACAAACGGTTTCACAGTAATCAATAGTCAATGAGTAACATCCCATTAACGATCGATCCAGCACTGCAGAACAGTTGAACTGGAAGTAATAAATCTCCCATTGCACTACAAGCCGACCAAATCAAATAACATGTTGCTGGCAATTTGTGTGGGCTGCCACACTATTTTTTGTAAATCTACTTAAATGACAAATCTAATGTGTATCAGGTTAAGGCATGCTGATGGTGAACTAATATTACATGAATTGAAATATTCCACCAGCTTCATGCAAAAGGGGAAAGAACAAAATAAACCACAAAAAAGCAGCAGTGACGAATATGTTTCCAAAATGGAGATATGTTTTGACTTGCCCATATGCTCCTTTTTGTGACAATAACGCATAACAACATGGAATACATAACAACATCATAAACAACAATTGTGCTCATGTGACCCTAGAAATACACAGAGTCTTAGGGTTTGTATTCAACTGATGTAAACAAAAGCATTTGGAGGCTGTGGGGGGAGGAGAAGGTTCCTGCCAACAGCAGCAGTAGCAACAGCAACAAGTAATCAGAATCATGGGCGTAGGTTTTATTTTCACAATACTTTTTGAGCGTCAAACACTTCATTTACCACATTCCGGTTAATTTCTATGCACCAATATGTCCCTTTTCTGTATCAATTTATGGTGATATGGAATTATTTTTTTATATCAAGGAAAAGATAACATTCAGGTACCCAATGACATAAATATATATTATTTAATATCATGCAGTAAGGCATACAGGCATTCGGTATTGCTTTCATATATGTGTTCTCCTGTATTGTTCAAAACGTTCTGCACATTCAACTTATACCAATAAAAATATACTTCTTTTCAGGGAAGCATGAAGCCTTCATCTCAACAACAAATAAGGGAACGAGACCGCGTTAATGCCATAGGCTCCAAAGTATAAACCTACATAAAACCCATGTAAATCAAAATGTACCTCTTCTAAAAATTGAGGGGGACATTGATGAAATCTACACCCATGATCAGGATATAGGAAGAGTGACAGTGAGAAGGCCTCAGCTGCATCCTGAGAGGTGATGGGTGTGGTAGGCCAGATGTCAGCCCACTGTCAGCTCACTCAGCATATTGTGATGCTTGGCTTTTTTATCCTGCCAGAACTAAATTCATTCAGTGATGTGTTGATTCATGCAATAGGCTAATATAATGCAACCACAATAAATTATCATAAGGTATAAATTCCAACTTTATGGAACTACAGCTGTCTTTGTGTCCTTTTTTCAGTCTATTTTCTCATTGTATTAATTGTTTTGTTCAATTTGTATATGTATCCCTTTAACAATGAAACCACTCCCTTCACTGCATTTTATTCAAACTCTATTGTTTAATTTGTTTTTGTTACACCTTTTGATATAAGCTGCTAGAAGTGACGGTTATACTATCTCCCAGATGCTGCCATGCACAAGTCAATTCAGCTACAGTGAATACCAAAGTTCATCGTGATTCATCAGCTCAGTGTGGCTCCCTACATTCATAAAAAGGGCGAACAAATACACTCAAAAATTGTTTCTGTCTCCTCCCAAAAAAACAGCATAAAGGTTTGCCATCGACCACACGAATCCAAAAAAAAAAAGATTATCTAGAGATTGTAATTGAGCTTTCTTTATCGTGTGGACTTGCCCATGTGCTATGTGAAAAGATTGTTTTGATGCACAGGATTGAACGTCCTGATGTGTCATGACTCCTGTGGATGTGAAGAGTTCTGATGAGATAATAGAATGTCCACCAGATTTTTCATTTTTCATGAGTGTCCAGCAACGGATCATCTCAACTGTGTGTTTATTTGAATCCACTCAGTTCAGCCTACATTATTTATTATTCAATAAAGTTAATAACATATTGACAACTCACAGCACTTAAATATGTTCTTCATACAGTACGTATACCAAATAAGGTATCTTAGGAAAAACTAATGTTCAGATGATATCAATGTAACTTTTAAATGCCAGTAGGGACACTAAGTTATGATACATGATAACGTATCCAACTGCAACCTTTATTCCCCCTTTTCTTTAAATATGTCCATGTGCTATTTGCACTGCCTCTTTTCCAAATGTAATTGTACTTGAGACATTACAGACTCACTGCTTTTTTCACATGGCACATCACCTTTCTCCATCTACTGGTTTCACAAAGGAATGATATCTGTTAAACTCCTGGCTCTTCTCTGTAAACTTGCACCTCAGGCAGTGGTCTGGGTTACACTCTCTGGCAGCTTGTGAGGACTTCACAGTCCCAAGTAAAGAAATGCCGTGCTTCAATCAAACAATCCTTAAGCTACAATATGATCTGCTGAGCAGGTTGTTTAAAGCCAGCAGTGCTCTCCTTGGCCCACTGAATTGCATCTGTGATCACTCATATAGCAAACATGCTGACTGTTCTTAAAGGGGACATATTATGCTAAATCTCGATTTTAAAGGTGTATTTCCAAGGTCTACTAGAAAAGGTTTTCATGGTTTATTGTTCAAAAAACCCAATAGTTTTCTACCATTTCCCATTTCTTCATCGCCTTTTCCAGCCTTCTCTGCCCTCTATCTCAAAAGGTTGGTTTTGACATCTTACCCCCCTTCGCAAAAATACTAGTCTGCTCTGACTGGTCAGATCTACATGGGTGTGCATGCACCGCCCTGCTCATTTACTCTATACCTACCTACATGGGCATGGCACACGCCCAGCTGTCAGTTTTGTTTACTTTTGGCCAATGCAGCATGGATACCAATGTAAACATGTTTAGCTTAATTTCTACCACAAATATCGGCACACTAACCAGTTCTAAACTAAAAGATGTACAACTGAACCTGTTCAGACAGGAGTCTGAGCTGAAAACTGTGAAAATGGCATCAAGATTTCTGATTTCCCTGACATTATCCTCAGGTAAATACTGTTTAATTATGTCACAGTTTTCATAATATGTCCCCTTTAAACTGTCCAGGTTCAATAAACCAATGAATTGTGCATATAAGTTGTGTGAGTGAGTAAATAGAAAAGGTACTTCATTTTGAAGTACTTGTCAGAGGTTTGGTCAATTCAAAATAGATCTACAAAAGAAACATACAGTAAAACAGAAAGTTACTCCAATATTCAGTCCAATAAAGTGTGATCCAATGTTTGTTCAAAGTTAAACACCATGTCCCAACGATAGAAGCCAGAGTAAGTGAGATGACAGCCTGTTACGCAGTCAAGAGACGAGACCTTGAACCGCTTCGTGATAATGAATTTGGTGCACAGACTGAAATGTTTGGATACAGAAATATATAAATATGTCCCTATCACAATGAATCTGATCCAAAGAATCTTTAATTCTGTTTCATCACAAAGTCTTCAAAGTGAATCTGCTATTCATTATAAACACTGAAGCAGCATGCAACTGCGTGAGCTGATGTGTGTCCAAGCCACTCTATCAGAGAAAAGGGATACACTGGCCAATGCAATAAAATCTACTTAAAGATTTATTTATTTTTTATTTAGTCATTATCATTTATGTAGATGTGTTCCTGACAAATGTAACAATGTAAGTATAAAGCAACAACTGCTTTTTGTTGTTGACATGTGCTGTTACATGTGCTGTTACGGACATGTTTAGGGTACTGTCCTGTTTGTATTCTTTTGTCGAGTTGACATGCTGTAGCTATGTTTATGAGCGTTATGTTAGTGACTACACTTCCCAGCACCTTAGCACCAGGATGTGAAGTCACAGAGGTGCACACGGACTGTTTGATGATGATTGCCAGCAGCTGGAGCTGGAGAGAAATGTTTGACACAGACACCTGCAGAAGACACGAGGAGGATCAGCGCTTGTCAAGTTACTCGCGTCAGTGAATAGTTCTTTGTCTTTAAAGATCTCCTATTATACTACTTTTCTGGTAGACACAAATCACAGCACAAAAAACTATGTAGATTTTCGGGAAACTCTTCCTCTCATCTGGGCGCTTTCAGCATTCTCTGTCAACACTCGGCTTCGTCCTTCTCCGTCCCCTCGAGCACGTTGCAGCATTACCATACTGGAAAATCCAGATTATTCTACGTAGATAAATCCCAATTTGAACAAGTGAATCGCGACCGGCGTCCCTAGTGTTTAGTGCTCTGCACAGCCACCCCAGACGGTCAGCAGGGAATACATCTAAATGCATGTAAGTCATTATTTGACACTTAAGTATGGTTAAACATGACTATAAATCATTCTAACAATGTTTAAAGGTCATAAAAGTTGAAAAAGCATAATAGGTGCTCTTTAAGCTTTCACAACTACACAGAAGGATCTCTTTTCCCCATCACCCTACTGAACGTTATATCCTTCGACTGGATTGGCGGCTCATGAGAGCTGGAGACGGGGACGTCCAATCAGCGAACAACAAGTGTGCACTTGGTCTCTGTCTCATCAGATCTCAATTTTCCTTTTCTTTTGTTCTTTTCGTAGTGTTGCAGTAGCAGCAGTCCGAAAGGGCTGGCGGCAGCTGTAGTGTAACGGTGCATATTTACTGTATATACCAAATCTTAATCTTAATTTCACAATTGAAAACAATTTTTAATTATCTTAACACATATCCTGTCAAGCCCTCTGTAATTACAGTATATTGGTTGACATTGTACATAGCTGTCAATCCTCTTGGTTGGTAAATGTTACAGATAAACCTATATTCCTTTTTCTAAGCTGTTGCATCCTGTCCTATAGGTGGGACCCTGACTGAGGAGGTTCATGAAGGCTGTGGAGGATGCTATGGGCTTACAGCCCACCTTTTGTGCTTGATAGCAAGAGTCAGGAATTCTTATTTTCCAAAGTCCTCAAAGGTTGGGAAACAGACTCTTTCCTTTGATGTACTTACAAGCCATTATTTGATGCATGATCCTCTTCGCTCTGTATGATCTCTTTTTATAGAGCCTCTGGCTACTGAGGTAATGTTCCTGAGGCTGTCTAGCCTCATTCCGACATGTTGCACTGACAAGAAAATCATAAAGCAGAAGGATTTATCAGTTTGTTGTAATCTTGTAGTAATGAATGTCTCATGAATCCTACTTCAAAGGTATGTGAGAGGAAGAAGTACATGTATGAGGGTGGCATGACAAATAGTTTCTGGCTATTCTCTGGCTGTCTACTGTGTATAAACTTTTAAGAACTTATGAATGTTTTTCATATTTGTCTGTGCTTCTGTGCATTCTGGGGCAGTCTGACCATTGCAATCGATCAGAACGCTGAAATTAAATGTTAACCATTATACATCCCTAAGTCACTGAGCTATCCAGCACATCATATCTGTATATTATCATATTTTAGTAAAAGATCATACTCAATAAATGTATATTTCCAAGCAGCTAAGACAAGCTATTTCATAATTTGTGAGCAGAAAAGAGAAGAGTTTGTTTGTACAGGGAAGGGTGAAGAAGATTTTTAAAAAAGAAACAAAAAAAGGTAAGGTAAAATGTCTTGATGGTTAAATGTTGGTATAGGATGTATACACAAGGAACTATATAAATATCCCAGTGTTGGTTGATTCATTTAATACATTGTAACATTTCTAATCTAACCAGACTTAGGCTAAATTACTTCTTGATATAAAACGTGTATTTATTTTTAGGATAATGTAATGCCCCTTAAGAGCCTAAAGGTACAACTTGTTAAACTACGTATGTCAACACGTACAATTTTACTGGAGCTCATGAAACAATGTGTGGATTCAAATGATCACCTAGAATCATTACTGCTGCTGAGCGCTGACTATGTTCTCCTCACCTCAAAGCCGTCACTGAGGAACACAGTTGTCCTTGAATTTGAACCGGGTCCTATATAACTGTGTTGTCTTTTGCAAAGGAAAGCCTGTTTTTATCATGACTGGCTTTGACTGAAACTCAAACCAGATGGAAGGAAATTGGAGATAAATGCAGCCGAAGTCCATGTGAGAGAAGAAACATTTGGTGGTATGGGATGAGACACTGATGATGTCATTGCATGTACGATATTGCATGCAACTTTGTTCTTTCTTCTCGCGGAGTATGTAAAGGCTGTTACATAGCATACTCCGCGAGAAGAAAGAACAAAGTTCTCGGTGACAGAGCTCTCAGCTCTTGTTTAGCTGTTCTCGCAGCTTGTTCTCGACACATCACCCGGGCCGAACTTTCTTCTCGCAGCTTGTCCGAGAACTATTGTGTGATTGGTCAGTCTGAAGTCAATGAGGAAAGCGAAGTGAAATCAGCTGGCGCTACTGAGTCAAATTACCATGGTAACAATGAGCCGCGGTGAGGAGTTCGGCAGTTGAGTTCTCGTGAAGTATGTAATGTCAGACCAGAAAGAACTTCTCGCAGCTCTGTCACCGAGAACTTTCTTCTTGCGGAGTATGTAACAGCTTTGATGTATTTGTCGAGAACAAGCTACGAGAACAGCTAAACAAGAGCTGAGAGAAGAAAATGACGTAATTTTCTTCTCGCAGCTGTCACCGAGAACTTTGTTCTTTCTTCTCGGAGTATGTAACAGCCTTTAAGGAGAAAGGCAACATGGGATAGTTGCATTCTTTGTAACGGCTCATGCTTTAGGCACACCTTTTTAAATTACTACCTCATTTATCTAAACCTCTCTCACTGGCTCTCCTTATTCTGTACATGCTTTCCTTTATGTTGTTGAAATATAAACTATAACTTTCAAAATATTTTTTTAAAGTAGTTCATGTATTTGTATAGGCTATGTAAAACTACATGTAGGCCTAACCCAGTGAAAATAAGATTATACAGTAGCCTATATCATTACAGTTGTGTTGCTCAACATTAAACATTATTTAACTTTTACAACAGACGTTATAAATGCTAGTTAAAAATATAAGTTATAAAAACTTTTATTGAATTGTCTGTGGTCTATATTAAGTAGGTCAAGGTAAGAAAAAAGCCCTTAATGAAACTGGCAAATTGTTTTTTTCAATTGTCGTTTTATAAATTATGTCTTAACTCAGTAACATTCAAACCCATCCAAACAACCTTTGGTTCCATTGGCTGTGATAAATGTTGTTTAGGACTGTCTGAATTATGTAAGAAACATATGATGTGGTGCAGGTGGGTGAAGGCCTGCGCCATGTGATGTGTGAACAGAAGTCAGAACACTACAAAGTCTTCTGGATGTTACATTCCCATGTCTTGTCTAATGGGCTCTTGTGTATACTGCCTCCAGATCCTCGGCTCCACCCTCCTCTGCTCCACTACCTCTGCTGCTCCTAAACGAGGCACACCTGGAAGCCTAATCAAGGGGCTGCATGCTTAAAATAGGAGCTGCATGGCAGTTGCTGGCTCTCTCTGCTCTCGGCTCTGTTACCAGTTCCATGTGCTGCTCTCTCCTATCTGCTATCTGCTGAACGCTGTCTGCCAGTGGCGTGCACAGACATTTTGGGGGGCAGGTGCTTAGTGCAAAAAAAAGGGCACAATATATTCTATCGATGAATGACCAAATCATTTTAAGGGTACTTGTACAAAATCCCCCCCTGGCCTAATGACTTTTAATACCCGGCCACACATAGGGTGTTTCTCAAAGGAATTTGGGAGATTGTGTTTGGAACCCTGGGGCCTCATTTATCAACAGTGCGTAGAAAAGGTTCTAAATTCACTCTTACGAATGAAATTTAGTATGTGCTTAAGTACAAAAAAATCGGTATTTATCAAACGTGCGTTGGCCTATCATACGCACACCAGTAAGTCATCAATCTTGATAAATCCCACATGTTCTTAAGTACCATGCTCGTTCACGCTCAGACCATTTGCATTCAGAAACGCCTCCAATTAACCATTTATGGTCACAACACATCCCTTTATCAACCATGTGAATGTGTTTTATCCCTCTTCGCTACAATGGCAAAGAGGGCAACGAAAAGAAACTTCTCCAACACATAAATGGAAACCCTTGTAAACGAGGTTGAATCAAAGCAAAACATATTTTGTTGGCTCACTTAGTGCAGGCATTAAAACAAAAGAAAGCTTGCTGCATGGGAAAATGTGATATTTTCGAGCAAGTTGTAAGGCAACGGCATTGTTTGGGGTCCGCGATCTGACAACTTTACGTGCAGTCATTCATAAACTCTTTCAATAAATAAGAGATGAAGATAAATTCCTAACAACATTAGAGTTACTAAGTGAAATGAGTGATTGGCGAGTCTGGCGAGTCACCGCGGCTCGTCCAGCTTACAGCTGAGTGTTGCCAGATGAGACGCACAGAGAGCATCGGAGGGATCCTCCGCTTCAAAATATGTAAACGTGTGACACATTTAATGAGTAGCCTAATCAATTAGAGCTCACCTAAAAATAAGTGAGCCATATAACTATTTATTGCATTTAGGATGTTAGCTCATTTGGACGCTGTTTTGACCGTCTGTTTTCATTGATGTATTGGCGATTTTATATCTATTTCAGTTTCATTACCGAGTCGCCACGAAACGTGATCAGTGTTCTTAAAGAAACTTAGATTATAATACAAGAGGTCCAAAACACAGATGATGATTAAACAAAAAAATGTATGACTTTATATTACACTAGAAATGCACGATTGGATTTGACGCGTGGCGATTATAGATATAAAGAGAACGCTGGCGGTTCTAGTGTTAATCCAGACGTTGAAACTCTTAAATGCTTTGCTTTGTGCTTGTAATATCGCTATTCTACCACTAGATTATGTTCGTAAGCATGGTCAGAGTTGTGCTTACATTTACACACATTCATAAGTCTAAGTACATTTTGGTAAATTCCATACTTTGCGTGGCAATGTTCTTACGCCCTACTTACGCACAGATTTGTGCGTAAGTACGGTTGATAAATGAGGCCCCTGGACTTTCTAGGGGGTTCCGGGGGAGTACTCCCCCGAAAGAAAAATTTGAACCCTTTAAAGTAAAATTCATCAATCTAGTGCACTTTGAGAAGAAAGCTAAGGCTAAATCACCTGTGTCAATGTGGGCTATTTAGTACTATTTTCTGGAATAATTTGGAGACAGAATTACCAAAAAGCAGAAAGAAAAAAAGTACATGTTTGAAAAAAAAACAGTCAGCTTCGGATTTCTTTAAATAATCCCTTATCCCGAATTCTCTCTTTGAAGTCTTCGTTAGGCCCCTGATCTCCGTACTAATAATATCCTATTAAGGTAAATACAAGATTACTGCAAGTCTTGTAACATAGAAATAACTTATGGTTGGGACAAAATAATATAATTAGCTTATATAGCTTCATGACTGATTTAGTACCACCAACCCACTTTGCGTAGTTAAAATAAAATGTGTGGACAGCTTTTAAGATATTTCAATAACGTTTGAGGAACAGTTCAACATTAAAATCTGAGCTTTAAAAGGCACTGAACAGTTAACATGACTGGTCTTGACTCTGACCTTTCATCTTCCTCATTGCTGCTGGTGAATGCTGGGCTGCCTGCTGTAGCTCCCTTTCTTTTTCCTTTTTAAC
This sequence comes from Hyperoplus immaculatus, assembly GCA_949357725.1. NCBI lineage: Eukaryota > Metazoa > Chordata > Actinopteri > Uranoscopiformes > Ammodytidae > Hyperoplus > Hyperoplus immaculatus. The sequence continues at coordinate 9,208,314 of OX442355.1, read as the reverse complement.
CTCTCCTTTCTAGGCATTATACTGCAAATTGTAAATAAAAAGAGACCAACCATATAAAATAAGACTGCTTGGTTACATTACAACCAGGCAAAAGGCTATTTTTGTCATTTAGCAAATAAATTACTGCATGTGTGGGAATCATGAAGTAAGTCACGTGAGCACACAATTAGGCAGGAAGCAATAACCCTGCATTCCAATACCCGTTCAACATGCCCTCGTTCACTTGCCCTAGGCACTTGCCCTCGGGGGAATCCCCGCCGCCATCTTAAGTGTCGTTCCAATTGTCTGGAAACTGAAGTGAACTTCGTGATATAGACCCTCGGAGGGCTGAGTGCAGGGGCGGATCTAGAAAAATATTCATGGGGTGGCAAGAGGGTGGCAGGAGATTTAAAGGGGTGGCAACCTGTGGCGGATGTATACAGTATGCCGATTTAATTATAAATAAATATTTACTTGGGAAAGCCCCCACATTTAGATATGTTGACTAAATAACATAATACTTAATGTATTGTAGCACGAGTGAAGCCTTACATTTAAACATAAAAGGTGTCAAACAAAATGTTAAAGATTATTATTACTGGGGGCGTCTTTAGCTCAGTTGGTAAGGCGTCCCCCTCCCGGGCTGGGCCCAGCAGCAGACCCGGGTTCGATTCCCACCCGCGGTCGTTCTCTGCATGTCACTCCCCTCTCTGCCCCATTTCAGCTCTGTCTCTCTGCACTATCAATAAAGCATAAAAATGCCCAAAAAATCTTAAAAAAAAAAAAAAATTATTATTACTGAATAATTACTGCATTACCTGCCTCACAACAAACACCTGCACTAATACACCAGCATGGGGCTCAAAATCTATGCAAATAGGGCTGCAATAAGTACTTAGTTAACAGTGAGTCTTTGGTATTTGTCTGTGTTAATATGAGATACTCCCATCAGATGTCAATCATCAGTCTAACTTGAGTTTAAATATCAAGTTATTCAAATACTCTAGTAATTTACATACAATACAGATAAAATCATTCATATAAATATTGTGTGGCATTTTCCTATGTTTGGTCACAAACAGTGACCTGTTAAACACACTGTAAATGGGAAGAGGTTCAGTAATGTCCAACACAGAAATAGGCCTACTGGTTATTATGAGCAATTGATAAGCACAACCTAAGACTTTAATTTAAAATAGTGTGATAAGAATTAGGAAGTATCCTTATACAAAGGCCTATAGATACAATTAAACAAAATAATTGATGAATTTCAAGGGTGTAGGTTATGATTAAACCTTGGTTTAGGATACTTTTTAAATGGGGGGTCTGGGGGTGTCCCCCCAGAAATTTTTGAGCATTCATCACTTCATTTCCTGCATTCTGGTGAATTTGTTTGCATCAAGTTTATGTAAAGTAATTGACAACATTTAGGTTCCCAGTGACAACAATAGAATAGAATAAAATGCAGTAATATCATGCATTCTGTTTTGCTTTTAAATATTTATTCTCCTCTATTGTTAAAAAAAAATGGTTTAGATAGTAAAACAATAAGAAGTGATTATTCACGTCTATCATTGAGAATGTAGTGGCTGGTGGTATTTTACTATAGCCTGCAATCTTCAAATATTCAAAAATAACAAAGTGCAAAATGAGGTTTTAATCCTCATGTACTTCCTTTAAGCTACTAGTGACTAAGTGTGCAGTGGACAAAGGGAGGAAGAGATTGCTTTATTTTATAATTTAGCTTTTTGATTTGAGAGTGATCCTCGTTGACTTTAGACTGACTCCCGCTGTCTGCTCCGTGAGGCTCGAGCCCTTCAGCTGAGCGAACAGCTGTCCAACACGGCGATGAAAAACGAAACTTAACTATCCTGTCCTGCCTGGGCTGACTTAAGGTGGAGCAACCAAATATAAATGAATAAATATTGTACTGTGCTGCTTGCTTCGTTAGTCTAGAGGTTTGGATCCGTCTCTCGCACGCCTTTCTTGTATTCAAAATCAGTGCCGTTGGGAGCGGTTAGGAGTCTCGGGAGTGGGTCGCGGGGGATCGGGGTGGGGCAATATTACCTGGCTGCATTCACTTGCAATTTGAAACTCGCGCTCGTAAATGTCTCTTAACAGCCAGAAATAAATGTTTAATTGGGCGCTGCCAACTGGGGTGGCAGCTGGGGTGGCAAGGCTTTTTTTTAGGGTGGCAGTTGCCACCCCATGCCACCCCGGTAGATCCGCCCCTGGCTGAGTGATCAAGTGAACATCCATGGTCACTCCGAGGTGGATATCACCCACAGTGCATTGCAGTTCGTCTTCTTCTTCTTCTCCTTTTATTTTCCGGTAGACTGTATGCTTTTAGGGACATCGCGGCCACCCGCAGAACAAATATATATATATAAATATATTCCAAAACGCCTCAATTAGGCTATCCTATTTCCATACGAACAATCCAGTGAATGTATTGCAGTTTACACATTGCTGCTATAACACAGATGGCTGCCAATTAGAGGACTATTTAAAACAAATGTTTTTGGTTGAAACTAACATAAATAAGAAAATATGTCGGAGCAAACAATTTACATGTGTAAGTAACAATATCTTGATAATCTGAGTTACCGTGTCGAAATTCAATGTTTGTTATGCTATGGAAATGGATTTCTGCAACATAGGCTACCTTAGCAGAATGTTATAATTCTGTATTATTTTTATTCAGATTTACCTATGTAACTGACGGTCCATTGCGACTACAAGGGCAAGTGGGTTCCATTTAAATCCTCCGATCCTCCCCCGCCCAGTCTCCCTCCGCTCTCCAAGTTCCCTCCGTGCAACGTATGCTGTTACGTCATACCAAGGGCTGAGGGTAAATGAACGAGGGGAAGTGCAACTACTATGGAATGCAGCTTAAAAGTTTGCAGGTGTCAACACACTCCCTCTCGCTACTTTGCTGTGTGCACCTCGGCTCTCCCCCTGTGCTGCCTAGCGATATAAGGACACACGTTTCCTCTTTTAACGGAGAGAACTGGGGCCAGTTCTGGCAGGTCACTGAACGTGACAAAGGGTTGCTGTGGCCAGTAAAGAAGCCTCATTACGGAGTGGAAGTCTCTCACCCCTCCTTCCTGAATTGCTGGGCCACAGGCAGGACTAGTGTGTATGTAGTCTGGCTGAACCGTTTCCGCCAGCGTCTATTGGCACTTGCGTCAGCTAACAACGCTTCGCCTCCATTTCCTGTTGCTGGTGTTCCCGTATTGAGCTCCCCCTCAAACTAGGAAACAATTCGCTCACAGTCAACCTGTGTGCTTCTGTGCAGCGCTCTCCCTCTCTCTCACACACACACACACACACACACACACACACACACACACACACACACACACACACACACACACACACACACACACAGGGTGTGAGAAGTCACATTACTGTAGACAGAAATAAAGTGTGGCGATACTTTGGGATAATAATATCGGCGGCGGCGGTCCGGGACGCTGCTCAGCCTAGCTTAGCCTAGCCTAGCTGTCCAACTTCATTGTATAACTTCCCCCGGGCAGAAATACCCTCATAAACTCTGGAATATGAAGCGTGGTGGTTTGGATTGAGCACCGGACCTTATAACCAGCTAGATTAAGATCCGCCGTTCCCTTTCTTTGGTGATTTACAGGACAACGGGCCGCCGATGATAATGTTACCAGTGATAACACTGAGTGACTACGTGGCTAGTTAATTCCGGTTAAGTTATCCCGTGAGCTCCTCGGGGGCTAAAGTGTATGGTGTCTTGACATGCTGGTTAGAAAGCAACACACTATGTGTATTCCTTTTGTCTTTAATAGTTTTTTTGTGGCGTTTGCGGGTTAGATTTAGCCATTTCTCTGACAGCCTCTAGACGTGAAGATGTTCCATCAGAATAAGTTCCCGCCGGCACTATTTTGCATCGACACCGCTGCTGTTTCCCGGGGTTAGCCCCGCCCTAGATGATTGTGATTGGTTTAAAGAAATAAAAACAGACCAGCCCCCGAATAGACGGCTCTAAACGGTGTGCTTCCAGACCATACTACTTGCTGTAGTTTGGTCTGGCTTCGCGAGACTAGTGTGTATGTTGAGGATACTCATACAAAGGACCAGGCCAGCCACTGTTTTCTACTGTTTTTATATTTTCTTTATGTTTGTCTGTTTTATTTTCGTAGAACCCATCAGTAGCTCTTATGGCTAGAATTTGGTGACTCAGATTACTCTCCTTCTACATTTCAGGGATCTCTGTACAAGGCTGGGCCTGTGGCGACACATCTAAGCTTTCTGTGGTGGGACTGCACGGTTTGACACTTTATTGTACTGCTAAATGCACATTTCTTATTATTTACTTCTTATGTTGCATATGATTGTAGATAGTGCATGTGTTTTCCCTTTTTGTTTGGTGTTGGCTTTTGTTGCTTTCGTTTCTTTTGTCCTCCACAGTGGCTCAGCGTGCACCTGCGGACCAGACCTTTTTATACCAAAAGGAGAGTAATGCTGTCATCTGAGACGTCTACTATTGCATCCCTCTCTTAAGAGGGTTTTAATCTATAGTCTTCAATAAATAAGATATATTTTTGCACTAATTCATGCCTCAATTTCATTGTTCATGTTAGGGGAAGATACATCGGTAAAAACGACACACTCATAGCTAATGTAAACGGGTTCCTCCTGCCCATCAAATTGGAGGTGGCGTTGTCAGGCATAGAAGGTAATATCTTACCTATGGTTACAACACGTGTTAATTATATAGCCTAAAGTAAACCTAAACAACACTAAATATTCAGCATACTGATAAATTCACATGCTGTACCAATGACAAACTCCGCCGACATTAGTTGTGTTCATCACTTCATATCTACTTTTGTTTTGGGCTAGCTTGTTGAGCAGAACAGTCGGCTAATTTATGCTCAGCTGTGTGGCGCTGCATGATAGAGGCTACTTTAAAACAGAGACAAATAAATGCAAGTTATAGTTTAGCAACTGAGGCTTAGGGGCGAACAATACACTCTTGACTCCATTCATATATGTATACCTCGCTGGTGGGGCAGGGCAGGCCGGGGAGTAGGTGTGTGTGTGCTGCTGCAACGCGCCTCCGTTTGTGTCCACTGCGCGTTCACGTTGACAAAGGAAGTGTGTGCGGAGGAGGAGGAGGAGGAGGGGGGCATATTTATTGGGGCATTATTGTCAAACTTTTTTAATCGTTGAGCCTTTATAGATGTCGGCATGGGCCACATACACTGTAAAAAAGTTTTTTTTTTCTAGTTTGTGTTTTTTATGTTAAGATCATGGCATAGCTGGACAAGAGTGCTTCTGTATAATGCATTCATTATATTACAGAGAAATAGGTCTCGTTAAAGAAAAAGAGCACCAAAAGCCCAACCCAGAGGACCTTGCATAATTTTTTTATTTTAAATTAATATTTTTATGGAAAATCCAAAAAAAAAATCTTTCTTCAATAGCTTCTAATTCATCAGACCCAGTGTCTTCAAATTATTTGTTCACACACATTTCCTCATATTTAGCCTCTTAATTTTCCTCTCAAAGTGCACCAGATTCATGCATTTCACTAAAAGGTAAAAAAAAAATTCCCCGGAACCCCCTAGGAGGGTCTGTTTTATCCACTGGCTACTATTTTCCTCCATCAGGACATTGGAGGCTCTAGCGAAAAAACACTGGGTGTGTGAATGACATTTAACTAGTCAATAATTTGGGCAAGTCAGTCTGCCTATCTTTCTCACTCCGCTGCACACTCAGTCACTACTATCCATGTTTAAAGTAAACAGGATTAAACCACTGGATTAAGATGCTAAAATGTTTTAAAAAATGTGTTTAAAAATGCACAAAAATGTTTACAATGTTTCAAAAATATGTTTAAATTTGTAAAATAATTAAAAGATATTTCAAAACACACAGGGATTTTGAAAAATATTTTTTTGTTGGGGGGGGGGGGGCTCCGCTGAAATTTGTTCTCTGAGGGGGGGTTCACTCTCTCACACTTTGAAAACCCCTGCTCTAGACCATTTAGGGGACGTAATAGTCACCACCATCAACCTTTTCCTCTGGCAGGGTTCCACATTGTAGCAACACTCGTAGAGAGATGACAAGTGTCCTAGCAAGATCTAATTATAGGGTGAGCAAGTTGAAAAGGGACCCACAACTAATATGGACTGTGCAAGATAGCATCAGGTTATGGATGCTCATGGTGACAGACGCGTGCATTATACAGCGAGCACTGATCTCTTCCAGACAGTGAAAAGAACAACAAAAATCATAAGCCAACCACTCCAAAATAATTTGATATTTTTTTCTGTGTGAAGAGCTCCTCTTTTGAAGTTCTACTTGGGACACAGCTTGATTACCACTTGAGATTGAACATGATCTGGCAAAAGGTAGAAAAAAATTGCTCCTGGCAGATCTCTTCATTACATCTTGGAGTTGGATTAGATGAAGTATCCAGAATATTGTTGACGGAGCCTCTTCTCTGGGTCAGGATTTAACCCTTTATGTTCCACTTTCACTGCACTGCTGCATCTGGGAGCCAGCTGCTGCTCTTTGTACACAGCGTGCGAGTGTGTGAGTGTATCTGAGTCTGATTAGGGTCACTACAGGGTCTGTCTCATTCAATATACAGCTGATTGACCTAGTGGGAGGTCACCAACGCTCCAACAGGCAGGGCCCACAAAATCATAGAAGTAAAAATTGCGCAGAGTGCACTGTTCATGTCATGTTCCTGACAAAAGGCACTTGAAACAGGTTAGTCAAAACGACATGAGGGATTAAGAGCTTTTGAGTTGTCCCAGGCAACTAGAGGTTGATGACATCTCATCAATGAAATGTGGTGCAGTTTTCAAAAGGAGTTACTTGAAAACATGTTATATATTTAAAACTCTTTGGTGTGCTTTAAAGGAGCAAATATAATATATGCCATGCACTGTGTGTAACAAACCCAAAGATTACACAAAGGAAAAGGAAACAAATTTTTATTTTTGCTAAAAATGGTTTATTGGACAAGGAAGATTACAAATTGGATCCCTTGATCTTAACCATCAACCATCTGATTATACAGGCCAACTCTAAAAATGAATTACCACATGGAAAATATTAGCAACCCATGAGTGGGGAAAAAAGTGATAAACGTAAGAAAATCAAGACTGTTGAGAGACGACAAGCTTTAAGCACTCAGACTACATGCACAACCGTTAAAAAGAGTAAACATTGCAAGGTTAGGACAGAATAAATATACTAATTATGACACAAAAAAGGTTAAGTTTTCTCTAGAAGCTAAGATAAGATAGGGTTGCATATCACAATTAAAAAAACATCTTTAGATCTGTTTAGCACAGAGCAATCCTCGAACTACTGGACCATTTCAGTGTAACAATAAGACAAGTGGGACAAGGAGCAGGTGCGTGCGTGTCTGTGTGCTAATTCAAACAAGACATCATGTGTAATCACTCTCTGAAGACCAAGGCACTCAATTATACATCAAATATGTGTGTAAACCAAATTTTGAGCAATTACCACTGCCACTTGCAAACATATAGTACAAAGCAACTTGTTCAGGTTTCAGAAGTGAGTTTAGAGACCTCCTCCTGCAGGTACAGTAACTTTAAAAAATTTGGACATCACAAATATTCAACATTCATTCTTAGTTATGTAAATACTGGTCAACAGTACTTTCCATTGGGGTAATTACGAGCCTTGATGTTTACATTATTTTTGTAAGCAGTCAATACACTTTTAAAGTTAGTGAGAAAGAACAATTTAGTTAATCTGTTACCTCCGAAATCTCAGAGCTTTAGTTAAATAAAATTCATACCGTTAAAACACAAATATGGCAATTCTAAAAACAACTTTTTCATGATTTACAGTTTAATCTACATGTGACAGACAGAAGACAGAGCGGTGTGTTTGATAGTAGATAAGTGGTCCCAACATTTGTCATTTGAAACATCAATAGATTTGCTTGTTTTTTTTGTTTTTCCCACTGAGACTTTAGGCCTTCTCCAGTGACTTATAGTACTCTTTCAGCACTGCCCAAGCCTTGGACGCCATGAAGCCGTCAGGTGGATTCTCTCCCTCGCGAGCCATCCTCCGCATACGTGTGCCTGAGATGAAATCATAATCTTGATGGCTGCAATGTAAAAAAGAAAGAAAGAGAGTTTTGAGGAACAGACGTATTTCAATCAATGAAAATATACTTACGGACAGCAAAGGAAACATGAGCCAACAAAAACCGGCCCGCTGCTTTTCAATCAAGTGCATCAAAGCGTAGGATCAGACCAGTTAGTATTTCCTCAAACACAATCCAAAAGTCTGAAACGGAAACAAATCTCTTTCAACATCACACTGACCATTTCTGCCAGCTGCTGTATGAGTAAATCCTCCTCACAAATCACTCCGTGGTTGGAGACACTGTGACAATCTGTCATTACAATAATGGTTGTAAAGGGAGGCATTTGCAGCCGAACTTCAACATGTGTGAGTTTGTATGTAAAGATGGTTTTTGGATTATTTTTGTCACTACCAGTAGAAGTTGCCAAAGTGTTATTTTGTTTAATCTTACAGGCAGAGGCTTTAAGTTAAAGGTTTTAATAAAAATATTAGAGACATACGTGAGTGATCGATTCCTCGAGTAGCCCTGTTTCAAATTAACCCGATTCGTGAACTAGGGCCCTGGAGTTTGTGTGTGTGCGTCTGGGCCCTTTTTTATTTAACTTAAAATGTTTTTAAATGTCCAACACAACACAAAACAGAAGTGCACAAAAGTGTAGGTTCACAAAATAAAAAAAGATTTAGATGCAACTGAATAAAAAGGATGGTTGTGTTAATTGAAGCAGCACCTGCGGATTCCTGACACCTCCATGCCAGCGCAACACATGTTGTCCACTGATGGAACTGATCTTAAACAGAACACGTTCTCGCTTTTCTCCCAAACTCGTGGACATGCTTTTTTTTTTTGTGGGTAAATAAGTGCCATTATGGACAGTTAAGCCCAACCCTCCAAGTTTTAAAAAATTATAATAAATGTATCTCTAAACTTAAAATATATTTTATATGCCACTTCCTAGTCAACAATAAAAGCATGTTCCTTCCTAAAATTCTAATTCAATGTGAAAGAAAACACCAGACACTGATTAGATTAGTGCTGCTTTTCAATGAAACATTGCCATTACATTAGTTACACATTAGTGCAACTTAATGGAATAAAACCCTGGACGTAGTTCAGACACATTAAAAACCCTGTATTAACACTTTAGGGTATCGTATACTGCTGTTAAAAAAAAACACACCGGCAAACAGTCTGCATGAAGAAATACGAAACGCTTCAAATTAAATACTGATCGGAAAATCCAATACTGTCAGAAGGCTTACTATGATAATTAGATTGTAGTTTTCCCATGTCCAAACATTTTTCGTAACTTTCAAACATTGACAAGTCCACTCTATCCTCTCTGTGACAGACGGCATCACACTGCACGTTAAGTTCACCTTGTGGTGCGCAGATATGGAAAACTGTTTTTCGAAGCGAACAGCCAAGGACAGTCTTCATCTTACTCCACTCAATGTTGAGTGGAGTACTGGCACAAGTTCATCACATCTTCACTAGCCTCATCTATTACTGTCAGGGATAATCAAGGCTGTTTTAGACATCTTGTTAACAGACATTTACACTTATCTCCACTGAGCTTACATTCAAAGGGCTACAAAGCACTGCCGTTCATGAGGTACAATATCTAATTGCTGTAACTTCACATAGCACATCACGTTCCTCTAAAAATAATGAGAAACTGTGAGGAAGACTTAGCAAGTTCACATGGCGTGAGGTAAAAGAGCTCCAGGCAAATTCTTCTGAGAACATTTTTATACAGTGTAAAATTAGAAACAGCTTGCTGTGATCGGAGCCATTACTTTAGAGAGAAACTGAGGAGTATTGCCGGTGATTAGGAGAAGCATCCATATGCCTCCTGAAATTTGGCAAGGCGCATGAGAGAATGGAATGTCATAAATCGAACTGAGTGACGAAAACCGACTTTGGAAATCCAGTAACTGTCTTGCATTTGGTCCCTAGCTTTAGCCCTTAAATGATAAAGCCATTGGGTCGATGGAAGCCAATGAAAGAATACACTATGATGTATTTAATAAAGAGCGTGATTTACTGATTTCACATTAATGACATTCAGGGATGTGTTTAAAAGTTCAATAATGGTAAATGAAGTAATTTTCCATGTTTTGATGCAATTACAAAACATATGGTCTGCTATTTATTTGCCCTCAAGCATGTGCCGAATTTTACACTTTTTTGTCACAGAATTTTTATCCACCATACCTCTATATATTTTTTTCTGGTTGCATTTATTCTTGTTTTTAACACTAGTCTGAATTAATATTCATCACTAGACATTTGCTTTCCTATGTGTCAAATGAAAGCTTTGAATGCTTGAATTTAACACCGGTGACAACAAACTGTTTCCTCTCCACTTTAATCAGTAACTTAGCTATGTGTATTGTTGTATTGTGTTATGTTACCTATCGTTATCCACACTTAAATTACTAGATGTTCCCAATCAACCGACAATTTAGTTAGTACTCAATGACCTAACAATGCATCATGGAAAACAAAACAAATCTTTTGATTAGTCTAGCCATATTTTGTTTAAAGATTCCTGCCAAACAAAGATAAAGTTGCTTAACCTGATAGGCTACGTCAAACCTGGACGAGGGTCAGTGAGATTGCTTGTTTTTTTTGTTATTTATTATGTGCAGTGTCCATTTACTGACTTTAAATAATGACGGGTCTGTAATTTTTGATAAACGACAAAGCTCATGCTAATTCACAAAACCCCTTAACAGTAGGAAGAAAAACAAAAAATGTTTTCCTTGGCTTGGCATTTTACCGGAGAATATAGAGAAGAAAGAAAGAAAATGGGTGAAAGGTTTTTTTCCCTCCTTTTTTTAATGAGACAGACAATGAGTAATTCACTCTGATTAGGGGGTAAAGGTAACTTGTGGAGTTCTACAAGGTTGTGTGCTAGGCTCTAAACTATTTCTACTGTTAAAAAATTATGTAAGTAATTTGTTAAAGTGTGTTTAATTTACTAATGACAAACTTATATTGTTTTCCGGAAGAACATTTGAATTGTTTTTGTATAGAGTTGAAAGGGAGTCGGAAGTCTTAAAGAAATGATTTAACATAAAATAGTTATCACTGAAAAAGTAAAAAATTCAACATACAACTTAAGATATCGGGGTAGTTACCATGAACACACTATTTATTCAGTTAAGATCTGTCCAAGTCTTGTGAAATGGTTGTGACAAGGAAGGACGTGTAGTTTACTTAAACCAGGGGTGTCAAACTCATTTTCACAAAGGGCCACTCTACGATATGATAATCACACTAAGGGCCAGACTGACATACCTTTTTTTTTTTATCGAAAAATAAAAAGAACATATCTAACTAAGTATATAAACTGCGTACAATGGCTAGTTTTCGCTTCAACATTTTCGGGGGACAAATTATAGGTGGGGAGTATGGGGGTGCTCCCCCCGAAATTTTTGAATGTCAAACACTTAATTTCCTGCATTCTGGTGGATTTTTATCCACCAATCTGTGCCTTTTCGGCATCAATTTATGGTGGAAATGTCTTAATTTTTGTAAAGGAAAAGACAACATTCTACGGAGCCCCTCTGGTGACATCCGAAAAAAAAAAAAAACTGTTTGCCCGACTTAGTGATCTGTTTGCATGACTTAATAATCTGTGACCACAGTTTAATAATTCGTGGGAACGAGATACTTATTTTGTGGCCACGGTTTAATAATTCGTGGGAACGAGATACTTATGTTGTGGCCACGAATTAACAATTATAAAAGGAGTGCGTGCTGGGTTGTCTATTGTTGCAGCAGGGATTAGACGCATGTCGGCTATGGACAAGATAGAAGAGATATCGTTCTATTTTAACCTCGGAATGAATTACAATGACATTCTAAAGTCACTTGCTGTTAGGCACGGAGTTATTACACTCAACAAAAATATAAACGCAACACTTTTGTTTTTGCTCCCATTTTTCATGAGATGGACTTAAAGATCTAAAATTCATTCCAGATACACAATTGTACCATTTCTCTCAAACATTGTTCACAAATCTGTCTAAATGTGTGATAGTGAGCACTTCTGCTTTGCTGAGATAATCCATCCCACCTCACAGGTGTGCCACATCAAGATGCTGATCTGACATCATGATTAGTGCACAGGTGTGCCTTAGACTGTCCACAATAAAAGGCCACCCTGAAATGTGCAGTTTTGTCTCACAGCAAAATGCCACAGATGCCACAAGCATTGAGGGAGCGTGCAATTGGCATGCTGACAGCAGGAACGTCAACCAGATCTGTTGCTCGTGCATTGAATGTTCATTTCTCCACCATAAGCCGTCTCCAGCAACTTCGCACAGCCATTGAAGAGGAGTGGACCAACATTCCACAGGCCACAATTGACCATCTGATAAACTCTATGCAAAGAAGATGTGTTGCACTGTATGAGGCAAATGGTGGTCAAACCAGATACTGACTGGTTCTGAGTCCCCAGACCCCCAATAAAGCAAAAAAATGCACATTTCAGGGTGGCCTTTTATTGTGGACAGTCTAAGGCACACCTGTGCACTAATCATGATGTCAGATCAGCATCTTGATGTGGCACACCTGTGAGGTGGGATGGATTATCTCAGCAAAGCAGAAGTGCTCACTATCACACATTTAGACAGATTTGTGAACAATGTTTGAGAAAAATCGTACGATTGTGTATCTGGAATGAATTTTAGATCTTTAAGTCCATCTCATGAAAAATGGGAGCAAAAACAAAAGTGTTGCGTTTATATTTTTGTTGAGTGTATAAGTAAGAGGCACTTAATTAGGCTGCTAAAAATGCACTGGTACAGCCGAAGACAATACGATGACCTCGGTGACGTGATAGCCTTCATCATGCAACAGCTGAAGGGAAATGGAAACCTGCATGGATACAGATGGATGTACAGCAAATGCATGAAACATAAGCATTCCTTCTTTGCGTAGTATCCCCCACCAGCTCTCAATCCTTTGGTTTGAAGTACTTGCTCCTGCAATGTAGCTCTTTTCACCTGATCTATTGTCAGCATCACTGCGGCATAGGTAGGTCTGGATGTCGCGGACAACTACATTCTCCGTTCCAAAATCAGTCCTGACGATCCGGGGACAGCCACCGAACTGCTCTAAGGCCTCCATAAAGTAGCCTCCAATGACATGTGGATCACTGCTGGTGTATGCCGCTTTAAGCCAAATTATTTTACGGGAAAAGCCGTCTATGCAACCATTGATGCAGATTCCATATGGTTTTAATTTATCATATGAATCGGTATGCCAGATATAATTAGGTCCTTTAGCAAAATACATCCTGCTGTTTAAACGCCTGGAACGGCGCATGGCTGAAGAGTCAGGATCAAGAGCTGCAAGAATCAAACGCACATCTTCCTTTTTTGCACGGATGCCATGTTTCATGCATTTGCTGTACATCCATCTGTATCCATGCAGGTTTCCATTTCCCTTCAGCTGTTGCATGATGAAGTCTATCACGTCACCGAGGTCATCGTATTGTCTTCGGCTGTACCCGTGCATTTTTAGCAGAGGGGCTCCGTAACATTCAGGTTCCTGGTGAAACAATTATAAAGGACTACAATGCAGTAAGGCTCTCAGGCATTCTGGATTGAGCCACAATATTTATTCTCCTCGATTTTTCAAAACTTTCTGCACATTCAAAACATATCACATGTTTTGTTTTTTTAGGAATCATGACGCAGCACCAGTGTTAGCTATTTATGACACTTTATGATACATTGGTAATGAAATGCCAAGCCACCATTGGAAACGAAAGGGGTGGGCTATCAGCAGCTAGCTAACGTTAGCTAGTTGGCTATATTGTAACTTAAAGCAAAAGTTAGAAACCAGATAATTTTGGCATTAATCCTTAGACACTTGACACAATCAATCATCAATATTAGCATGCTATTTAGCCACATATATTGGCCTATTTACAGCCCTCAGAAAACTGACAGCTCTACTTAGATGCAAGTTCATCAATTCATGGCTTAAAATCCTGAGCTGTGGAACTTTCAGCAGACATTCCTAGCTGTAAGCCACGTAAGTTTCCTAACAGTTGGGAGTGTATACGACGTGCGGATATGGCACAGGCTCCATGAAGAATGAAAAAATAAATAAAAAATATATATGTTTTTTTTTTTTTCACAGAATTGATTCAAATCGGCCGAATTGATTCGCGGGCCAGATCAAAACGTGTCGCGGGCCACATCTGGCCCGCGGGCCTTGAGTTTGACAAATGTGACTTAAACTAAAAAAATAAAAAGTTTAAAGTGGACCTATTATACTTTTTGACTTTTATGACCTTGATTTATAGTCATGTTTAACCACACACAGAGCCGAGTGTGGAGCAGACTGCTGTGCTCGCTAGGGTGAGAGGAAGAGTGTCCCGAAAATCTACATGGTTTTTTGTGATGTGATTCGTGTCAGGTTGCTCTATAGCAGTTTTTAACAAGAAATTAAGACCAGAAAAGTAGTATAATAGGAGATCTTTAAATACACTGGTACACATACATTGAGATATAATTATTATTTTATATTAAATATTTTGGAAGCTTTATCCCAAGCTGTTTTGTTTAGCTTAAACCTAGTGCTGAATTAGTGGCTTATTAGAACATGCTTAGTATTAAAAAGGTAGTTACAATAAACTACACCTTTTTCGTTTAACAGACACACATTTCTTTTCTTGTTATTTTCCCCTCCCCTAATGCCATCATTTATTTATTTTGAGCTATTACTCTTTAATTCATCTACAAATGAGCTATTTTCATAATAATCCAACTTTTTCTGTATTCAAAGATAATGGGGAGCATGATGGGACCCAGTACTTACTTTTTGGGCTCGTAAAAGTCCATGGCTCTTTTGGTTTTGTTGTAAGCAGCGACCTTGAAGGGTACTATCTCCAGGGTGATGAGGCCTGGAGCCATAGTGAGGACCTTGGCCCCGTGGGTGGGCTCATACAGGTCCTTTCCGGTGTCGGGGTGCGGCATGCCCGCAGGGTCACGGCCCACGATGTAGAAGTTAGCTCCGGCCACCATTCGAGCTCTGCAATGCCACTGAACCTGAATACAGGGGAACAAAATAAAAGTAGTACTGTTAATATACTGATGTATACTGATGCCACTTGGTTCTTGCCTATGCATTTCGATACTTTGCATTTTCATGTTGGGCTACAAGACCAGTAGTTTCTTCTCAAGTTGGAAAAGATAGGCTTTCAGTGTGTGGCGAAAGAATAACACTGGAGAGGGAGTTTTACTATTTAAGTGGCAGGCAGACTGTGGGTATATGTTGTTATTAAAGGGTAAACCAGGTCAAAGCAATAAGGCTGGAGTTGTGTCTGGCTCTTTAAAACCTCCCATTCAGAATAACAATATAAATATAATTTACGGCCTAACTCCACTAGCCGCCAATCTGCTCTCAATATTTTGCATCGTGGCTTTCCCATTATCATCCGCGAATGATTAAAGATTCCCAGCTACACAGCTACGCTCAATCACACAAAGTGGTTTTGCGTATAGCAATGAGACACTAAACGGAGCGTTCTCTAGACAATTGTCATTCCCATTTCCTGCCATTTTTCACTCACTTTGTCATATACACACACCAAATATATGGCCGTTCTCCTCCCTGTGTCAGTTATCATTACTCAGTACTAACGTCACATTTATTTTGTCCCATGTCAATCTGAAGAAAACATTACGACTCATTTGGAAAGAAATTTCAATTATGTACCTGCACATTACTTGGTCTTATCATTACCTCAGTTGGGCCGGCATACATCATGGGTGAAGGGAAGATGGCTACGATGGTAGTGTCTGGATTGAGGACGCCCTCCTCCAGAACGGCAGCGTGTTGCTTCATTCTCCAGGGCAGCGGCACATCGTCGTCCTTGGTCCAGCCGCCCAGTGGGTGGAGCAGCAGGACGGGCCGGCGGTAGCCTCGCTCGATCAGACGTTTGTGGGTGTCCTGCATCAGCAGAGCGTGGCCGTTGTGCACCGGGTTGCGGAGCTGGAAGGCAAATACAGCATCTAGAGATCGAGAGAAAGGGTGAGCAAATTACCCAGAGGTCCATGGATCGTAACCATCCTCTGCTACCGGTGGCTGGTATTACATCTATGGTGCCAACTATCTCTACCATTGTGTCCTTGAGCAAGACACTTAACCCCAAACTGCTCCAGGGGCGCTGTACTATGGCTGACCCTGCGCTTTGACCCCCTCCGAAGTGTGGTAACTTGAGAGGGGACATGCGAAAAGACGAATTTCAATGTGCCTCGTGTAAATTGACCAATATAGATAAGTTAACTTCTGTACAAAACAAATGTAACACAATATACCCAAAGATAATGAAGCAGCAAAGTTCCCAACCACTGAAAAACCAACATACAGTTAATGACTGAATCACACCAGCTTTCAATCCCACAACTTCCCTAATCTCCCATTCACCTTTTCCCAAAGAATAAACAAAGAATACAAGTATTGACATGCGTGGGCTACCGAGAGTGTCTTCCCCTTTTTGAGAAAAAAATAAAAAAGGTAGCAGTTAATAAATAATATACTGTGTCAATAACACATCTTTTTCAAGACATCATCACCATTTCAATCAGGTCTGACAGAACATAAACAGGGGGACTAAAGAGAGCTTGGCCCGTTACCTGCATTCATCTCTTTAAACTTCTGCTTGAGCTCGGTGGGTGTCAGTCGGTACTGATCCAGTCCATCGTTCCAGCAGATCTTGTCCAGAACCTGCAGGTCTCCCCCGACCAGCCAGTCCCCACTCTCCATCACCATCTGAAATACAAGTCACAATGATCATGACAGGGAAACACCACTCCAACATGATCCAGACTTAAGACACCATGCTTCATAAAAACTTCACTGTGCTGGAACCAGGCCAGCGTGACGTCTAATAAAACTCAAAGAGTTATTATCCCGTTGCAAACGTCGGAGACACACCGGCATAAATCAAAGACTGCATGTCGTTAAACCGTCAACAAAACTCTGGCATGCCTGCACTCTTCTGCTCTCGGCCACATGTACTACTTTAATTTCAGTAACAGAGCAGAGACAAAATCATATCGAATTCCACAATATAACCTGGGGATGAGCTCATGACCACATTTGGAGAGACTTTTTTTTTTCCCCCCTCAGGAGATTAATCCAACAATGTCACAGAAGTGCTCAGGACCCAGGCAAAAAGCTGCTTTTGTTTTAGGCAATATCTTTGGCCGGCCTCTTGTGGCATTTATGAGACTGTGGCTAGAGTTACTGAACACTGGCCCTGTGTGATGTTAATGTGATACAAAGTGACAATTCTCTACAGGCTTCGCTATTAAAAGAAGCACAGCTCCGGCACTGAGGCAGAGGAAAACTGAAAACAAGGGCCACAAATGAAACCTGAAGTGTGTAGGCGTTTGCGAAAACCCGAATTTGGAAGTTGATAAAAAAAGATGTCGCTTGACGTGTAATTCATCATGTGAAATAATACAAAGAAAAACCTCTTTGATATCCATACTTCACAAACCGATTTCAGCTTGATCTGGCAAACTATACAAAAAAAAAAGTTGTCAGCAGCAGAGGTGTCTACGTGATGGGAACAATAACCACTTGGCTCGGTCGTAAGAAGTTTTCGGGGATTGTGTTGTGATTTGTTTTCCACACTCCAATTAATCCAATCTGTCCGCTGCTGGCGCGAGAAGAGTCATGAAAGATGCTTAACAGTCATATTCTTTGGAGAGATCATCGGCACAGAAAAGGTCGCAATTTATTTTCCTAACATAAGTGAATGGAAAACATAATGTCTGAGTGGATATATCAAAGGAGCAGGACTCCACGTGCACATGTGCTCTGTTTAAATCGTTGAGGTGCCCCGGGACTTCACATGGGGAAAGAAAGGGGCCCGGCCAAATAAACAGCCACTACACCATAGTTTCCGATGAAGGGGGCTCCTGTCTGACTGACGGACAGGTAAACAGGAAGAAAGGGATTAACCACACATGGTTGGTTCCTGGTTGGATAGAAAGGGTTGGAGCTACCAGCGCAGAGGGGTGTGTTGACAGACTGGCTCCGGCGCCGAGAGTTAAACATAAGCTCACTGCAACCACTAGTCACACTTCAAAAACGAGCCATAAGAATAATCAATAAAGCTGGATATTATGATCACACCAACCTCCTCTTTTCATATTCCCGTATCATAAAGTTCAATGACCTGGTTGAATATCAAGTTGCACAAATCATGTTCAAAGCTAGAAATAAACTGCTACCAGGTAACATACAAAAACTTTTCTTTGACCGAGAGGGGGGTTACAATTTGAGGCAACAGTTAAACTTTAACCCATTGATGACTATGGCAATCTAGGATGCATGTCCTTAATGCCTGAGGGTTTTCTGAAAAAATAGTACGAATTGTCAAGTCTACCAAAACCTTAATATCTAAGCCTGTGTAGCACATAGAAACATGAAATAAAATACATTTAAAAGTTAAGGTTCACAGGTTTTATTTAAACATGCTCCCTTAGCGCTTACAAACCAACAAATATTTCTAAAAATCGTCAAAATTAGATTAATTAGAAAATTATTAAATATTGTTAATAAATAGATGCAATGTGTTGTGTGGTTTTCGTCAGTAGTCTATAGTAGACCTTGATTCTGCGCACCAAACGCCACTAACTGTTCCGTCGTCGACATAGCCGGCGTATTTTTATTATTATTTTGTTTTATTTTTTTATTTTTTATTTTTTTGATTGACGTGATTTTCGGCAAACCACACAACTTTTGGGTGGTCACGTGGTCTTAAAAAAATCAACAGAACCCACCTCTTGTGTATTTGAACCAATGACAGTGCATTCTATGCTGGGAATGCCATGAAAATTAGATAAAGTAATAATGCTGCGCGATGCAGCATCAGGCAGGAGAGCCAATGTGGCATCGCGCAGCAGCCGTCATCAATGGGTTAAGACACTGGCGGTACGCACGACTTTAAAATGTCATTGCATCTCAATTGGGGGTGTGAAACTGTGGAATGGGATGAGCACGGAGCTAAAGCAATGTCCAGACATGATCCAGTTTAAAAAAAGGTTCAAAGCAATGATTTTCATAAGGTACAGGGATGAGGGTGTGAAGTAAGAGGGTAATTATAATTATATGGATATATATATATATATACTAATTGTATAGATATGTATGTAGATATGGATATATTGATTGTTTATAAATATAAATATAGATATATGCATTATATAAATATATAAAATATAAAAAATGTTTAGTATATTAAGTTGTATGTAATTGGCAAATATAGTATCGCCAATAGTACAGAGAATATAGATAAGAGAAGCGAATATAATTGTTGTTTTTGTTTTTATTTTATTTTTTATTTTATTTTTATTTTATTTTTTTTATTTAATAAATATTTTGATTTTTAATTTTTTTTTTTAAGGAAAGGGGTAGGATTAAATAAGTGTATACTTCTTCCTGCTCCTTTTCAGGCATATGTATTGTATTTCCATGCTTTTCATTTTCATTTTGTTTTGTATGTGGATGTCTGAAATAAACTAAAAATCAATCAAATCAAAATACAACCTATGTACACACACACACACACACTATTTTAATGAGTGACACCTTAATCATAGCGGGCTGAACACACATGTTCAGCTGTCACAAGCTAGTCAGGATAAAGAACGACCGTTGTGGAAATACAGAGCACTCAGCATGCGTTTACAGCCAGCTCTTGAGGCATCAAGTGTTGACACTGGACAGACATGGTACCAATTTATGAAAACTGGCAGCCTCCTGCACCGTCAAACATTATACCAAGCCAGATTTAATCACAAACAAGGTGTGACAGAAAATATATGTGCTATGATTAAAAATGACAACCAAGAGCGGCAAAATATTGAGACAGCTGTGGTCTAGTGTACAGCATAATCTTCTCCTTTCAGAATTTTAAGCAGCATAGGGATTTATAATGAGGTTTACAATTAGGTTGACACTTAGTCTGACCACATGGAGTGAAATCCCCAAATACCGCGTGGGTTACTATTAGTTTTTGTCTCCATTGCCACCATTGCAAATATACAAGTGGCAACCAACTGCACTAATCCTGGAAAACAATGGGACTTAAAATTAGTCAGCCATGCAACTTTTAAAAGTAACCTTGCACTCAAGTCAACGCAGATGGAATTATAAAAAGACAATCTGACGACCATCTTCGTCTGCAACACCAGACAGCCTCGAGCCAAAGCCACTTTCCGCAGGATCATTTCAGGACGTTATCTCGCCACCGCGTCTACCTGAGCCCCCACAGCAAGTCGATAGGAGACAGATGGAAACAATTCCCTGGGTATATTTGGAGATGGGTGGCGTGAGTGGAAAAGATGGTAACTGGCAGGGATTCCAATGGCCTGTTGGTACATTCTCAAACGCATTTGAGCGAGAGACTCAGAATCCAAATATAACACCTGCAAAATGAGGAGTGGACCAAAAAAAGATCAAGTGATTACCACCGGGCGTCCTGACAGACTGTGAGAAAAGCTCCCCCACTCTTCCATCTATTCAGTCTTTCCATAAGCAGTGTGAAAAGGCCAGCTCGGATCTGTGTTCTATCAAGAGCCCGATCCAGGGAGGGCCGTTTGCTTTCACATGCAGTGTTTATCACATAGTTTGCGCTTTTAAGGTTCTCTGTAGCATTTGCAAAATATTTGCTTATACTGTCAATTCTGTTTGCAGAGAGTAAAAACTGTGAGCCCCAATGTGTCATCTCAGCGACATACCTTGATGTAGGGGTGGTCCTTGCAGTTTGTGCCCCACTGGCGAGCACATCGCTCTTCCTTGCGATGTTCGTAAAACTCTGGGTTGCGTAGGATGGCCACTCGCCTGCCCTCGTAGACCAAGGCTATAGCGGTCACACCGTCTAACCGCTCTTTATCGGCAGTGGACACCGGCAGCACCACAGGCACTGACAGGTTGATGACGCCACCTAAGACAATTGAGAACCGGGAACAGTTTTATGAGAGGAACAGAAAGCTACTATGGAGAAAGATAATATATCAGGGCTGAACCCGACTGGGAAGTGGGCCCACCATAGCTAGCAACATGCCTGTTTACAGAGCCATGGCTGTGTATTAACACTGGATTATTTTTTCCAACAGTATGGGCAGGTAGCAAATTGTGAGGAGATGATCACTGATTTAGACAAAAGTGATTTGGACAACAAGCGTTCTCCAGAATCAATGACTCGAACTTTAAGAAGTTGAAACCTAAGATTGTTGGCTTGAAAAGGATACTGAATAATTAATGACTAATTGTTGCTCGAAAATAAATGTAAGTGCGGCACTCATCATTGTATTATCTGTACCATAACAGCACACAGTCCAAGCTACAGAAAACGGCCACAATGTGGTGTTGATGACCACTAGTAACACTACGGAGCAAGGTTGTTGCCACAGATTTCAAGCTATTCCACTTATGGAAGTAGACCGAGATGTGTAGAGGCATTGCACAATATAAAATTATTATTAAAAATCAGCTTGCAAAAGTCAAACGAGTAGGGAGGATGCATCAACACGATTATTAGATCTATGTTAATGAGTTAACTCCACAGGGCAGCTTTAATATCAGATAACACATCAAGGGGGAGTAAAATGCAAAAGGGTCTTAATGCAAAGCATTAGGACACTGAGAACAGACATCCAACAAAAGACAGGATAACAGCTCAACCGTTCTAATGGAGTTTCCATTATTTACCCCTCCAGGCTAAACGTGGAATATACAGCTAAACCACAGGCTACAGTGAGTCTTCAAAGCTGCAACTTAAGAAGCCAGTGGAGAAAGAAATCCACTGTTAAGCTGAGCTGGATCTTGACCCTTTCTCTTTTTCATGATTTAAGCTGTGTACTGACAGGGCTTTGGTGGCGGGTTTATTTTTGACATCCAGGTTGATGAAAACATTTGGAGCGGCACGCTTTTCACATCACATCAGATCAAATGCAGTGGAAACAGGAGGGGACTATGGCTGACTGTTGCTGGCCCCCGACCCCCGGCTCCCTCTGGAAACCTCTTCTCGTCCCCTCTGTCACAGTGTAGCGCGCACAGCTGCTTCCAATAAAAACGCAAAGACACAGGACTGCCAAATGTCCGAAGCAGGAGAGACACAAGCATGAATTTGTGTCTCTCTTGTTTATTTTTGCAGGATTATTTGATTAGTCAAACGTGCAGTTTTTTCTGCTGCTCGACCAGCGTCAGTGTTTTATTGTGAATGTGATCAATCCTTTCATTGTGATTCTTTCACTCTCAAATCCCTGGAAGGAAGTGAAAACGGACAAATGGCGGTGTGCGGTGTCAATCAATACAGGCCTCTTCCTCTGTATCCCCTCTCTCTCCTGACAAACAGGAAAAGTGGAATCAAGATCTTTTGACATCAATGTATATTTTTGCCTCTCTCTGTCCAGACAGTTGGGCTTCTCAGGATAGCCATCTCTCCCCTGGGGAAAGAACATGAGTCGTCTTTGATTTTGTTGAAGTTGAAACATTTTTGATGACTTTATCCTTCAGTGAGGAGAGTGGTTGTAAAACACACCTGTCAAGAGCTAAAAATGAATACAGGCTATCTTTTATTTTATTTCATCTTTCAACCCTTTTTATGTATTTTTCATTGTGTGTGTGTGTGTGTGTGTGTGTGTGTGTGTGTGTGTGTGTGTGTGTGTGTGTGTGTGTGTGTGTGTGTGAAACGAGATGTTTGGCATTACAACACACAACCGAGGTTTGGGTGGTCATATGGGCAATAAAAGTAAATTGACTTTTTCTTGGACTCTCAAACAATACATGAGAAATTGCTGTAATTACACCAAGAGACTTTATAACCAATGTGATATTCGTTTTCTAGAAAGGGCCACAAAGACCAAGGCATTCCTGAGACTTGGGTGCACATGGACTTATTACTTCACCAATATAATATTCAACATTGTCGTTCTTAAAACCCTTACATCTAAATCCACTTGATTCCAGATTATATCAATGTGTATCCTGGTTAAATTGGACTTCACTGCTGTATAATGGAGCACGTCTTAGCACATCAGTATGCCAAACAGTATGAAATATGATTTGTGGTTTGCCGGGACACATGCAGGGAGTATTTGTTAATCTACTTTAACGCTCCATCTGATCACAGTGCTCCGCTTTTTGGGGGGGGGGGGGGGGAATAAAGCATAAAATGTTGGCGAGAAACCTGAAGACATTTTAGTTTGACTGACAAAAATAGCAAGAAACTCCCATGAGTTAACCCTTTGGATATGAGCTAGGTAAAGTGAAATGGACAGGCTAACTTATGACCATAGACCATATGTTGCTGCCCACAGTGCCCTATGTATAGAACATATGGAGGAATGATGAAGAAATGTACACTACAGACATGTACACTGTCCCGACAGAGGCACGTCCGCTATTTCCATTCTGTGTGCGTTCATCTCCATCTAGTGCCTTCTCTTAAGTACAGCAACACTGCATTTTTCTTTAAACGTTCCTTCCCCCAAAATACATAAACATCTTACCATCCAGCAGACAGTCAAAGTGAAGACACTGCAAATACTCTCTCTCTCTCATAAAGCCATTCAGAGGAGTGGCCCAGCCTTCAGCCAGCACCTGCACCCACTGCATGTCCACCTGAGGAATATATGCATTCACATATAGTAGGTTACATACACATGCACTTTAAACTTCTCATTTTTTGCAGGTCAAATGAAAAGGATATAGGTAAATGTACCAATGAGTAGATAAAGAACTTTTCTAAATACAGTGCATGTAAAGGCTATCACCAGTTTTTTGGCTAAATATATTTATTAAGCTTTATCCATATTAAAAGGTAGAGTCAGCGAATCTGGAGAATATTTGTGGTCAAAAACACTTTGTCAAAATCAGTGAATATCTCCTCGTGATCTGATACCCCTGCCTAATGTGGGCACACTTTAAAAATATCCAGTGTTAATACAAAGCCTATGCTCTGTAAACGGGCAACACGGCGTTTATAGAGCCTAGGCTGTGTATTTACACTGGATTTTCTATTTCAGCACACAAGGTATGGACGGATAGCAGATCATGTGGAAATATTCACTGATTTTGAGGAAAATGTTTTTGAAGACAATACTCCAGAATTGCTGACTCCACCTTTAAAAGAGAAAATCAGAGGCACCTTTCCAATCTGCACAGCAGGAAGAGTCTCTGCATCAGCCTTAGCTAGGTCCAGTTTATTCTCCTGGACGTACAGCTCTTTCACTTCGTAAGAGGCATCAATCGGAACTATATCCTACAGAATCAGACGAAAGAAAATGGATCATTAGAAATAAATAATCACAAAACATCCTGCAAAGTCAAGATTTTTGTGAAGGTTTACCATTCACTTGGTAAATATTAATTTACATCGTTCAGTGCAGATTCGGTCAACGTTGATACGAAATATGATGCGCCACTGCCACCTTGTGGCCAACAGAGGAAAGACAGCATTTTTATGTCTCATGAATGGACTTATGGTCACACAGCTAATCTGTAAAGGGGACCATAGCCAGTAAAAACAACAGCAGCAGATTTGAAATGTAATTCATATATTTTAAACAAGCAGGATATGTTTCCTCCTCTCACCCTTTCCTGAAGGAGGTCAATAAGTTGTTGTATGCACTCATTCACATTGCAGGAGTCGGTCTTCAGCACCAGATCCGGAGCCTCTGGCTTTTCGTACTCCGAGTCAATTCCAGTGAAACCTGACACAATGAAGAGAATTAAATGCACTGAAGTATATATTCGATAGAAAGAATACAACTCCTAATATACATACATATACATGATTTGATATACACATGAATATATACATGATTTGAAATTAAGATTTGAGATGAACACACAATGCTTAAACCACACCACTTCTCCAAAAATAGTGTGACTCTAAAAAACTCTAATTCATGATCAGGCAATCATGCTTAATAACTGCTCTGTCAATACCTAAGAATCAAGAATTATTAACGAGTGGGTTAAGTTTGTCAGGCTAACACCATTGATTAGAAAGCAGTTACTGGTACATCAATTACAATAAATGGGAATTATTTTCGATCAGGTCAGGAATAAATTCCATCACATTATTTAAACAAGGCCCAACCTCCCTATGGCAGACTCTCAAAAGGTTGAACTACTCTACAGAAATGACACAAAACTCAGGAAACTGGGTTGAGACCTCACTGTTGCAAATGTGACAAGAAACACTTCCTGTAAGAGTGAGACATCAGTTTTATTGCCACAGTCCTTTCTGAGGGATTTGATAGCAGATGTCACCACTGATAAAAATGTAAATGCATTGTCAATGTGTCAACTGAGCAACAGGGCACTAACTAAACAAAAAAAGCGGGGTTTGAATTCATAGTTGTGATGCACAGCACATAAACACCTCTTATCTCCCCCGCTCTGGCTCTCTTGTACAGCCCCTTCACATCCCTCTGCTCACAGACATCCAGTGGAGCGTCCACAAACACCTCAAAGAAAGGCAGCCCTGCAGCCTCGTGGATCTTCCTGGCATTGAGACGATCCTTAAAGACAATAATCAGATACAGAGTTTGGTACTCACACGGTTAAGGAAAAGAGTTAAAGAACGATAGCATGGTATTATGCCGCATTAGGTTTGGTTTTTATACCAATCAAAATGACTGTGGTTTTCTGCTGCAAGAGGACACCATTCATCACAGTGTGCAGTGAACAAGGTACTTCTATATCAGCATGCACAGCTCAGAATTATCTTCAAATAACAGATAGGGAAGTGAAAACAGAGTCACATTGTTGCACTGCAAGTGGTGTAATCCAGAACTTGCTGTAGGATTTTTTTTTTCCTGGTTCAAAATGAACACTGATAACTTCCTATTATAACTTAACTATTAATAACAATTCAAAATGGTGAGCCAAATAAGTTTGAAATTTAGATCAGGAACATAGAAAAATCTTGTCTCCAAAAGATCTGCTTTATCATGCTGCGTCATCACATCACAACATCCATTGTTGGAACCGGCATCATCAATTTTAGCAGGATAATGATGATAATCTGTCATGTCAGCAGCAACATCAACCATATGGATCCGTAATCAATCCAAAAATAGATTTGATAGATGAACTCGACAATGCTGTACAGCGGCTGATTTACTTTCAGCTTAGAATACAACTGTACACAGAACAGCCATAATTGATCTACAGTGTACGGCTAAATAATGGTTTTATGGAGAGAGATCAGCGAGTTCTTTGCAGAGACTCACCCTGCCGTAGGGAGAGATGAAGCTGGCAATGCAGACCAGCCCAGCATCAGCAAAAAGCCGGGCCACCTCAGCAATGCGTCTGATGTTCTCTTCACGGTCCTGTGGGCTGAAGCCCAGGTTTCTGTTCAGCCCCTGACGGATGTTGTCCCCGTCCAGTGTGTAGCAGGGGATACCGTGACACACCAGGTACTCCTCCAGAGCCATGCTCACTGTGGTCTTACCTGCACCGGACAAACCTTGGCGCAAAAAATTACACATTTTTTTTAAAACAGCTTTTGAAAACAGCTATAAGAGGATATACGGGGGTTTGGAACAGAACACCCTGAACTTTTATCTCTGATATTTCAAAACCTACCACTTAGCCAAACGGTGCATCCTCGGAACCCTCCTCTCGTACCAACAACCTGCCCACGCTTGTTTCGGCTGACATGATGCGCTTGATAGGTGACATTGGTTGCACGTTGCATTCCCTGAAATGATACAGATTTACTGTGAATTCAGCCCAGATTTAAAAAAGTAAAAAAAATACATTTGCTGGTGAAAATGAGCACAGCAAGCCTTACAAACTCAAGCATGTTGAAAGATACTTTACAATGTGATTTGTAATCATAATGTGTTACACTCACGTGTGTTCATTTGAAGTGTGTTCGATATTATAAGGAGAGCATGGAACATGTATGTACAGCTGACAGTACCGATTATTTTTTTATTATCCATGACTGTATTCATTATTTCTCGATCAGTCACATCGTTTATAAAATGTTTTTTTATTTATTTTTTAAAGGCAATATATTCAATGTGCTTGTCCAAACAAAGCTAACCATCATATATGACTGTGAAAGTTAACACAAAAACAATCGATTAACAGAATTCTTTCCAACTATTTGGGTTATACTTTTGAGAGTGTGTCTAATTGTTTGTGTTGTTTAATGCATGTTGGAGTAGCCTACCACAATGGGTGATTTAATGTTTTTTCATCTTTAACCTTGGGAACCGTAAATACTACATTTAAGAGTTAACGTAATATGTTTAATCATCAATCAATCGAAGAGGAAACAGTCGATGCCCTTTAATTAAATGCATTAGCACTCAGCTGGTTAGCCACGGCGTTGCTAGCACCCATGGCTTTAAATGTAGTTAGCATTACTGTATAGCAGTTAGCTGATTAGCTAGCAAGCTAGCTGTTTGACCAGTTGGCCTGTTTATTCATTATAAGCTGGTCAGTGGTGGTGGAAGAGGACGCAGGTGCGGACGTGATGAGTCCATTTGATGAATTATATCAACTTAACTGATGGAAACTCACCCAGTTCTCAGCGGCGTTGCTGAGCTTCTGTTTCTTGCTTGAGTTGCCGAACGTCTCCATGGCGGGCGACAGTCAGCGGTTAATTCAACTGGTTATACCTCTTTCAAAACACACAGCACTGCAGAAACCGGTTTTGCTTGATAGCACTTTTGTGTCTTGTTTTGTTTTTGTAACAGGTTTCTCCAATGAATGGAGGATCCCTGAGCCGGGGAGCCTGCTGGCACGACAACCGGGAAGAGCTCTCCCAGCAGCAGCAGCCACGTCACCAGCGACGCAGTGACGCACTTCCTCCGCCAGTGGTGAGTTCGGTGATTATGATTTTGTGTGTCAGTTTAGTTTCGTCATCGTGTCTCATCATCACCTCAGTTATAGGCATAGGGTCTCATCATCACCTTATTTAGGCTATATACAGTCTATGCCATCACATTCTCAATGGCATTACTGATCTGATGCCAGCCCCTGCAAAGCAAGGACAATTACAGTTATCAATAAGATATAGGTTAATATAGACTAATTGACTTATTTGGAATGTGAAGGAAAGACGGCTGTTTCCTGACATTGCTAGAAATAGCCTATGTGAACATGATATAGGCCTAGGCTAGCCTAAAATATATTATATAACATATAGCCTATAATAAATTAGCCTATTTGTTCTAGGCCTATGGATTTTTTTTAAATGCTTATGATATGATACATTGTTTTAAATGGTGCAAGTAGAATTTGGTTTAACTTAATAAAAAAAAAACATCTACCTAGAAACCATAGATAATAAAATATCCTGCCTGTTTACCTAACAGTTTTTAAATGAGGATAGCTTATTTCAGAACCTATTATTTTTAAATAAGCGCAGTTACAGGGCGATGGCTGTGCTGATTACAGGACAGTTACTGTGAATTAAAGGGGATGCGAGGCTGGATGCGGAGGCTGGATGGATGAGAGAATGTGTGGTGCTTTGGGGAGGAGCGCTCCCTGTTAAAGCGAGCGGCACTGTCGTGTATTTGCCTCAGTCGAGCCTGAGCAGAGCAGCGATCGAACAGGGCGCAGCATCGGGGATTCAAGGAACTGCAAGTGCAGGAAGAGGCACGAAGAGGCCCGAGCAAGCCAGGTAGGATGCTACAAACTGTGCAACATGTGTATACACAGACAGATCCTCATCTTCTCGTCGGCATGTGTAGGGTTGCATGTGTTTAATAGACGAATTGTGGCATTCATGTGTGGTCTGTAACGGGATGGTAGCCGGACTTGATTTTATAGGCTATCTCCTGATGACAATCAACTTTGTTTTTATCAGTCTCGATCACAGATACCGGATAGGAATTTTAGTAAACACAATCAATCTTTTTCATTTGTAATAGGCTTATAGGGCTAATATTGGTTGGCTATACATTAATGGATAAAGTTGTATTTGGTAAATCATAGACTTGAGCTGGAAGACTGTGTGTTTATGGTATGTTGTCAGTATATGCTACAGCATCTCATTGTGATTCATAACCAAGTTGTCACATATGAAGCTCTGACACCTCTAAATGCAAACCAAAAACATAATTTCTATGATGGTAGCCTACCCAGTAAACAGACATATGCTTGTACAGTGGTGCCTTGCTTTAATGCCTTTTTAATAATTCAGTTCCCAACCGCAATGCCTTGACTGTAAACGAAATGGCTTAATTACAGGACATGGAATGACCTGTTGCCCCACCCAGTAGCCTCATATGGAACATGCTGTTTAAGCCTGTGTGTGGGGCCACTGTGCTACACCCCAAAAGTAAACTTCAAAACTGGCTGTTCTACACACACATCACATGTGACAGACTGCCGCCCTGTAATATATGGGAGGCATGGGAGACACCCAGTCCTGACTCTGACATTACTGCCAGTATCCACCCCACATGTGGTTATGGTACCCAACAAGTAGGTTTTGCTCAATGTGCAGTGTGATCACTCTGGCTTGTAAGCTATAAAAGAGGACGTCTTTTTCACAAAAGCGACACGATTTATTTGTTGTGTCAAGAAAGAGTATGTTTTTGTGTTTTGATGAACAGCTTTGGGCAGAGAGCTAGTGTTATACAGTAGTCATGGCATCAAGTGAGTAAATATCAGTGTGCTAAACCCAAATTTGCTCTTGCCTGTCGTTCACATTGATTTCATATTTTATTTACTGCTATATTAATATTCATTATTGCTAATGACAACTGTACAATTTCCTCTGCTGCTTTGATATCAACCTCCCCTATTCCTACAAGTAGGCTATGCTTCTTATACTTTTACTATTACTATGATCGCCATCTGCTATGCAGCTACTTATAATAATAATAATTATTGGTAGAAAATAACTAATTACAACAACTCATGCACTACCTAAGCACAACATTGACATTCTACTTTACACAATTACAATTACATTTCAGAAGCAAACTTTGATTGTCCAAAACATTTAGTGGACAACTATAAATATTTTGTTGATCAAGAATTAAGCTAGATGCTCTTATGTAATATGATATTTCACATTAAACTAATATACAGTATCAATCACTTAATATTAACTTCACATCAACTACTAAAACATTAATGCATCAGCAATAACATATGAATAATATAGTACAACATAATATAACACTCAGGCTATATTTGTATGCAGAACAAGTTATTCTCCTTTTCTAACTTAAGGGAATAGTTTAGTATCTTTTATGTGGGGTTGTATGAGGTTGGACTACTTAGTTTAGTTAGTGTTTTACCTTATGGAGATGATGATCAGTGCAGTAGTAGGGGAGACCTGGGGCAATTGAAACACTTTTTGGTTTTAGTGTCATTACTCAAAAACCTCTTGAACTATTTAGATAATTTGTTTTAATTAGGCAATTTGCCGCCAAACAGTTGTTTATTTTTGTTTTCTTGTGTCTCTTGAAAAAGTTGAGGAACTGATTGGCGGATGTACAAAAAATAGACTCTTGTCTAGTGGCAAACTAAAGGTGGGGAAATAATCTCAGTTTAGCGTTGATTGAACAGATATTTTAGGCAAGCATTTAAGTGAAGAGAAAAAATTTTCTTCTTCTGGCCCACCTGCAAGAGTTCATGGCTGACTTCTGCTACAGCGACGTCTCCCCCATACTCTTTATAGTGACTGCACTGATCGCCATCTCCATAACGTAACACATTAACTATGTCTGAGTACCCCAGACAAACCCACTTCAAAAACACTGAACTTTCCCTTTAAAGGTCGAGTCAGCGATTCTGAAGAATGATTTATGTCAAAAATACTTTTTGTAAAAATCAGTGAACATTTCCTCATAATCCGCTACCTGTTCATACTGTGTGCACATTTAAAAATAACAGTGTTAATAAACAGGATCTGTAAACGTGGGCATGTTGCTAACTATGGTGGCCCCCTTTGTTTCCGTAGGCTATATTCCAGTTTATGAACAGCCTTTAAAAAAAAAATTCAACGCACACACAGTATGGTCAGCTATCGATCATGAGGAGATATTCACTGATTTTGATCAAAAGTGATTTTGTCAACAAGTCAGAATCGCTGACACCTACACCCGCAAGGTACAGTTCACTCAAAAATACTTATACTTCATTTAAGTAACATATTTAAAAAAAAATGTAGCTTTAATGGAGTTAATTAATTAGTTAATTAATAAGAAAAACTATATAAAAATATAATTTTCTGCACTGATCGTCTCATTTGCTGTTACAGGTCATTTATGATCATCAGAGGAAAAATGAGACGGTTTCAGAAATATTAAAAAGTTCCTCGTAGCACCTTTAAGGAGATCTGTTTTAATGTAATCCATCAAAAAAAGAGCTATACAAACCTGTCAGACAGTTCAATCATCCTTCAGAGATACTTTTGACATTTACAGTGTTAACAAAATAAAGCCATTCATATTGGATGACAAAACAAAAAGCCTGAACCTGATGTAGTGCTGAACATGTAGTTTAAATTTCAACTTTAAAACAAGTTTTTAAACATATGTGGCCAACTTCTCTGTTCAGGGCTGGGCCACCTCTGATGTGACTTATTTTTAACCATTCCTTTGATGAAGACCATCAACATGACGTGAAGAAGAAAATGAGTGGACAGCAATAGTAGCATGTTATTATGAAGGCCCCAAAATGGAGTCAAAGCCCTTGCAACCCTGGAGTAAAATACAGCCTTCAAGGCAACTGGGTGGCTTTCTCTTGAAATAGCTTGAGTGAGTGGAGCCAGCCAAGTTATCCATTACGGACTGTGACCATGTGGAATAGGTTTTTCTGCCAGTTTTCCATCACCACCCATCCCTTTAGAGTGCCATGGTTGCTCGGGCTGGTGGGAAAACACTGTGTACTGTACACTAGGGAGGAGGGGGGTCGGTGGAAAAAAAAGGAGAGGCTCTGATGACTTCACATGTGCAGTCTCATAATAAATAAATATGGCTCCCATGTTTTTAATATGATTATTATCATCTCATACATTAAAAAAAGAGGGAGAAAAGTGCACCCGAACACAGAAAGTATTGGTCCTTCTCAACAATTTTGGACAATAAAGTCAATATTTCTAAGTATGCTCTCCATAAGCCCAAAGAAAACTGCAGCAGTGGTCAATAGTTCAAATACTCAGAATAGCCTAAAATATGTCTGCATTTCCCCAACAACTGGCCTCATGTGGCTGCATGAATAATAACTAGACTGCTTCACATCGAGTTGACTTTTGATATCCACCGTCTTTTAGTCACCTTAACTAAGTATGTGTGAAATGTCGCTCTTGTCCTGTGAAATTGTAGTTTCAACAAAACCATCCTACCTCAAGGTCCTCTTTAAACATTATCATTCAGTCTTCTTGTGTGCTTATCTTTATAAGCCAATTGCAACATGGACAAGATGTCCTCAGTGTGCCATGTATGAAATCAAAACAGCTACTGGTGCATGTAGGCGAAACTGTAAAGACAGCATTTTATAATAACCCCCCAGAGGCTTAATAACAGGTGTCTTTAATTCCCCGCAGATGAATGAGGCCTAATATACTCTCAATGGGGATCCAGAACATGGGCGGGGGCAACAGCATAAATAGAGTACAAATAGTTTTTAACAATTATGAAAACTCTATTGATGAAGACTTGAGAGCCAATAAAAAGTTAGCAAGTGGAACTTGATTTGGGACTGTTTTGTCAATCAGTCGTTCCGTTATCCTAACCAAGTAGTTTTAGTAAACTCAACTTAAAAGCAGTGTTTCCATGCCCACTCAAAGTGTGTGAGTTGCACCTCTCTGACTATGGGTGTGGTCAAAAGACATCTCTGCGGAATGGTGAGAAATTGTCATTTGTAGCTGATTTTAATTAGCTGTTAAGCAAAGAGGTGGTAGATCTCATTCAGCCATGATACATTTGTAACTGCTTTGGAAAGCACATACAACAATGCCATGCTGATAAGGATGCCAGATTAGGCATCATTGGGTCACAAGAAGTTTTGGAAGGCTATAATAACCAACATATGTTGTCCTTTTGATTGGAGGACTTTTAGGTCAAGTTTTAACATTAAAAACAAGCTGTGTTATAATGTCCATGAAATATTCCGGTGTCAAAACACTACAGGCCCTGTAATAGTGTTTCATTAATCAAAGCAGTAACAGGATGTATCCGTCTCACTAATGTTTAATTACAGACTTAAACAGAAAACGAAACAAAGCTTGTAAGCTTTCAGAATTTAAAGCGATACAGCGACTGCAAAATGTGCTTCCTATTTAGTATCACAACTGTCTTGCATGATAACTAACCACAGAGCTGCAACATAATCTCACTAATGACACAAGGGATATTGCATTGTAATTTACTTACATTGGTTGTTCGACCTTGATGATCTTATTTGCCATACCGATCAGTATAAATATAAACTATGACCCATTTAACTACCTTAAAAGTATGTTAGATTGTGTCATCCATCAGTTTTGTAACAGAGGCTACATTTGCTATGGGTTAGTCAGGGGGCACTGTACTATAAGCCTATTTCGACTGTAATAATATTTCCCCAAAAATTGATTCTGAGGAAACTGATACTTTAGGCAGCTCTCTTGTATCCAGCCATTCGCTATTTCTATCCCATCCTTGGTCTTAATGCTAGGTTTTCTCCAAGTTAATACCATTGTCTATGTGTCCCAAATGACATTTATTGTGATGCATTTCATGGCTAATAGCAAGATCCTCAAATCCATTAATGGAGCTGTTAAATGGACTAAAAGCCTTTTAGACACAAAGGAATGAAAATAGGCTCTTCCAAGTCATTAACTGAAAAAGGTTTGACAACAAACATTGCACTAGCTCATCTTCAGCTTTGTTTGTCTTATGGGTGTCATTGCTGATCATTCATCTCTGGCTCTGGATATCCCTTTAAGATTTTCTCAAAAAACTGAGCAAAACCCACTGGCATGGAAATGCGTCTTGATAAAATGAAAAAGCTCTTAAACAGATGTTAAATAGACAGTGGCTAAACCTTTAATCTCAATGGGTTTTATTTAGTAGAGTGTTTTTGCATACATACAGCTTGACACTTTTAGAATGTGCAGGGAATGTCCTCTGGTGCAAGAGATTATTTTTGACCGCTAAAACCGCTGTGACCATGGCAGCTGCTTGTTGAGGCAAAATCAGGAAGCCAGAGCAGTGTGCTGGAAATACTTTGAAACAGAATCAAAATATGAGTTTGACTGAACGTCCAAACATAAAACTGCCATGGTGCTTCTGTTGAGTGTACAGGGAAGGGAAAATATAACACACAGCGTTTACTCATACAACCACCACATCTAGAAAATTTGGCTTAAAACTCAGACAGAACTTTTATTGTCTAAATTGGACATTTCAACCAATGGAATCAAGAGCCTTGGTTCCATAACAGCTCAATACTTTGCTTTGCTAATTCCTAGAATAAGGAAGAGTGGAGAAAAGTAAACAACCTTATGGTGATTTGGTGATTTGTCTTAATGCAACCAAGCAATACCTGTTAGTGTGTGTGCTTTTTTTCTTGTGTACATGACAATAGTATGCTTGTGCTTTCCAAACGACAGAGTTTGTCAGCTTCCAACCTTTTGTTTTCTCTCGTAGCAGCTTAAAAGCCTGACCCCAGAGGAGTGGTGTCCGTGGATGGACAGTGAAGGCACCCATGGCATCTCAGGAGCTTGTGGGTGCAAGAGACTCTCCCACTGATAATCTAAACCCAGGAATGGAAGGTGCTGCTGTGCCAAGTGGCACTAAAACTTGTCCCGTGCACACCACGGGCGGAGAGGATACAAAGAGGGGCTTTCGGAAAGGCATAGGGAGGCACAATGACTACGTGAAGATCTCGGTACCAGAGTCCAAGATCAACCGTCTGCCAATGGAGTGGTGGAAGACAGCGATCGCCTTCTTTTACGCTGGTTTTAACTTGGTCCTGACTACAGTCGTCATCACTGTGGTGCACGAGAGGGTCCCGCCCAAAGAAAGCAGTCCGCCTCTTCCCGATAAGTTTTTTGACTATATTGACAGGGTCAAGTGGGCATTTACAGTGACAGAGATCAATGGAATGGTGTTGCTGGCCATTTGGTTGATCCAGCTGTTCTTCTTCAGATACAAGTAAGAACCTTTGGTACTATTACGTATGGTACACATTGTTTTCCTTCAGCTTCAAGGAGAAGTCTTGAGGTATTCTATACTGTATGTGATCAGGCTTCAGTGTGTGTGCAGCATTGAGCAGTGAACTGTTTGTGGTTATGAAACTATTGTCACTACTCGGAAACCATGTCATATTATAGTCACAGAGCAGATAACAACACAAGACCCTTACTGTTAAGGTTTTAATGAAGATTGTGGAAAAATCTCTCATTTAAATCATCAAAAAATAAGTGTAATCTTACAAAATAACAACCTAAAGAAAATCTCCTGTAACGTTATGGAGGATTTCCATTGTCATTATGTAGTCTGGTAAATAAACTAAATTTGACCGGCAGAACAGGAGCCCTCCCATGAAAACACCTTGACTCATCCCACTGTGCAAGATAGTTTTGGTATTTTGGAGAATTATAGTATACTTATACATATTAATAGATATATAAATAGTTAAAAATACTGTATATTTTACTTCATATTCACGAGACCACACGATTTATGTATTACTCAGTTGTACCTCTAATATTGTCCGTTTGCAGGTCGATAGCAAGCAGGCGGTTCTTCTTCCTCATTGGCACCCTGTACTTGTACCGCTGTGTTACTATGTACATCACCACCCTGCCTGTACCTGGCATGCATATGACTTGTGCTCCAAAGGTGAGCAGCACGCAAACATCAGAGCGGGCATCAGCTGTGGTTTCTCAGCCGTGTACTCCAGTTTACCCTCTGGGACTAATTTTTTACAGCCACGCAAGCGAAGCATGCTATAAAAAAGCCATTTTGACTTTTAACTGCCTCAGGACATCAACAATACTGAGGTGCATCAGTGCTTGATCAGAAACATGTGCTCCCGCCAACTGTTTGTTGGGTTATGTAGTAGAGAAATAGGAGCATAGGTCAGTTAGTTTAGTGGGCTAGTTGTTATGTTCCCAATGTTTTGGAATGTTTTGGAGGGTCTATAAAAAGCCAACTGTTAGAAGCGAGTTATCCTCAGTCATTTGAGCAACAAGCACAACATTTCAGCATGCAGTGTATGATACTTTTAAACTTTTTTTGTTTCACTTTCTTCCTCTTGATTTTGGCTGCGCATTTCAGGTCCCTGTCAATAGCCAGCTTAATATTATGTTGTCTGAAAATGAAAAAAATCGACAGCAAATTAAAGGTGCAATTCGACATTTTGGTAAATCTGAAACTACAGTTATATACTTAGCTTAGCTTAGCACAAAATCAACTGGAAACATGGAAAAAAGCTACCCTGGCTCTGCCAAACGATTACAAAAAAATACCTACCAGCACCACTTTAGCTAACGTATTGATATTTCATTTCTTGTTTGTTTACTCTCTACAAAAGAACAAAGTATAAAAAAAAACAGTTAAAGCTGCAAGGATTTTCTGAGAGACTATTATTTGCTGGGGTGCAGTCATTTCTCATTGTCTTATCATTGCCGTGAAGTTGCCAGGGAACCAATGGAAACTCAGTTTTGATAATCAACTAGTATGATTAAGTGTTTATCAGGCAGAAATGCCAAATATGAAAAATGTGAAGATTTGCTGGTGTTCTTAATCACTGTTAATTTTGACCTTTGAGCTGTTGGTCCATCAATACAAGCAATTTGACAATGCCTTGAATGCTTGTGATGGATATTCTTGTTTACTTTTTCTGACATGTTCAGTAGTCTGAGTAGGCTATGTGATTTATTCATTGAAACAATGTTGGGCAAATGTAATGATAATGAAGAAATAATAATTGATGATGATATTGCCGCTGATCCTGTGTTGATCTATATCTATCAACTCCCCGTTCTCGACCAGCTTCACGATGACTCCCAGGCAAAAATGCAGCGGATTCTGCGACTAGTCTCAGGTGGGGGTCTGTCCATTACCAGCTCCCATCTCTTGTGTGGAGACTTCCTCTACAGTGGACACACTGTGATGCTCACTCTCACCTACTTGTTCATTAAGGAGTGTAAGTACTCAAAGCAAAGCTTGTTTGTTTGCTTGTATGGAATAATTGATGTGAATTTTCCATGAATAATATATGAACACACGGACCTTCAAAGGACTAAAAGGATACAAGCAAGTGATGTGTGTTGCCACTTTTGCACAGATTCTTTTAACATATAATTGTTGCTGGATATACTCACATTTTCAATAGTGTTGGGTTTAATTTAAACACTAACACTTAACCTTTATAAACGTAGTCTTTTTTAAATGTTTTTGATTTAGACTGCATTATTTTAAGCTAGATGTATTTAACAAATGAGGGTATGCTGGGTATATACAGTTGTGCAAAACAATTTGGGGAGACCAGTCCAAATAATCTGTTTGGCTGGTTTGACTTTGGTATGTGTTGAGCACAATGAACATTCTTGTTTTATTCATTAAACTTTACTGACAGCATTATTCCAAGTAAAACATATTTTCATTTAGAGCATTTTATATCAATATATGCAGAAATGCCGATTCTAGAGTGTGGAGTGATCTTTTGATTTTTCGAGAGCTGTATTAAAGACGTTTCTAAAAAAGAACAAACAAATGAAACAACAATGTGAGGATGATATATAACAAATAGATGTCTGAAGTTGTTTGAAGTGGAAGTTGTTTTAAGTTTGCTGAAAATGTCTCTGTTCTTGTCACATTGCACTGAAATGCTAAAAACTGCTCCGACAGTTGAAACATGGAAGAACAGGCCACAAAAGGATTGTGTCGTAAAAATATTGTCAATGCTCTTATTTTTCCTTTGCTTCCTCTCCCTAGATTCGCCGCGTTCCTTCTGGTGGTACCATTTGATGTGCTGGCTGCTGGCTGCAGTGGGTGTGGTGTGCATCTTGGTGGCACATGAACATTACAGTGTGGACGTGGTCGTGGCCTATTTTATTACCTCCCGCCTGTTCTGGTGGTATCACACCATGGCCAACTTACAGGTCTGAACACACAACTGAACACTGGGTGGCTGTTTGTGTGTGTGTTGGAGTGGAAGAGGCTCAAATAAAGAGCTTTCATAGTTTAAGGCTCCCCTCTCATTGAGCCTTGTTTCAGATAAATATTAATGCATAGAGGGTTTTACTGTCTTTATGGAGATATGGTTGATTTTGTTCACGCTGTCTGTTCGAATGTACCAACTTAAAGTTGCATGCAGACAGAAGAATTTATAACAGTTCATGTTTGAGTGAAATCGTCTATGTATTTCATGTAATTATATGTTTACAGTGAGTATGTGCTATATTTTTAGACTGTCAAAATGCTCTGCTTTCATTTCCTTCAAATAGTCAGCAAGAAAGGCTTTTCAGCATGGTGAATTACTCCCTCAACTGGCCAAAAATAGTTCAGACAGTTATGGGGTGTTACCAAGCAAGTTTCTTTTAGCAAGGTTTATTTTATTAAACATCCCATGTTTAACATGTCTACCATTCATCACAAGTTTGCAATAAAGAATATCAATAAACCAAATGCTTATAAAAAATGCGCGCGCACACACACACACAATCTCTGAAATTGTGCAATGAAAACATTTTGTTGTTTTTCTGTTCCTATATTCAGATTACCGTTGTTATATAAAGAGGGTGGTTATGTAATATCTTAGATTTGTGTATTTTTTTTTCAACTAGAGAGAACCACAAATGTTTAAAATTGCAGTATATTCCAATAATCTAACTGTTTATGCAATTATAACAAAAGTAACTATTAGATCACGCAGCACTGGCTTGTTCATCAGCAGCACTTTGAACAGCATTCCCTGTATGTAAAAAATATTTGGTATGTAAACAAAAACCTTTATCTTTACTGATATTATTCTCAAGGATATTTTTTTTTCTTGACAGACCCTGAAATGCTCGCCCAACAACTACCTCACCAACACCTGGTGGAACCCACTGTTCAACTTCCTGGAAAGAAACATCCAAACGTCGGTGCCATGCTCTTACAGTTGGCCGATCACCTGGCCCCCTGCCTGCCTTAAGAACCCCTGCGAGAAGTACTCCATGGTACAGAGCACACGAGAGGAGTGACATGACCCCTGATCATCCACGGAAGTGGTATTCGCCTTCACACAGACTTATCTACTAGACAGGAACATAATGGTCCCAGATTATTAGCTATGAAAGAAGTGTTTCATCAAATATGTGTCTTGAAGGATACTCATATTGTCTCTGTGTGATTGTTGTAGATGTAATTTATTTATAAAATAAAGTCCTGCAAGGTCGTCATCGTTTTTGTAACTGATACTTGTGTCAGCATAGTGACATTTTATCGCAACTGACTTGCAGGTTTGTTGCAGTATTTGAAAGACTTGACTTTAGATCTGCTACCATAACTCTTTCATACTCTATGCGTTGACGGGGTTTACCTCAATAGGATATCAATGTGCTCAAGTCACAAGGTGCCTTAGTGTATTAAACGTCAGTAGGTGTAACAAAACTGCCGTTAACAGTTCTGTATTAGTTTTTATTTTATATGATTTTTTATTATTATTGTTATTATTATTATTATGAATATGGTATCTTCAGTAGAATTTAGTCTGTAGGTGTAGTTCCTAAATTGTACTATTGTATTAAAATTTAACCATACAAATGCTTTGTGTGTTTTTGATTTTAAAAAATCATCAGTGAAAGTCATAATTATGTTATATACTAGTTATCTGTTTTCGAAAACAATTGTATATTTAATGGATCTGTTCAACTTTGCAGACCTTTTTTCTGAAGTAATTCCTATAATACATGCATTTTTACAGTATATATCCAGCGTTTCATTATTTACATTTAAAACTGTTATATAATTTTGAATTTAATATATTGCTTGTATGATACAATATTGTATGGTCTCATGCTGTATCCGTAAAGTTTCCATATCTCTATGCTTGTTTTAATTTCTAATATCAACTAGTTTATACTGTAGTTTATATTAGCGGGAACCAAAAATACCAAAGAAAACCAAAACCAAAATAGTTATTAAAAAAAGTACCATTCAAATGTAGACCCTGAAATGTACTTTTGCTTTTGCCATGTGAAGTTAATTGATGTCCACATTGATGCTGATGTTAGTGATAGGATTTTACTAACTATAGACATGTTTGCAATAAAATATTACTTTTATTTAGTCAGAATTGCTTGTCAACATGGGGAATAGCTCCCTCTACTGGGAAGAAATAGGAATAGTACCAAACAAAATCCATTCTTTAACATGTTTAATACTCACCACAACTCTGCAGTGAAGTTGAGCAATGATTTCAACTGAATTTGTTTTAAAAAAGTACAATCTTGCAAATATGTTGTTGTTTGGCAGTGCTCATTTTTTCAAATGATTTTAGTTAAACACGATTATGACTGATAGAATTGATCAACATAGATATTGAAATTAGATATGGGATTATTCAAACTATAGCCATGTTTACAATATAAATAGTAGCCTACTTAAGTATATTTAATGGGCATCTAATCATGGATTTAACCTCTGCGGTAGCCCTTCCCCAAAGGGGAAATGTTGCTGTTACACACCGGAAAATTTCAATTAAATGGAAATGTACAATTTTATAAAATTGTGCTAGGCTGTTATTTTGTAGCCTATCAAAAAGCATATTAAAGGGCCATGCCTGTAAAACAAAATGATGGGCTGAAAATCACTTAGGCCTGTCACAGCGCACCAATCACAGCAGGTCACGGAACTGTCAGCCAATAGGAAGCCAGTAAAGGTGCTACGTTGACCCACGTTTCACAACACAGGAAGAGCGTGAGCTGAGGTCTTGGATAATAGGTCCATGGCATGGCTGAGGTCGCTTAAATACCAGTTTCGCGGTGTTGTTGCATCAACAATAATTGCACTATGACTGTACGAATACCCGTAAAGATGGGATAGTAATGTCAGCTCAATGAATTCAGTTTATTTTAACTTTGACAACATGGTTTCGCTGTCATGGCTGGAACATCTGAGCAGCTCTGTATTGACACACGCAAACATTGTAGCTTTCACAGTATTCTTTATAGGGTATTATTTACTTAGTTTTTATCAGAGACGACGGCACCTCGCAAATATCCCGCCAGGTCCGAAGCCCTGGCCGATAGTCGGCAACTTCGGCGGCTTTCTTATTCCGTCCTTCATCCAGAGGAGGTTCGGCCAGCAACCAGCCAGCACTGGAAATATAAACGCCGTGGTTGTTTTGACAGAACAAGCCAAAGTGTATGGCAACGTGTACAGCCTGTTTGTAGGGAGTCAGTTGATCGTTGTGTTTAATGGCTATGAAGTGGTGAAAGATGCTCTCTCAAACCATCCCGAGGTGTTCTCCGACAGACCAGACATCCCTGCTATCACTCTCATGACTAAACGCAAAGGTAGGACACTGTTTGCATTAGATTGTCTTATTGCTTTTTTTCAACATCATGTCAATGTTGGGTAAATGTTATCATTTAGCCTAACAGATACCCATAAACACTGTATGCGTATTTCTACTCGTTATTTCCACCTAGGTTCACCAAACTGACTGCTGGGTTACAAAGTAACCCAACAATCACACTAGGTCTGTTGGGTAACTTTAGGACAGAACAGGCGCTGGGTTTGAACTTTTACAGAAGGCTGGGTTGTTTGTTTGATCCAACCTAGTGAGTGAATATTGATCGGTTAAGTATTGCCCCATACACTAGGGTTATTGCCTTTATCATTGCCTTTACCAATGTATAATGAAAAGTCTAAAATAGTCTTAATTTAAAAAATATCAAAACCGTCTGAATAGGCTAAAGAGGCCTATAGCCTGTTTATTATGAAACATTACAAGAATTGGCTTATTTGATGGGATTTCATTTGGGCACACAAGGATTCTCCCAACAGAAGCAGCCCAGTTTTTAACACGTTTTCCTGCTGCCTCCGGATACAGCTACCTGAAGTCTTGTTATGTAGGCTTTTGAAAAAATGGAAAATAAATGTAACTAGTAAAACATGACAAGAATAAATCATAGGCCTATGTGTTGGCAGCTGTTAGTAGTCCTATTCCTTCCTTTCCAGGTGCTAAAAGATTACCATCACTTCGACACATGTTAGACGGTCCCAATATCCAGTCAGACGTAAACAGGCAAATGAGTTGATTCACAGTCAGTAAGCCAGTTAATTAGACATGTATACGCTTGAGACAGTCTGACAGGTTGTGTCTAGGTGACCCAATAAGTTAAGTCTGTTGGATCAGTGAAGTAAACAGTCCAAAGTAAGAGCCTTTAAGATATTCTTAAATCAATCCAGAGCATATGCTATTTCTATCCTTTTGTATAGGCATACCGGTTAATACAACCAGAAGACATAGTAAATGTCAGTGTGAAGATATGGTTAAAAAAAGCATGGTCAAAACACTTCTTACTATGACCACAGTCACAGACTATGGGATAGGGACATATTTTATCAATTCACACTTGTGCATAAACATTGAAAGAGTTCTTAGTTGCCTTTTACCTTTTAGTTGAATCAACAACCCTCTTAAACTGTTTCAACAACAAAAACACTTGACGTCACGTCAGTAGGATTTATTGCAAGACTGTTGCATTGGAGGTTAGTTCACCTAATATACTGCCAAATGATGAGTATACCCTTGTTAACGTGGCTGTGCATCCGGGCTATGCAGTAAACAGGTTGACTAATAGCAAAAGAAAAATCACTTTTTTTCCAGATTTAAAACTCTCAATATTATGTTGAGAGGTTTCACTTACCAATGTTAGGCCTGCACTATCAAATGTAGGATTTGGGCAGGGAAAAAAACGTAATTATCCTCCTGGCAGGTGTAGTCTGTATTTATTGGTGTGTGTGTGTGTTATAGTTTGAAGTCCATTAGAGATAAGAATGAAAAACAACTAAATTAACCCTGACATGCTTGACCTTTAATATCCTTGTGCTTTTTGTTTTTAAATGGAACTTCCAGGTATAGTTTTCGCACCTTATGGGCCCGTGTGGAGAAAGCAGCGCAAGTTCTGCCACACCACGCTCCGAAACTTTGGCCTGGGGAAGTTGAGCTTGGAGCCTTGCATCCAACAGGGCCTGGCCGGCATCAAGACAGAGCTGCTGCGACTGAACGAGGAGTGTGGTGATGGCGCTGCTGTGGACCTGGCCCCGCTCATCAGCAACGCCGTGTCCAACGTCATCTGCTCGCTGATCCTGGGTCAGCGCTTTAGTCACGAGGACAGCGAGTTCC
This sequence comes from Hyperoplus immaculatus, assembly GCA_949357725.1. Lineage (NCBI taxonomy): Eukaryota > Metazoa > Chordata > Actinopteri > Uranoscopiformes > Ammodytidae > Hyperoplus > Hyperoplus immaculatus. The sequence goes on along the minus strand of OX442355.1, from coordinate 9,164,855 downwards.
GCACCACGCTGGACCTGATGGTACGAGTAGGCATGTGCCAGTATGATAACCTTAAGCAAAAATACCACGGTTTCACAATATCACAGTATTGCGATTACAGCTCTCAATGTGTTATTTTGAAATGTCTGGGTGAAGTTTTTTTTTTTCTTCCGCTGGACATAATCTTTTTTTTTTTTTTTTAACAAAATATAGAATATTCTGAACATTAATAAACTTGTATGATAACATTATACGTTAAGCAATTGACTTATTCTAAACAAAGCAGTCCTTTTTAAGTGAGCAGCTCAACAAGGTTTTTAGAGACATGTTCACTTTCTACACATTTCTCTTCTAGTGAAAGTGGTTATGCGGCAGAAATATTCTGAGCATTAATACTACAAAAACTTGTTTGTCAACATCCTGTGTGTTCTAGTACCTTAGAACGACAGAGATAACGGCGCTATTGAAACCTTTACTTTTTCATGTCACGGTATACCTTGAAACCGGTTGTCGTCCCGTGCCTATAGGTACGAGGGCTGGAGATTTGCGTGAACAGTGCCGCGGTCCTTATCAACGTCTTCCCTCTGCTCTACTACTTGCCTTTCGGGGTCTTCGCGGAGCTACGGCGGGTGGAGAGAGACATCACGGTGTTTCTGAAGAGGAGTATCGCGAAGCACCGGGAGACATTAGATCCTAGCAACCCCAGGGATCTCGCCGACATGTACCTGATGGAGATGTTGGCCCAGCAAGCCGCCGGAGAGAAAGACAGCAGCTTCACCGAAGATTATCTCTTTTACATCATAGGAGATCTCTTCATCGCCGGCACTGACACCACCACTAATTCAGTCCTGTGGGTACTGCTCTACATGGTCTTACACCCTGATATCCAAGGTAACATAGTATAGCAACAGTCCATATGGTTCTTCTCTTGCAAACTGCCTTCGTGCTCCGGTGAAATCTAGCACTTTGTATGGTCTGCTTGTGCAAGACTGACCTCCACATTGACACTGGAGTGGAGCTGTGGGACTATCACCTGCAATATCTGAAATGTCTCCCAATCAGATTATGTCTGATTTTGATATAGTTATAAAACCATTATCTTTTTTTTTTGGTTTGGTTTGTAAGATCATCTTAAATCAACTGTTTGAGTCAATAATTCAATACATTTCTATAATCTTTACATGTAGATAATTCGATAATAAATGTTGTTTTGTACATGAATGGAAAATCTTTTGGGGGGAAAACGAATCGGTCTGTGGAAACCACGGCTAAGATACTTCCTACTTTTTAGGAAGACAAATTGTGTGGATCAGTTACACATTTTACCACTTCTCCAAATGTCTCACAACTGCCTTGCTTAACGCTTCAAAACAATTACTTTCAATTTCAAAACCTTTACTATCGCTTTCTTGGACTCTGACACAGCACATTTTACTGATTTGTTGAGATGAGATGGCTTTGTACCGTCTTTAAATAGACCTACTTGTCGCTTTGCTTCTACTTTTTGGATTTCAGAAAAGGTCCAGGCTGAGATTGACCGAGTGGTGGGCAGAGAGCGGGTAGCGTCTTTGACCGACAAGGGAAGTTTGCCTTTCACTGAAGCCACCATCATGGAGGTGCAGAGACTGACGGTTGCGGTTCCTCTGGCTATTCCTCACATGGCCTCTGAGACAACAGGTAAACCTAGTTGGACCTCGGGGATAATAAATATCTACAGAGCTGAATTCGGTTGATTTCTTATCATTTCAAGAGCATCTCGTTGGCTGAGGTGAAGGGATGACATGACATTGATGTTTTTTTCCTTCCTCTCTCAGAGTTCAGAGGCTACACTATTCCCAAAGGAACCGTTGTTTTGCCCAACCTGTGGTCGGTGCATAGAGATCCCGCTGTTTGGGACGACCCAGACACTTTCAACCCAGCACGCTTCTTGGACGATGAGGGAAAGTTGTGCAGGAAAGAGTTCTTTATACCATTCGGGATTGGTATGCCATTCCTTAGTTATATGAGCTTAATAACTGAAACATGAATATCTAAATGTATTGTAATTGTTTGTACACCATGGCTTCAACTGTCTCTTCCCTGTGTCCTCCAGGTCGCAGGGTGTGCATGGGTGAACAGCTGGCGAAGATGGAGCTCTTCCTGACTGTTACCATCTTACTGCAGGCCTTCACATTCAGACTCCCAGAGGCAACACCTCCTCCTAACCTGCATGGACGATTTGGCCTGACGCTGGCCCCCTGCCCATACACCGTGTGTGTGAGCCCTCGCACATGACACTGTGGAAGACTTGGTTTGAACTGGTGCTCTGTAAACCAGGGGCTCTGATGCCGAGCAAGTCTTTGCAAAAGTCCAAAGATGTTGGTTAATGTTTCCTGGGGAAAGACAATGCAATATGTGCAAAATATTGCTTATGGTGCTATTGTAATTATGGCTGCATATTATATTTCACTATCAGTTCATTTATTGAATATCATTTTGAATTTTTAAGTAATAATTTGGTCCATGACATTTACATTTCTGATGGGTATTCAACCATCAGATGACCACATTTCAAAGTGATGTCTTACAGTTGGTGTTAAATTAACAAGGATATTTATGAAGCTGGAACCCGCAATCGTTACGTATATTGACTTGATGGTCAGGTTATAATGATCTATATTATCTATTATCAAGATCCTGTTGATATTGTTGTCTATCATCCATTAGAGGAGTGATCAGTATAATACACCAGATGCTTTTACTTATCTGCTGAATATCTTTACCTGTTTTTAAAATGTATCTTATTAGAGAATAGAGGAAAGAAAGATTTTAGTTTTAAGAAGAATTTGAATATACATTTCCCTACAGACTCAATTAATGTTATATTTGCAGATTATCTTAATAATAATGACCTCCATTTGTCATGAATATATATTTTTGGTTCCAATTTTTACTCTTTTCAATGTTTTTGTCTTAAATTGTTGACATTTTAGCCATGTGAAGAATGTATGAGGCAAGACTTGTTGTAAAACTTTGTTACTGACACAGACATAGTGTATGGTATTGACTCACTTGAAGCACGGACATGTGCACCCATAAATATCATAAATTAAAATCATATGAAAAATATATATATATAAAATGTAAAGCTTGGTGTTTTTTGTAAACCTTCAAGAGCAATTCTGGTACTTTTTACAAGTTGTTTATTGAATTAGCAGCAAGGTCTGTAGAATCCATATACTGTGTGGTATAGAGTTGCAATCAGGTTGAGGGAAGTTCAATATTATTTTGTAATAAACATAAAAAGGTGATCTAGTCTGTTGAAAAAAAAACTCAAAGTTGGAAAAGAGACTGTGAGTAGCTGAGACTTTCTTGAATAGCCTATAGACACGTAATGCAAAATAAAGGAACATTAAGTATACCTGTTTCATTCCCACCCCTTATTCATTCTCACCGGAACCAGAAAAAAGAATCCCACTGACTTAGGCCCAAAATACGTCCATGAAAATTATGTTTTGCTGCAGTGGTAAAAGGTTAACAGCCCTCAAGTTAATAATTCAAAATCAAACATCTCTTTTTAAGATTTAAATAACTGCTGAAATACAGGACAAGCATATTACAAAACAAGTACTTGTCTTTATTACAATTTTGAGGTACTTTCCCCCCCTTCTATTTCTTCAATAATGTTTCCACTGCTCTACTTTTCAGAGGAATATTGTAGTTGTTTCTCTATTAGATTTATGTGACAATAAATAAAATGGCTATTTGTATTTATTATAGTAAGTGGTTAAAATGTACACCAACTTTAAGATAAAACACAGAGAGGGGCTATTCTGTTACATAATGAGGACTTTTGATAATTTGCTGAAATACTTATGAGAAAAAGACTTATAACATGAAATGAGATATAATGTGAACATACCAATAACATACAACACATTGTTTACATTATATGAAAACATGTGTTTTAGAAATACATACATTGTATCTAAATTTAAGTTTAATTAAATACATTTGACACTTTTACTCAAGAGTTTGTTTACATTGTGTTGCTAATTATGAATATTGGCCCATAAGTAGGGCGTAACACTTATTATGACCTTTGTATGCATAACATGCACAGTTTGTATGTCTTTTTGGGCCTATAATGTATCTGTGGGAAAGGTCATAGAAGCGTCTATGCGGTCACGTGACTGACGACCTTTCTCACAATTTTCTCGCGTAACCGGGTCAGTGTGCAGAACAAGCCCTGTAGTAGGTCGACACAGCAGCATGGCTTTCTTCACTCACCAAATATGCAGGGGTCTGTCGTCCTCGGCAGTTAGACATGTTGTTATCAAGAATGTTACGATCATCGGAGGAGGGCAGATGGGCGCAGGAATTGCACAGGTAAGCGACGACACGCCTTTGGTGTTTGTTTAGCCAAGTTACTAGCAGTTAGCTTCATTATAGCTATAGCCAGCTGACATGCTATGAGCCAAACCACACGCTTCAAACACATAGTGAAAAATTGTCCGTTTAAGATATATTGTTTTGCATAAATATACATGCATGCATACGTTTCGGAGGATGACCACTATTAAAAGACGCGAGTTAGCCCTTCCTGGGGTCCATAAGCTCGGATAAGCAGTGTGTGCTGCTCTTCGATGGAGGTGGAGCTGTCAACAACACGAAGGCTGCATTTGCCATACTAGGGAGTACATCATTATCCTCGAAGTCCTTATTCTTAAAACCGCAACGTACTTTCCGAAAACACGTCCAATATAGAACTAGTGTGTTGTATGTTGTTGTCTCACTTGTCTCACCACCTTCGCAATGAACCATGGGACCAAAAAGCCTGTGGGCGTTCGCTTTAAAAAGTTTCACATTTCCCTGTGGTTGATTCGGAATTTGTGTTCAAGATAAATTTAGTTATCACTCATCAAACACAGTTCTTAACCCCGTTTTGCCACATACAGTTAGTTCAGGAACTCAGGAAGGATTGAAACTATGATGCACTGCAGTTGTAGGTACAGATTTGACCACAAGGTGTCGCAATCTCATCTCTATAGTTGCTCTCCACTAAACTGCTATTGAAGAATTTGTGTCCAAATCGTACACACTAATTGTATATAGTCTCACAATATACAAGTTGTCAATGTATTTTAACAGTTCTTGTACAAAAAAAAATCCATGCATCAATGTTTTTTATTGATTTGTACCGACTTTAAATAGGCCTACTTGTAAAAAAAAAAAAAGAAAAAAAAAAAAGAAAAAAAAGTTTGACAAATCTTGTAATGTGTTTCTCCTCCCTGCTTTTTTGTTCATCTCATGGTGGTATACAATATACATCCACACAGCAAACTCCAAAATCTGTTTCTTTAGCAGACATACTGTTTTACACAATACAATTTTTTTAGAATCTTTAATTGGTTGTTTGTTTACATTTGCTGCTTACTAATTTATTAAGCCAGTTAAGACCAACAGGCAACAGTGGCAAACACTATCATTTGTTGAGCAGCAATTACTGGATCAAAAACAGTGCCACCTTTTCTGCTCCCACCTCAGCACTGCCATGTATGCCTCTGTTTCCAGTTATATTGGATCTCATTTCTTTCCAACAGGTTGCTGCAGCAACCGGCCACTCGGTGACACTGGTGGACACGAATGAGGACATCCTTAAGAAGGCTGTCAAAGGAATTGAAGGGAGCCTTAAAAGAGTGGTCAAGAAGAAGTTTGCAGATAAGCCAGAGGTGAGACACAGTAGATCACCAGACCTAAAACAAAATTTAAAAAAGAGTGACATGTATTTCTTTAATGGGAGATATTTGTTTTTTGTGTCTTTTTCAGGCAGGACAGGAGTTCATCCACAAAGTCATGCAGAATGTGTCGACCAATACGGATGCTGGTGCTGTAGCTCAGGGCTCGGATCTTGTGTTGGAGGCCATTGTGGAGAATATTAAAATCAAACAGGATCTCTTTGGTCATCTCGACAAGGTGGCACCGGCGTAAGCTCCGTCTCGTTTCAGTTTAATTTATTAGCTAGAAGTGTTGTGAGATTACAAATGAGTGCAGTTACTGTGTAGTGAGGATTTAATACCAAGTGTGTGTGTGTTTGCGCGCGCGTGTGTGTAGTTCTGGTCTGATAGAGAGAAGGGGGATACATCACATTTGGTGGTCCATTTAAAGGACAATAAAATAACGTTTTTAATACAACACATTCATGTATTATGTCTTAATCATTTTATTTCTGTGCTTTGTGTTTCAGACACACCATCTTTGCCAGCAACACGTCCTCTCTGCCCATCGCTGAAATCGCCAGCTCCACCAACAGACTGGACAGGTTCGGAGGCCTTCACTTCTTCAACCCCGTCCCCATGATGAAACTCGTAGAGGTAGTCTCCGGGAATTATTTCTAATCTGTGCGTTTGTCATTGTATTTATCTGAGTTTTTAACAGGGACAAAACAGTTTCATTTCACATGGTCACATATTAAGAATGAAATTTATGAAGGGCCATTAGATGCAGCTTATATGCACCCCCTCCCCCTTTCATTGGTTAGTCTTTTAAAACCAGGTAAGAACATGAAGAAAACAACTAAACAGATTCAAGTTGTTATCAACAGAAGAGGTTGCGCGCATGTTTTTGTGTGTATGTTTTGCTTCAGTCTGAAGTAAACTCAGCAGAACATCTTTGTGTCCAGAGGATCCATTCAAAACCCATTCAAAGGTCAAATTAATTCTATTGGAAGTATGTAGGATAATAATGTTTGCTTACTTTAGTTACCTGACATGTCATACAAGGGAAACGCCACTAGATTCCTCCTCACGACTGGTTGAGCTGCCCTTGGCTAAGTTTTGGTTTTAGGGCTATGGGTTTCTGCACTCTTTTTATACCCATTGACTGATATTGTAAGGATAAGACTCTTAATTTATGCAGATCTCTGCTCCTGTCGGAGACGCCTGTATCCTGCTATTGACTGCTGAACTGTCCCATCTTTCACAGGTCGTGAGAACCTCAGCAACAAGCCAAGAGACATTTGATTCCCTCCTGAACTTCAGCAAAGCGCTTGGAAAAGCCCCAGTGTCCTGCATGGTAAGATGAGTTGTCTGGTGCCTTCAAAGCTGCAGTCTATTTTTAAAAATCGAAGTTAACATTCACAATACATTTTCTTTGTCCAGGATACACCAGGATTCATCGTGAACCGCCTACTTGTTCCTTACATGGCGGAGGCCATCCGGTTGATTGAGAGAGGTATGTATACCTGCCATGAGCATGGGAACTCTGAGGATCATTCACTACAGTAAATGGTCCTTAAGTACTGTACGTTTCTAAGAGGAAACGCAAGACTTATTATAATATTCTCATTCATTTTTTGTCTTTGGTGTCACATTCATGTTAATGTGAACTGCATCAAATATTGGGGCCTTACTTCAATATGCTGTTACATCCATTTAAAACATTTTGATTGATTTTGCAGTTTTGCATGGTAAACGTTGTATTCTATCCTGTTCTCAGGTCATGCATCCAAAGAGGACACTGATATTGCCATGAAACTTGGTGCGGGATATCCCATGGGGCCATTTGAGCTTGCAGACTATGTTGGACTAGACACCATGAAGTTCATCATTGATGGTGAGTACTATGGGGACAGTATAGGTGTTGATAGGATTTTAATTTAAAAGGTAAAAAAAAAAATGCTGCAAGAAAATGCTGATATATTAAATGTGAAAGCATTCCCTTTTTGTCATTGCAGGTTGGAGTGCGATGGACCCTAGCAACCCTCTCTTTGCCCCGAGTGAATTGCTGAACAAGCTGGTTGCAGAGGGCAAATTAGGAAAAAAGACAGGAGAAGGATTCTACAAGTACAAGTGATTTAGTTTTACAGAGTCGCTGATTGTGTGGTTATAGACATCAATGTAAACTAATAAGAGCTTCAGAAAATAAGCTGCAAACGGAAAGAAGTGCCTGTTCCTTCAACATCGAATGTTAACTTTTGTCTGTCAGTCCATTTTCTTATCAACATCCGCCATATTACAATCTTTGTGTTCATGTATGAAAAGATTAAATCTGATAAAATTGATTTTTAAATTACTTATTTGTCTGTTTTTGACATAAAAGCAAAAGGTTTTGAGTTTGTAGGTACACAGCTCATCTTAAATTTACTGTGACACACAAGTCAATGCCTCTACAAAGTAGACATTCTGCTAAGGTCTGAACGCTTAAACAAATGTGCTGCATGTATTTGTTGGCAATCGTTTGAAAATATCAAGTGGATGTCTTTCTTATCGGTGCAAAGTTCCTCTGTCCCTTCTACTGCAGCTCAACAATTACAACACTTTCTAGAGAAACATTGTACAAAAAGTAAATGATTTTGGATTTGAGTGACTCACTCAGATATAAGCTTCATTGTTAAGCTTATATGTATCAGTAAGAGGGGGAATGGTTACAGCAGGCAAAACCTGTTTCAGTGTGAAGATCCGCACCTGACCCTTAGTGGACATACTTTTACCAGATCCATAAGTTCCCTTCCAGACACAAATTAATTCATAAAACTGTTTTGAATGAGTTGTCTCTTCTCGAAAAGTTTCAATGATCTTGTTCAAAATGTCCATGAAAGAACATTTTCCTTCCTCCACATTTAAAAATCCAGAATCGTTAAAGATGCAAATATTGTTTATTTAAATTTTTTTTTTCTCCTACTTGGCTGAAAGGTCCATTCGTAGTTTATTTTAAGGCTTCAACTTTTCCCTTCATACTTTGTTAACGTTGCCTAGCTGCTGAACCCAACTGGTGTTCAAACTAGCTGTGATGTCACAGAATCACCTTCTGTACGTCCACATCTTAAACTTAGATTAAAGGGGAGAAACTTTCTCCCTTAAGCAGTTCAACCTGAAAACAGCTTTCTAGTGTTGGTGAGGCTCAAACGTCCAAGGAAAGTAACCATAACAAAAACACTTTTAGAGTAGAGGGTGACTATAACCTTTTATATAATTCCTTATTATAATACTGCAGCTCTTACTTTGGTACATATTAAAGGGCTATTTGGTTAGTTTTTTTATTTTATTTAAAGGCCCATGTTCAGATAATGTGTGCGACAAATGTGTAATAGTGTGCATTATAAATAAAACTGACTTGAATCCATGGAATTAATCCTTTCTGAGATGCTTTCCTAAAAGCATTACCCACTCTGCCCCTTCAAAATGTCCAGTTACCTAACATGAACACATGGTGGTGCTGTTCTACTTTGAGAGGCACAATATGGATGGTTTATAAATAGCATTGTTTCCTTTGATCTTTTGAGATTTACTTCATATATTCAGGTTTATCTTAAAGAGTATTAACAGAATTTAAAGGGAGTTTACCAGACAGTACCTGATGGAGGGTACTTTGTTTCTCTTTTATAAGTATAGCCCCATAAGCATTGTTCTGGAAGCTTTGATTGTTAATTTGATTGAGAAAAGTAAGTCTTGCCAAGACAAAAACAAGTTATATCTAATTTGTTGAACTTGCTTTACAACACTAATATGTGTAACCACTGGCGAACCCTTACATTATATTCTCTAAGGATGACACAGGCCATTAGATCTGGCACTTATAGCTCTGGTCTTTTCATAAAGTAATCAAATGAGCCAATGGTGCCTTTTTTATTTTTCTTACAAAACAAACAAGGACAAAAAAAAACATGTTGAAACAGTTCAAATATGACCACTTGGGAAGCAAAATGCCACACCAAGATGACAGTGACCCAAAATATGATAATAAAAAAAGGAATTCATCAAGTAATACTAAAATAGAGCAATAAAATCAAAATGTTACAGAGATGCTTGCATGGAATAAACAACATGGCTAAAGACCACACTATTAGCTACCAGAGATAAAAGACAAAGGTCCATTGCAATAAAAGAAAGACTGCCAAGTGCTGGGGTAAATATATATATCTGCTTCATTTGTCATGTTTTAGAACAATAAAATATAGGCCTCTGAGCTATCCACTCTCGCCTTTGTCCTAATGTTGCCTGAAAAAATACCAAGAAAATTGACATCCTGACAGTTTTAAAAAGTACACATACTGAGCATTATTTAACATCTGAGCAAGACTCGAGGTCACTATTTGTTACAAATAGTTATCAAAAGAAGCCTTAACTTTAAATTTTCTGCAAGACGCTTCAACAAGAAAAATGGCTTTCCTGTGTCCAAAGCTTATTTTTCATATATACCACTATATATATAAAAAAAAAACAATATTTAAAAGAAAGGAAAATCACTAAAATATACACAAAGAAATTTTAACAAAAAAAGCTTCAAGATACAAAAAAGCATTCAAAATAAAACTCAGTTTGAAATTAAAAAAGCAAATCAAATGTTGATCCTTTTTGGCACCAACTGGTCAGCATCAAACTAAAATGGCGTCTTGAGGGACGTTTCTTAGACGAGATGAGATCCCTCTGTCTTCCTTAGTGCAGTCTAAAAAGAGGTGTTTGGTCGGTCGGGCGAAACCCCAAAATGGTCTCAAAAATCCAGGAAGAGTGAGAGAGAAAGAGGGCTGGGGGTGTTGAGGGAGTAAATGTCGGTCTAATGAACTATACAAAGGAACCGAGGTGACAAATAAATTACAGTAAGTTGGAAACAGGTGTTTGGGCGGTGCAGTGGAGAAGTTTGTGTGAACATCAAAATTGCTGCTGTTGTTATTGTTGATCAGTGCAGTGCCTTGGATTGCAGTAAAGCTGATAGTAAAAAGGGAAACTGACAAAACACAGACATCGAGTTAATGATTTTTGGGTGCAAGGACGTGGTTTGCGTGATGGTGCTCCTACTTATAGTGATTGTCTTGTTCAGTTCAGTGTCTCAACAGCAGGCACCTTCACAGAGGGAGGAGAGTCAAACAGTGAAGTGTTTTTGGTAGTGGTGGTGGTGGTGGCAACAACATGTGACTGTGCTGGAGGAAAGGGGGTAGGGGGTTACATGGGGTTGGACGGGTGAAGGGGGGGTCCTCTGAGGAACTGGAGGCTTCAGTTTGGAGATTTAAGGGTCTTCATGGAATCTAGCAGGCCTCCATCTCTAGCAGAGGGCCCGTAGCTGCTGCCTTCGCTTTGCATGTGGAGAAATTGCTACGTTTTCCTACTGAAAAGGAAAAAAAGAACAAACAAAACAAAGACGGTAAGAAAAGAAAAAAACGATCGATCAATCAACTGCGTTAACGATGACTTAACTGCATCTGTAGACACACCCACACACAAAAAGCATAGCTGCTTCTTCTTAGTGAGGAGGGGGGGAGATATTAAAAACACATTAGTAACCCACACCAAAACACTGTTCGCATTCACATAAACCAAAACCAGACATGTCAACATGAGTCAGAATGACTCGAAAGTGTCTCACCATGCAAGCATGCTTCTCCGGTTCAGGGAGGGACAAAAACCTCGCCATGACCATCTACATAGTTAATCTTTTTTTTTCTTCCTAGTGTTACAGCTGATTGAATAAGAGCCTTTGCAGCAGTGTTGAGCAAAGCGCTGAACTACAGAGAGGGGGTTATAGGTCAGTGACAGGATGTGGGCCGGTCTGCCTTTGATCTGGTCTAACATGGGGGTTGCCGTGACCCAGCTGGCAGCACTCCGCTCTTCTTTGCCCTCCCCTGACCGACTCTTTCCTCCTCTGGCTCTCTCAGGGCGAGCAGCCCATTGTGGAGCTTCTGGATGACATTTAAGGCTGCCGCCGCAGGTGGGCCGTGCGGGAAAAACAGGTCGAGGAATAGGCTCTCCGCACAGGATGAGCACCACAGTGACCGAGTTGGTGGAACTACGTTGAGAAAAATGAGACTCAGACGAGGTTCAGGTGCAGATTGGCACTACTGAGTAAAACATGTTACCCGACTGTTCAAAGCACTTCACATGACGGCCTGTGAATCTGGCACTTTTCCCTGACAGGGAAATTGTTTGTCAAGCTGAAAAAAGTGTTCTTTTCCCTCTTGTGATCTGGGCCTGAGCTAACATAACAGAGGTAGCTTCAGTTATTGACAAGCCAAGGAGAGTTATTTTAGACCCGAGCAGCATCAAATAGAATGTGTGATCAAAGTGGAGCGGCAGAGACAGAGGTGGATGGATGCCTCCTGCGACTAAAAAGATGGGATGTTTTGTGAAGACGAGAAAAGGAAAAGAAACGGTATTAGTTTGCTTTTCCCTTGTGGCACAGCCAAGAGTGTGTTTTTGTAGGAGAGAAGTCAGCTGAGCCCTGCTGCTCGCTGCATCTTAACACACTAAAGTCTTCACACACACACACTCACACACACACACACACACACACACACACACACACACACACACACACACACACACACACACACACACACACACCACCCTGCAGACTGCTTTACCACATGTGGATAAAAGGGAAAAGGACTGAGGCCACCTCTCCAGAGGAGAGCTGACCCCGAGCGGCATGAAGCAGAAACTGAAAGGAGCAGAGCGCTCGGAGAGAAAGAGAGGGCCCCTGTCGCTTTTATTTACCTCCGCCGCCCTCACTCTTTTCATCCCAGGATCTCAAAGCCCGCCCGCACGCCCGGCGCTGCACCCTGTTTCCTGGGGAGCATTTTTCCTTCCCCCACCGCAGACATGAAAAGCGCTGGCCTTCCTGCCGGGGGAAGAGGCCTGAGGGGCTGCGGGTGAGAAGTGTGTGTGCGTGTGCAAGTTTCAAAAAAGAATTGGTGGTGGTAGCAGCAGCAGGGGGGAGGGAGGGTACTTGCGTGGCGGTTGGTTGCAGGGGGCACCGGGCCAGCTCTTCACAAGGTCCGGCCGACACAAACACTGGGATTCAGGAGCAACTTGACCCCTCCTCTCCCTCCCTCCCTCCCTCACCTCCCTCCACAGTGCTCAGGAATGCCGGCTGGACTTTTTTTTTGCAGGAAATGAAACGCTCCTCTGTTCCGAGGGCTAGCAAAGGTTTAGTCTCCCCCTTCTCTCTCTCCCCCAATTCCTTTCCCTCTGCGCGACGCAGGGAGGGAGGAGGGAAGGAGTCGGACAAGCTCTCGCCCAGCTTTTGAAGTGTGGGAGGTTAAGATAACTGGCACGGCCTCGCGTCTCAATCGGCGCTTTCACCTCCCAGGCCAAATCAAAGCGTCCGCAGCTGGGGCCCGCCTGCCTTATAGCCCCCTAACCTCTAAACCCACCCACCTCCCCTGCTCCTTTTCTCTCCTCCACCCCTACACACAGCTCTGGGGTTTCTTTTGGTGCCATTAAAAAGGAAAACACCGCCGACAAATTACTCTAAAAATAAGCCAAGTGGAGAGAGGTGTCTCCAGCACAGGCTGAGGCGCAGACTTTACCATGGCAGAGGGAAGAGGGGAGATGTGGAGAAACAAGAGGAAAGACTGAAGGGTGAAGAAAGACGTGTCGGAGTCATCTTAAAAGACGAATCAGGTTGATTACGACATGCCCATCATTTCTAGCAGTTATTCTAACATTAAAGTCACCAAGTAAATTGTTAAGATGTGGGAATATGGTGACATCGCTAAAAAGAAGACGGAAAGAGCGAGTGTGCAGTCTGATGATGTGACAGGTTGTGAACAAGTCAGATTTATTTTTGTCACTTTATTTGGGAGTATAACTGAAAATGAACTCACCTGAAAATGTAAGTAATTATTTGTCGTTGTACTGAAAGCTGCATTATGCAGATTAGGTTGAACAAGGACATTGCTCTGTGAACTGTGATCGATTGACAGCTTGAGTCACAATCATACTTTTTCAGTTTAGCTCACCTGAGGGTTTGCAACCAACCTGTCCGATTGTCAGACTGCAGATATGTCTTGCCCAATTGGACAGCTTATAAAAAAAGATAGCCCATGTTGTTGGCACTTTCTTTGCAAACCATCTGCCCCAATGGTTGATGAAGTAGAGGAATCATCACTGAGGTGTGTCATTGGTTCTGACAAAGACAGAACCAGCACTTCTCACAGCATCTTTTAAATGTCAAAAAGTAGATTAAAAATTAAACCGTTGGCCTTTTTTCTTCAACCTTAGCCAACCCTTTGTTACATCATCTTATTAGATCATTTCCGTCAGGCTCGGACCAGCAGACTTTCACCTTTAAAAAGTAACTGTCCACACATTTAGTGGCCTTGGCCCTGGATGGCACAGCTGGCTTTGGTGACACCTTTTCAAAAAGGAGCTTCCTCTCTACACATTTGTGGTGGTGCTGATCTTAAAGACAAAAGGGAAAATACAGAGAGCAAGCCAATAAAAAAAGCACCTGGAAGACAAAGCAATATTTTAAACAAAACCCTCTGCAGTGTCAGCACTTTCTTCGGCTCTGAGCCATTCAACATAAAAAGAAATCCCCCCCTTCAAAAAAAAAGGAAAACCTTTGATTTTTTTTAGGGCTCAGGGGATGTTGTATTTTTTTCACAGGAGCAATCAGAAAGTAACAAGTCAGTCAGAAGTGTGTAGAGAAACAACGATGGAAGAATGTGTCAGTTTTAAATATTGCAGAGAAGGAAAGGGTGGGGTCCAATTGTGGTCAAAAGGGGAAAAGGGGGAGGGTGAGGGGGAAGTCACCAAAACTCCAAACCTCAGGCATGTGTGGGTGAGACTAGGGGGAGTATGGGAGGGTGTGGGGGCGGTAGTTGGAGGCGTTGCCCACATCTGAGGCGGCATCACTGGGGGGCCCGGCCAGCTCAAGTCTGGCCGTGTGCCCCCACACAGCTCAGTAGGAGCCTCTGCAGGCTGGGGGATGGGGGGAGAGGGGGTGTAGCTGCACATTCAAAGAGCCGGCACAATAACTGCTCCCTCTGCTGTGGTCTCGCTTCAAAGGCCTCTGCCGCCACTCATATGCTCCGTCAGGACAGACGATAGGAGTAGGAAAAAGAGGAAAAGGGGGAGAAAACGATGGTGAGGTTTTGCCTCCTTTAACAATGGCCAGACTGACAGCAGTTGCATAAAAATAAATACTGCTTCCTCCAGCCCCCCTTCCTGTCTGTGGCCCCCGTGATACCTGGAGGCCTAAGCCTCTCACGAGGGGAGCGGTTTAATAAAAAGGTCACATATCTCTGCCTCTCCCGGAGGAAAGAAAGGGCTGCAATGCCTCAAGGAGCCGCGGGGGTGAGGCTGAGAGGGGGAGAGACAGAGAGAGAGAGGAAGTTGAGAAGACATCACAAAAAGCTGAGAGACTGGACCCTCATACTGTTACTGCAGCTGGCCAAACCGCATCACAATAGGCCCGTGACTCAATCAAAACAAATTTCAAGCCCCAGTCTAAACAATGGGAGCACTGTAGCCGCATTTTCACATGTAAACAAAGGCCTTTGAGAGGGTTATAGGCCTACCTCACCTCTTAATGTTTTCATTCTCGAATAGGGCTGCCAGACCAATGTAAGATATCACTGATTTGTACTTCTGAGCTAAAACCACAAATGCGTACTTAAAATTACATTGAGTTTGACATAGTGCCTCCTCTGGAGGTCCATACTACGTGCTGAGAGTCATTTTTCTTCACAGAGTGGGCTTTGTGGAGGTCAGGGGGAGTGACGGACCGAGAGGACTGTGCACATTTAACATTTCAAATTCTATTTGCTACCAAAAGGAAACAGTAGCCCCCTTACAGTTTTAAGGACAGTTTTGAAAAACATCCTCTCATCTCTTCTCCTCTGCGCTGCTCAGAGCGAGACCCACAGTCAGTTTTGTGATTCCGATTCCTTCCCCAATTATCCCAGGTCACTAATAAGGCGGGGTGTGTGTGGAGGCACTGGGCTGTGCCGCAGTGGCCTCGAGGCTCGGTGCCAAATTGAAACGACTCGGGAAATAGAGGCAGACGCCGAATCTTGCCTAATTGCAGCCGGAGTGTGTGGCTGGCTGCTCAGATGTGCGTGCGTGCGTGCGTGCGTGCTTGAGTGTGACAGAGAGAGGGAGGATGCAACACATTTAAAAAAGAGTGAGAGAAAAAGGAAAGAAATGAGGGATGGAGACTGAAGGATGAGCAGCAGTTAAGTGAGATTTGGTAAACTCAGAAGTCGAGAGAATGAGGGATTTTTCTTGCAGCCTCTTTTTCCTTACAAGCACGCACGCATACACGAACACAGCTCATTAAAAAGTCTTTTGACAGCTGACTTCAGGCTGCACACATCCGAGGGAGTGGAGCTGGGGCAAAAGAGAGGAGGAGAGAAGGTAGCCACCAAAGCTCATGCTTGAACACTTTCTTTCATGTTTCAGGACCAGAACAACTGGTAAGAAATGACCCTCGAACTGCATTTACCAGACTTTATGAAAAGTAAAGCATTAGGCAGTACTCATGTGAACGTAGACTTGTGAAGACGTCCATTTTGCTTGTCAATAAAAGTGCACCCTCATGATTCCCTCAGTGAGATGACTCGCATACAGTTCTATGGGGGCTTGTAAGTGTCCCCGCTAGCCAGATTTCTTTTAAGGGCCTTTGTTAAGAGTAAAAGAAATGTGCAGTGGCTGAAACAGCAGAAAGGCTCGAGGACACATCCGTGTCTCAGACAGATAACCATCTCAAAAAGGCTCTGAATGGGCGCCCTTAGCTCAGTTGGTAGGGCGTCCCCCCCTGGGCCGGGCCCAGCAGCAGACCCGGGTTCGATTCTCGCACGCAGTCGTTCTCTGCATGCAGTCGTTCAATAAAGCATGAAAAGTGCCAAAAAATATCTTTAAAAAAAGGAAAAGGAGGAGTAAAACGGCACACTTCCTGTCAGTTTAAGTAAAAAATACTAAAAAAGTGGGATGGGTCACGGCTGACAAGTGATACTAAAACCGTAATTTCACATAGTCGAGTACTGACCTCTCAGAGTGCTGTTCACTGTGGTGAGAGCCAGCTGACTGGCGGACCCAGTGTTTGACATGCTAAAGACAACAAAGAACCGACCTCGAGCCATTTTAACACTGCTCAACGACTCAACTCCTGGTTTGACTCACAGTCAGAAGAACTCGGCAGAAGCCATGAAATATGTTAATATGAAGGACATGTACTAAATCGAATCTCCCTTCATAAAATCTACCAAGACTGAAGCATTTCACTTTGTCATGCTGAACATTCTTCATTACGACCATACAAGCGCTAATAAGAAAACAATCTAAATGGAGCTAACTATGTTTGAACCTTCATACAAAAAAGGTGTTCCAATTGTGGTTTCAAATTTCCCTTATTAACAAATTTCCTTTCAGATTTTCCATATGTGAGGGGAGACAGATGGGGTAGAGGCTAGGGCAGAAGAAAAGAAATAGACAAACGAGTTCATTTAAAGATGTGTTTTGGAGTCTACACCAAGCTAACCTCAATCCAGCTCTTTGGGATCTGCATAAATTGAGGGATTGGGGAGTTGTGGCAGTATCCTTGGTATTATGCATATTAGTTTAAGGCTGTCACTGAGAATCAGCAAGGGTGTCCATCCCGCTGCGGCTAGGCACTGCTAATTATTGGATCAGAGATAAAGTGCTTTTAGCGCTCTCTTTCCCTGCACTTTGAAAACCGGCTGCGGTGAAAAAGAGAGAGAAAGAGAGAAAAGAAAAGCAGCCCAATTTTGAGTTCATAGGGAGCCACTGGGTCAGGAATCGATCAAGTGGAAAAAACCTTTGTCTGGCTGGGGTGATTTTGACGCTAGAACCAGATTTGTCACATCTGCCCGTCTCTCACTGCTCACTGGGAGAGAGGTGCAAAAGCAAAAAAGATCCAGAGAGAGTAAGGAAGACTGGAAGAGAGAAGATAGAGAGATGCCTTTGACACATCTCGTGACCATTAATCCTTTTTACGACAGAAAAAAAGGACAGTTTGGTAACATTTCATCTGAATCAATATATCTTTACATATTCACGTTGAAAAAGAGAAAAAAAAAAAACCCCGCAGAGTGCCTTTGTTATGAAGTCATTATAGGCACCATGAAACCCCAGATACCGTGAAATCTTATTAAGGTATAGCATCTCATTAAGTTCCTGCAGAATGCTGTTATGCTTTATTAAGATGCAGAGAGACAACACATGTAGTACATGAGTTTACTGTATTTACCTATACCAGAAGTAAAAAAATAAAAGTTTTTGGCTAGTAAAACTGTTTTCAAATGTGGCTGAGCAGTCTGATTTATTAAGCAATCATTAAAAAAAAAAAAAAAAGAAGGTATTTGGAAATTTTTCTAATGCATGATGGAAGAAGAGTAAGCCATACCCTGCTGACACAACAGATCTGACCTCCCATCCAACCAGTGTTTAGCATACAAAAACATTCAATTGACTGGTTAGGCACACACACACACACACACACACACACACACACACACACACACACACACACGCATGTTTGCATACACGCGGAGAAAATCCTATGCCCATTGTGCTGAGGCCATTGAACAAACTCCACACACAAAGCACAATCCCTCTTCAGGCCTTAACACCATCGACACAATGACTATGGTGAGGATAGGGTGGACCTTTTTAGGATTAGTCTGTGAGTACACACTCTTGAGTCAGTGTTTAGCAGTTTAAAAAAAATACTTGACATATATTGAACTGGTCACACAGGGAGGAGATATAGGGGTATTTGTCTTACCATTTTTCTCAGATGTACGCCGTTTTCATTCTCTGGCCTGTACCTGCAGAAAATTGCATCTTTTTTAATTAATGTTTTAGGTATCATGGCGGCATAGCTCTTAACCGTCCATTTGGCCTACACAGTGTACAGACCCAAAAATATAGTGACATTTTACTTAAAATGTAATTCTCAATGGATTAGAGTTGCAGCGCTGAGAGGAGGCTCATAAGCGCGGCTAAACAAGGTCAGCAGAAAGACATACTGTAGTGCAGTAGGCAAACAAATAGGGGAAAAAGCCTCGGAATCGGATAAGTAGTCATATAGAATGGACAGACTAATCCCAAAGTTGGTGTAATATGTGAAGATGGGGAGAAATGGATGGAGGGATGTATGCAAAGGAAGTCTAGAAGGAAAAGTGCGTGGCGGACCATGCCAGCACTCCGAATCAAGCCAGCCTACCAAAGCCAGAATGAGGTTTGTAGGTGACATTAGTGTAGTTTGTTTATACCTTTACTGTATGATCAGTTGTTGGTTATACAACTTAACAGAGAGTGTGCTTTAGTAAAGATGTGGCAGTATAGAAGATGACGTGTAGTCTATGGAAAGATGGCGTTAACTCACGACTTTAAGATGCAACAGACAAAAGAAAGGAAGCGGCTGCTGGGGGCTGTTGCTTACCTGGGGCCGATTCTTGCATCTTCTCCCTCTTCCGCTTCTTCTTCTTTCCCTAAAAAATATAGAAGAGGAACACATAAAGTGTGGCTCCAGCACTCACGCTCACTAGACCACTCTGGTAACCTGCTGCTGACTGCCATGTTCACTCATCCCCTGCTGGCCATCCGACCAGCATCCCTTGGACTCCGGACTCCACCGCAAGCTGCCACTCTGAGAGGGACGGACTGAGTGATGCTAAGTGTACTCTGCCTGCTTTCAACTGCCTTTTGAACGGCTTCCTTTCTATCATTTTTGGCCTTTTTTTTGGGAGGAGTTGGGACCATCCTAACCCAATAGAAGTAGCTTGTCCTGCTTTTGTGACCAGTCTGTGTCATTCCCCCCTGCTATTGAAATCCCTCTAATGACACATATTAACATGAAGTGCTATTAAAAAGGCTCACTGTGAGTTAGGCTAGTCTAGCTCAATGACTGTGAAGAGCCCCACTCTTCTTTTTTCCAGTGTGGTGGTGGGAGTTATACCTTATGCTAAATCCCCAGGGGGGGACTATAGGTAGAGATAGCAGTGTGGAGTCGCTCTAGTCAAATATGAGCAGCACTTTGGTTTCCTGCTGCAAAGTCTGCTAATCCACTTATTCATGAGCTAATCTGCCTTCTACTGCTGCGGCAGACAGGGAAGAAGAGAGACTACATGAAGGAGGATGAGAGAGAGGGGGTACACAGCTAAAACTATGAACGCTACACGCTCTCTATGCCAGCCCGTTACCTATTTTGGGAGTTTCCAGGCAGTGATGGGCCTCCTGTTCACAGCTGAATATTTGCTTTGTGAAGATAGGGCTCACACAAATACAAAATGTACTTGTAAAGTAATTTTTTACTAAACATATTAGATTCCCTTTATCTATTTGGCATGCCAAGTAGAAAGCCATTCCTTTTTTCTTATTCCTCTACCCCCTACCTATCAAATATGGTTGTACAAACAAAGCTGGAAATCAAATGGAAACTGGGCTAACTGTCACTAGCTGCTGTTATGTATCTTGCACTGTGCTGTGTTTCACAGGGAGCAGAGCTGAGAAACCCCCTCCCCTCTCAGCGAGGCAGTTTGGCAGTGGAGCAGTGGAGGCAGAAGGAGGAGGGATGCTGCCGGTGTCCGAGGGGAGGCAGATAAACACCACAAAGCACTTCAGTGGTGGAGTGAATGTGAGTGCCGGAGCCACACTTTTAATAAAGGCTGGTGCGCTCTCTCTCTCTCACAGACTCATACACACACAGAGACAGTTCTGACAACAGCAGATACATATACACACACACACACACACACACACACACACACACACACACACACACACACACACACACACACACACACACACACACACACACACCTTAATCCAGCTCAACCTCCCACATTCACAAACAAAATTGGGCAGCTAGAGGGAGCAAAGGTTGCTGTGCTGAATGCTGCGTGTGCGATCCAGCCTCATCAGCACAGTGGAACAGGTGCTTTTTACATCCAAAGCTCCATGCTGATATGGAAAACATCAAAGACTGGCATTACAATTACCAGGCAGTTTTCACTCACTGTGGCAATAATAATGTCCATGGTACTACAATCCATTTTAGTGTGGATGTTAATAGAACGGTGGATCCCAGTGTTATAAATTACACTTCAGGCTGTAACAAAGGGTCCACAAATTGACGCCATTACCATGGGGCCGACTAGTGTGAATAAACATGTGTGCCATTATTGTGTGCCATTCAAAGAACAAGTCATGCAACGCTGACATGAACAAACAACATAAAATAAACACACACACACTCACACACACACACACACACGCACGCACCTCTGTCAATCTGTTCTGTTGATACTTACATAGTTGTCTCGAGCGGACCAGCCTGGGTAGAGCTGCATGTGGAGCTGCCGTTCCTTGCGGGCTAACTCATAATACTTAGCTTGCTCTTCCCGAGATAACGCATGCCACTGTTTCAGTACAAAGGAGATTAGGGGAAAAAATAGCATACTGTCAATTATTGGCATGCAGTTGCATGGTTCCCTGCATAGAGAAGTGTGCTGGTGTTTTGGTATAAAAAAAGAAAAAATCTTTTAAACTTCAAAACATTTGGTGTAGAATAAAAAAGGGGGATAAAAGAGAGACAAAGAAGAAGGAGGACAACATGATGAAGAGATTAACATGCATAC
The DNA here is from genome assembly GCA_949357725.1 of Hyperoplus immaculatus. Taxonomy (NCBI): domain Eukaryota; kingdom Metazoa; phylum Chordata; class Actinopteri; order Uranoscopiformes; family Ammodytidae; genus Hyperoplus; species Hyperoplus immaculatus. The sequence continues at coordinate 9,143,515 of OX442355.1, read as the reverse complement.
GAGTGAGAGAGAGAGAGAGAGAGGGTGAGAAGAGGAGGGGGAACAAAACTTTGATTTCAAATCAAAACACTGGTTCCAATTTAGCGGCGCTTTTTATTCAAACTATGTCAGCGAGCAATTACCCTATGCAGGCCACAAACTAGGCTTTGCTGTGGCTGGCTGCCTCAACCGCTAGGCCTATTCGTTAAGGCTTTTAACATGGCTCTGTGGTTCCACTCTTTTCCCCATCCTCAAAAAGGAACAAATTTTGTCATTTCCAACCGTGCCATTAACCGGGCATATTTTATTAAAGCCACTTTGATTAAATGTCAGTTAGATAGGCAGTCCGTATCTGTGCTGCAGAAACGGCACGTAATTGGCTGGGGCAATCGTCATGACAATAATCACGACTAGTTCATAAAAGAAAACTGTATGTTAATGGAATCTTTGTACTTTTTAAAACTAATTGGGCCTGGGAATGGAGTCCATACAGCCTCATTAGAGCCATGGCCATCTCTGGATGATTTGACTAAATCAAAACAGATAAACTACAGTGACAAAGAGAATGAGATGGGTGCACCTACCCTCCGTCCTAGGATCTGATTGATGGCAGCGCTCTCCTTCAGCGTGCACTCTGCGACCACATTGGCACGCATCTCTTTCATGTACAGCATGAACGCGTTTAGCGGCTTCTTGATGTGCGGTCTTTTGGGCTCCTGCTCCTTTCTCTGTTCATGCTGGGGTTTCCTATGAGAGGGGGGGAAAAACCAACATCAACACTGGTACACGGAGGAAGGTAAAGAAAAGGAAAATGAGAGGATGAAAGAGCAAAGCAAAAGAAGAGTGAAATTGTGGTGCCGCAATGGCGACAAAAGCTGCTGGGGTCTGATTGCTCTCAGCCAATGGGGAGGCGGCGTGAGAGGGGTGACCGCGCTGTGGGCCCCCTGCCTCTTTAATCATGTGCAGTTGCACACAGTCGCAGCCCTTCAAGCAGAGAGATTACTTCACCAGTAATGGCAACCAAACCTTCTCGTCCGCAGCACATTGGCAATCGCTTAAAACCAAACGCACACTCAAAAGACACTCGGCTCCCAATCCCGATTTACTTTCTAACAACCTCTTTAATACGAGCACAGTCTTGGCGCTGGAATGATGGCCATGAATAATGGAAATATCAGTGATAACCTCTTCAGGGCGCTCACAGCACTTCCCACTGCGCACACTGGGGATGTGAATTCAGTTCATCCGAGCACTAATCTAGGACCTGTATCTGTTGCTGGCTAAGTGCCTGAGGCCAAATGAAGCATAGGCCTGTTATCAGTACAGCAAACGGGCCTTCGCTCCTTATCTGCTCACATCAAGGGAATGAGAACAAGGCTCCGACAGAGGGTTTGTTCAGCAGCGGACTACTGTAGTGGTGGACAGGACCAATACCTGGAAGTATGCAGTTTCTCTATGTAGTAACTGTCGATAGAGGGTATGACAGGGAGGACACCAAGCAAAAAAGTGTGAGTGTTTGATGGAGGTGTTTTGTGTTTGCAGGACTCACATGTGCATGATGTCTGTTTCATGCAGAGGCTCATGTTTGACCTGTGGGTTGACGATGGCTGGGTGGGGGATCCCTGTGGCGTGGGGACCCGGGGGGCCGGGCACCATGTGGTGTGAGAACCTGCAATAACAGCAGACTTTCATTAATTAAAGAGGCGGAAGGAGCATGGTGTGGGAAGGGTCCTCTAAATCTCACCTAAGTGTGAAAAAACACAACGCAACAGCGCACACAAACAAGTAAGGAATCCATTGTCATATTTGTACTTTTTAGACGTTAAATCCTAAATAATTAGACAGAGATTTCAGCTTGAAAACGATGTCAGTCCCTGGCTGTTGTTTTTGTGTATGCACTGATTTCATTATCATCTTACCCTAGTGTCCCAGAGGGGCAATTTGGTCTGCAGAGCACTCAATAATAATGATAATAGTAACCCTGCTGGACACAGTAAACAAAGCCACGTGAAAATCTTGCCATGCATTTAGTGAGTGGTGATGTTATCGCACAGGTAGGAACCGAGTTTGGTTATGTTTTAGACATTTCTGGAGGAATACTCTGTTAACTTTTCGTTCCTCTAAAAACATTTAAATGAACCGCTCTCAACTTATAAACATCCAAACTGTAACAAGGAGCCACAAGAAGATATTCAGATTAATAGGATCCCAATGTATATTAAAAAAAAAACGTTGAGTACCGCTGGTTGATATGATTCATAGGAATTCTCATGCATGTTTTGGACTCTATGCCACTGTGTGTCTATCTATCCAGGAGTTCATGTTGTGTTTGTGTGTGCCTTCACACTGCATTTCAAGAGCAATGCAGAATAGGAACTGAAAGAGAAACATAGTAGTCTTCAGTATTTTTTTCGAAATCTGTTAAAATTAGTTTGAGTTTCTTCCAGAGCTGCGTTGAATATAAATTCCTGCTAAACATGATGAAATCTTAAGATATTCTTTTCTTTCCTGGTCACCGTCTCATACTCTAAGTGGTTGAACCTCCATTTTTCATAGTTGTTTTGTTTCAACACTCGCTTCATCATGCTGTGATTGTGTTTCAATCATCTGGTTGCTGTTTTTTTATTGTTCTTGTGGAGCATGACATTTACTGATCAGCAATGTTCAGTACCGCAAACACAACACTTTCTCAAGCAAGGGACATATTGTGGCGTACAACCTTTGACCAAGGATGCACAATCACAACAAGGTTCCTCAGGTGAAAAAGTAGGGGGAAAAGGACATGTGGAAAAAAGAGGGCTAATATAGTAAAGCTAATCAGATTCAACTGCTTTGAATAAGAAACGATGTCTGGGTTGATTTTGCACCTTACATCTGGATTCATTCAGGGGACGCCTAAAGCCCTGTCTTTACAAACATCATGCTGACACAGAAAAAAAGAAGGTACAATGTTTTGAGAAAAAGGAAAAATAGCACAGGAATGCTAATGACAAGGATGCATTCTAAGAAGAAAAAAAAGAGAATATACACAACAAAAACAAACAAATGTTGCAAACATAAAGTAAGGCTCAGAGAGAGAGAGAGAAGTGCTTCCAGAAAGCTTTGATGGGGGTTAAGCAGCCATATGGTTATGCAGGGGCACGTATGCTGTGATGTGTTTGACATGTGCTGGGCACACAGAGGAGCGGTTTGGCTGAAGCCACAGCAGTGCAGCAGGAACAGCCAGAGGCAGACCTCCCTGTGTAGGCTGCTGCTGCAGGCCACCATCCCTCCATTCACTTCACAAAGCTAGGCTACAGTGTCAGTGTGCATCTGATGTCAAGAGACAGGACAGTAATTGCTACTCGTTCACGTCAGCTGTGCAAATTTTGGCTTTTGTCTCTCTCACTCACCATCCCAGGGGTGGCGTGATCTGTCCCACGCCTCCAGGAGACAGGGAGTAGAAGTTGGTCATGTCTGGTCCATGGTGATGCCTCATTCCTAGACAAACAACAAATGGCACAGAAAGGATTCAATTCTGATACACAATTAAATTATTCAATTTAATCTGTGCCAATCGAAACGTGCCAATAACACTCAAACTGGCATTAGCCAAAAGTTATAATCAAAACTCAAACAATACTTTTAGTATAAAGAAGGAACATTTCAGCTTGTGACCTTCATCATTTTAAAACACATCACAAAGAACATTAAAATAGAATGAGATGAAAGAATAAAAATAAAAAAGAAGTGACTCAAAAAAGACTATGTGCTACAATTGAAAAGGCGAATATATGGACCTATAGTTTTTTTTTTTTTTTCATTTTTAAACCTATTACTCCTTCCCACCTTTCCCATCCTGCTTCACTATAAGTCAGGGACAGTTCACATGTAAGAGCTTGAACATGCCTCTTGACCTCACATTATCAACCAGCAAGAAAAGGATCATATTTTCCCCTGCTTAGCTGCCAGTGTTTTTGAGCGTCTTTAAGATGGTTAATTGGGTCTTCCTCTTTGTGGCAGAGGCTGCCGCTCTCCCTGCAGACACCGGATTGACTTGGACTAACTGTCAGTGGATCTTCTACAGGACTAAGCTCCTCCATCTCCGGCTCGCATGCTCCAGCTGGGTTTCAAGGTCGAGGGGTCCCTTTATGTGGGGAAGACTTAACTGGGGACGTGGCTTTAAGATGGCTAAAATCGAAGTAAATCTGTTTCAACTCATGTCGTCTTGTCTAACACCTTTTTGTATTTCGTTTGAGAGCAGAGCAAGCTAATACTACCACTGGAAGTCTGTAGATATAGTTCACAGACTAGTGCCACACACACACACATGCGCGCACACAGAAAAGAGGGCAAATGCCTCCAGATTAGCACCGTCTTCTAATCCCTGCCGGAGCCAACCTTTTTCTCCCTGCCTCTATCTTTTCTCTCTCCAGGCTGCGCTGGTCTAAAGAGGCCTCCCCTCCTCAGAGAAGCAGGGCGAGCAGGGGTCTTATATCTCCAAAGCCAATGTTGAAACGCTGGATTCATAGCGTGCATAGCACTACCCCCTACCCACTAATCTACCAAGCTACACTCCTGAGGGCCCTCCCGAGGGCACAAGGGAAGGATGCAAGGGGTGAGGGCCTGGAGAGCGGGAGAGGGGAGGAGAGAGCCCCAGCGTGTTAACCTTGTCACTCACACTCCTCAGGTGCCTAATTAACCCCCCCTCACACACACACACACACACACACACACATTACACACACACACACACCTTATTCATACGTTCCCGTTGACACCCAAACAAGGCTTCACACCCTCACGCATTTCCTCCCAAAATAAGCAACACTGACACGATTCTCATTGTAAACCTGAAAATCAGCCCCCCACCCCCCCCCCCCCACCACCACCCCTTGACCTTCTGTCTTGCATTTGCGGCCCTGTGCATATTAGAGCATAATGAGAAAATCCATGATTGTTTTTCATAATTAACGAGCAGATCAAAGTCTTAGCTCACTAAGGAAGGCAGAGCAGCAGTCGGTCAATACGAGAATGAGAGAAAGACAGAGAGAGGGGGGACAGCAAGAAAGAGAATAAGAGAGAGATTTCCTCTTAAGCATCTTTCGGCTCTCTGTTAGTATACACGCATGAATATGCCTTGGGAAATCATTTGCAGCTCATTCCGCAACTGGATCGCTTGGACATGGATTTGTGTTGGGCTGTGAGTGCTAAGATCAAATACAGTAAGAAGAAGACCTCCGGCGGTGTTTTGTGCTCTTCAGTGTTTGTCGGCAAACTTGGTGGATCTCTTTGGATGGACCAACACAAACGGTGGAAAGGAGAGCACTACCCTATAATAAGTTGTACTACATGACAACACATTTCTGAGATCTAATGTGTGCAGTGTTTTATTGCTCAATTCCATGTCAACACATTTCCTCACTGCTTCCATTAGAAAAATTGTCAACGAAATGTGTCTGATGCACGACACTTCTGACATATTTGGAGCACAGTTTCTTTATACGTCTCACTTTTCATCTCACTACGCTGCGTACTCCTATGCAGCCGTTCTTACACTGTTATTTATAGCAAGTCCCTCAGAACCTCCCCAGCCTCATCCTCATCAACATCATCATCTTCATCATCGTCGCCTACATCCCATCTGATCCCTCTGATCCTTTTCAACCGGCAGCCGCAGGAGAAGAAAGCCGGAGAAGAGAAAAGGTGCGGGCACAGAACTACGGAGGAGCCCACATGTTTTTAGCATCCGTAAGAAGCTGCCAAAGTCTCCAGCTATGCGCGGGCTGAGGAGCTGGTCCTCAAAAGACTGTCAGAGCTGTAGCTTGATGTTGTTACAGAGAGGCAACGGGGTTCAGAGGGAGAGGGCAGCACTCAGCGTACCACACGCTGCTTCAAATGACTTCATGCTGACAAAAAGGATGACTTTGCGGTGACAAATTTTGGATTGTTTGTTTCTATTGAATTCTGACAGTGTTGGCAGATAAGGGTGTAAAAACTTAAAACCTCAGGTCTTGGTTCAGTTGATGCAGACCAAGTTCGCTGTTTAACATTATTGCGATATTTTGTAGTCAAACCCCATTGTATTTCTGAACCCGCAAAGCATTTCTCCATGTGTGATGTTTAAAACTTTAAGAATTTCAATTGCCACTTTAAATAAGATGTAACAATGCAATTTAACACTGACAAAACTTTGTTCCACTTAAGCCCTTCTAGGGAGTAACACACCTATTAATATGTATTAATTAAGTTGATATATTAATATCAACTTAACATTCATTTAATTAGCACTGAATGGCAGCAAACAAAGTCATTAAACTAGCAACTTTGACTTTCAATAAGTTGTCTATCCTATTTTATAGGATATAGGATGTTGTGCTCACCGACTCTAAATATTAGATGAAAGTTGGAATGAGGCAAAGACGTTATATATAAATATACTATACTACTATATTCAAATTCAGAATTCAGATCTGGCCTATACCCCGAGTTCAGTTTTCAGATTCAGATTGGATCAGTGCATCCATAATTAGTAGTAGTTCAGATGAGAGATGAAAATAAATATTTTGGTCCACTTTGAAAATGTTGGCGTTGCTTTGAATATGTAAAGCAAAAGGATGACAAGCACATCTGGAATCTTTTGGAACATACTATAGATCATTCACAAAGTGTCATTACTTTGTTGTACAGGCTTGTGAGTGTCGTGTCATGGTCCAAACTTTACACTTGTTCTTTACCTTGTTTGTTGTTGATGTCATGATGGGGGTGATGACCAGAATGTGATCCTGGGGCAAAGTGCTCGTCACTGTACGTGATCAGCGGGGTGAGCGGGTGGACTGCATGGGATGGCTGCACCACTGGGACTTTGTTGGACTGTGGAGAAGAATACGAGAACATTTAAAAACATAAAAGAGTGATGACATAATGCATCGGCAGCAGTATTCAATGCGTAATATGGCCCTGTACACTGCCACGTGACCTGGTGGTCTGCCTCTTTGTAGATGTGAGTGAAACTTGGTATTCACAAAAGAAAAGCACTACTACAAATAATTTTTTTTAAAATGTCTTATTTTTCAGAAGCCTTAGCGCCGCACCTCAAAACTTTGTTTAGCCTAGGTCAGCAGGACCAAAAAGCTGATTCCCCCAAGGAAGGAGGAAAACAAGTCAAATGGTTGCATGAGCACATTTGAGACAGCACCCAAAAGACTGGAGCAAATAGGAGCCAGCAAGCGCTACTAGAGCAAAGAGACGGGATAGAAAAGAGAGATTCACAGGGTAGAGTTAGAGCAGAGGTCTTAGGCGGGAGATCAAAGGCAGTCATTAGCTAGTGAATAAGGGGAGTTCATTACAGAGCAAGAGCCGGGGGAAGGAGGGATGAGGGATGGAGGAGGAGAAGGAGGAGGGGTCTGGCTGTGGAGAGAGAGCAAGCGCAAGTGAGTGAGACAGATGTCTGCGGTGGTACTTAAAGCAGGAGTAATAACGTCGGTATTGGCCTGACCAAAGGACCCCCATCCACCGGCTGACTCAAAGAGACCTGCCCTCCTGACAACTAAAACAGGCCAAGCCGGGCCCCAAAACAGCCTGGACCCAACCCCCAGCCAACAGCCAACAGCACTTACATGCTTCAGCAGCACTGAACACATGGCAATGCTTAGCCATGCTAAATCTACTATTCACAATCCAGACCTAGAGCTGAGCTGGAGTCAAAATATCACCTCCACAGGATATATGGCTAATCAGAGAGACATCGGTTCACTGTGAGGTGAGACACATCTCGCACCAGACAGCTCCCACAAGCTTTGAATACAGTTTCATGAAACTCTTTGATCCAGAGGCTCTCAAGGGAACAGTCACCTGATGAATGATGTTGCTGAACATATTCTAAATCTTAATTTAGTACGAGTCTGAAGAGGCAATATAATCAAGAGACTCTTGTCATTAGCTTTAATTTCGTTGTCCTAGCGAGGTGTCTGCCAAGGTGACATTCCTGAAAGACTAAGTAGTGATTGGTGCACCTCCTCGCTGACCAGACACACACACACACACACACACACACACACACACACACACACACACAAAACCCCTTGGGCACAAGGGTGGCTGGAATGTCTGCATTTCCCCCAAACCTCTCACAGACTGGCACCATTCTCTCGCTCTCCCTACCTTCTGGGAACGTCCTAACCACTTACACAAAGGGCATTGTGTGTGTGTGTGTGTGTGTGTGTGTGTGTGTGTGTGTGTGTGTGTGTGTGTGTGTGTGTGTAAAAAAAGGTTTCCTCAACCACATGACACGTCTTCTGAATCAGTCTCCTTATCAGCCTGGGAATTTCACCTCCCAGGGACAATCTTACAGTTAAGTTCCTCTCTTAAAATTAGCCTCAAACGGTGTCAACTATCACAGTCCACAACATACAATTTGAGATAATCACACGCTGCTCACTCCCAAAAGAAAAATCAAGCCATGATGCAGAAACGTTTGAGGTTAGCCCAGGTGAGTGGGGTTCTTTGAGCCTGGTCAACAAGAGTCAAAGGTGACGGGATAATCTGCAAGTGTGGGAGTGTCAGACCTCATCCTACAGAGGGAAGGGCTAATTAGTTAAGTCTGCTAACCCTAAAGGAAGGCTAACCTGGACCATGCTAGCTGGGACATGCCCACACCAGGGGCTAAATGATAGTATTCTTGACAATATTATTTTACGCCTCTCCACTCCCATTTGTCATCCTGCGGGAATGAGATAAGAACCTGAAGGATTATCATTTTAGCTGGAAGTCTTCTTCTCCAACAAAAAAAGAAGTTAGTATCTCATATGTGTTAACACACAAACGTAAACTGCATCATATTAAGACGATTAAAGGCGATTGATTACTTGGCACCAAAGAAAGTTAAAAGGCTTCTGCCAAAGAGGAGAAGCCCACTTTTATTCTTTTACAGCTTTCAATTCCAATTTTTTGAACTTAATAAACTGCATCCATTGTAGCAAAATGCACCAAGGAAAAACCTGCAGGCCTCTGTGAACAATACAGAATGTATGGAAATGTGGGTGCCTATTTACATAAACTTCATACCAAAAATAACCATGGTTTACTTTCAAAAGAAAAGGTAGAGCAAGGAATTGTCTTTTACGGTTCTTACATCTTCACATCTCTCTAAAAATTCACACAGAATGATGGGGAAAACTGTACCGGCGTTAAGGGGAAATTCTTCACGTGCTTTAACCTCAAAGTTATGGTCATTATGCCAACGGCCACCATGGAGTCACAATTTTTGTATTCTTCCAGGTGGAAACTCGTTGGCTTGCAGCACCCACTTTGCAGTATTGGCAAGTTCACGCCCAAAAAGCGCGACACCCTTTCACCAATCTCCTGGAGGAAGTAGATGGAGACACTCAAGTGTCAAGCGAGGGTCACACCACATCGCTGCAATTTGATCCCCTCTCATCCCCATCTCGATTCTAAAAGCCCTTAGCAGCAGCAGCAGCAGCAGCAGCAGCAGCAGTAGTGGTGTTGCAATGAAGGGCAGCCATATTGGAGGTCCCTTTTATTGTGTAGGAGAAATAATAGGCTTAGGATCTTTCTATTCATATTTTTTCAGGGAGAGGGAAAGAGGAGAGGCGGTGAGGATTGAAAAGAAAACGTTCCATTTGGAATTTCATATCCAGGCTTGGCCAGCCCTTCTAAAGAACCCCTCAGATGTGGTTTTAAGAGAAATTTATTGTGCGGAACTGGAGCTGGCAGGGAGCCCTCAGTGGAGGAGACACTCTAGTGTGTTTCAGCACGGGGAGCCAGTGACTTGGCATGCCGACTGAAATTGGGGGGTGGGGAAGGGAAATGGGACATTTCGATTTTGTTTCTTTTATTGAGAATTTCTTCTGATGGCATGTCTCTGAGCTTGTTTTCTGTCTAATTCCACCAACATCCTGCCATGGTTTCGGAGCGTGATTGCGTGTGCTTATACATGTGTCTATGTGGACAATAATGATCCTTGCAATATTGCATTTTTAGCATCTCCCTCCCTCCCGCTGCCTCCCTCCCCTCAGCACGGCTTTTGTCCTACACTCAATTATACCACTTCTGCAGAGTGGAGTGGAAAAATGGGAAAGCGCCGGGAATTTTATAATAATCACTTCCCACTTCTGTAATTTATATGCAATGAGGACTCTTCGAGCCTGCAGCTACAATCCAGTGTGTAAAAACCATGTGAGGTGTTTCACAAACAGCTGGGGAGATGGCAGCTCAAGTGGTGGGTATGCATTCCCATGCTGCTAAATCTTTTCACTAAGATGACCTTCTCTCACCCCAAAACCCCAACCTCACATACTCATGGGATTTTTTACACTCCGGAGAAAGAAGATGCACCGAAGAAAGAAAAACGAGCACCAGGATAATAACAGAAGAAAGGGAAAATATTTGTCTGTGATTGCAAACGCAATCATCAAGAGTTTCCTGTACACTTCCAATGAAATTACACAGTTCCCAGTACCTGAGGAAATCATTTACAATAACTGGCAGAGAGCACTCACTCTGATTGTTCACATATTGTCTGGCTGTTTCCATTGACAATGTGATCATATAGAAGACAAGATTACAGATGAAAAGCCTCTCTAAATACAAAAGTCGCAGAATGACACAAGGGTTTGGGGTGTGTAGCACCGTACTGAAATCCAACAGTCTCCCTCAGACCAGGTGTTCTCTGTAATGTGTGTTTGTGAGCTAGCTGTCTGACCTTTTCCAAACAAAAGTAAGCAAACAATCTTCCATTGTAGCTTTTCAGCACAGAAAAGAAAAGGGACTGAACATCCTATCCTCCCCTCCATCTTTATCAAAACCAGTGGAGACCAACCTGAGGAAGCTTAAATAAATAGCCAATTACCATTCGCACAGCAGGGTGAACCCCACCAGCTTGGAATAGGGTGCTAAAAATGGAATGTTTCATTGGCAGGATGGCCCCTTAGCCAGGGGGCTTAATGTAACGAAACCCAATTAATGGAGAAGAAAGCTGGGCCGCCAGCAAGCGAAGCAGCGCCACGCGCCCAGGGTAATGAGACGAACAAGCGAAGCCAACCACAGGGACAGAAGTGGAGGAGGCTACAAATAACAGGAAAAGCCTGCCCTGGAGACAAATTGACATCTGTGAATCCCAATCTCTTCTTCTCCCCCCTCATTTCATTTCAATCATAAATCCTGCATGCTAGTCACAAGACCGAAAGTTGAAGAGAAGCGTTGACACTGAAGGCCGAGAGGTCAGTTGGTAAAGATGGAAAAAACACAAAAGAAATAAAAGGATATGCCAAACTAGTAGCAGAATAGTGTTTGGTGAATCGCTTAGATAGCAGAATCCAGCATTTACTGCATATGCAATGTTACGGTTTTAGTGGCTAAATTGCAGCAAATTTTTATCATGCAAAGGAATTTGTTACACTGTCTTCAAAATACCAGCGTAAAACCGACATATGACCGACACGTGCCACTGTGTGAACATGGAATCCACATGCAGACATACCACAAAGTTAATGAATACAACACATACATGCTACATATGAACACAAAGAAGCCATTAAGAGTTGAATGTCTTGCTTCCTGCCACCACCGCCAATGGATTACCAATCATCTTTCAGTTGGCATGAAGAGCGGGTGCTCCAAGCAAACCAATCACGCTAGCTCTCATACTCACATTCTGAACGTGCAAAGAAGATAATTTGTGTGAAATGTGCCTGCCCCAGATTAAAAGGCTTGATCCGCTTCTTAAAGTGTTCAACTCTTAATTTCTATATGTCACAGAGCTATCAAAAAAGGAGCTAAGAGCAACGGAACATTAGAAATTATCCAGCTGCTATTTTTCTACACTGCCAAGCCACAGTGAGCTAAGGAGAAGGAGTAATGTCGACAAATTGACAACATGTCTGTTTAAGAGTAGACAATGCTTGAAAAAAGGTTATGCAAGAGTATGTGAGGGTTTAAATTAGAAGCTGCAGCAATGCGACTTTGGCTTCACACAAAAAACGTAGGATCCTTCATTCATTGTTGGCCCAGGTTTTTTTCATGGCATTTGGTGACACAAAGACTAACATAGCAAACCAGCCTTCACATGCTTCAAATCAAATAAAATGTTTGTAATTTCTCGCTATCTTGGAAAACATCTTGATATTGATCACACCATTAGTCATATTTTAAGCCCTTAATGTGGTATACGCATAAGTAAAAGTGTAGATGTTGGGCTTGAAATGTTTCTGTGGCATATTATGGGTTGTCGTCGTGTTCACACTATCTGAGGCATTGCGTGGAAGTTGGTTGGCTCCTCCACTTTTGCACTCTTGTGTTTGCAGCGAGACTGTATGTGTGTGTGTTGGGCCGCTGCTCTGGCAGAGCCTTGGGCAAACTGCAGGATGTTCACCTTGCGGCGGGGCACGGGGCTCATTATCACAGCGGGACCTGGTCACATCAAAGGACTGAGGAAAGGGCAAACATTCTGCTGAAGTGCCACTGTCAGCAGGCCTGCGAGCACACTCGCAAACACATACACAAAAGGGCAGACCGCACACACACTTGAGCACCCACTAGGCATCTACACCCCCACAAAGAACATGGCTGTTCTCTGTAGCACCATCACTTTCCTTAGATAGAGACATATCAACTCAAAATCTGAACAATAGATTAGATGATACAAATTATGCAGAATGCAATCATTTTTCACCACTGGTAGCCCACTAGAGCCATAAATATAGCTACCTGGTAAATCTGGACACCGTCAAAGTGTCTAATTTAAAAGCTGAGTCATAACGCCTTTAGCTGCGTCAGTGCTTCAATTATCTGAGCAGCTGTTTGTCTTAAACCCGAGACCATGTTAATCTCAAGGGGCACAGGTTTGAACTCAGCCTTTAAAAGCTGACCACAAGAAAATGTTTGTAGCACACTTTATTTTTCTTCCTGAATAAATCGGCATCACGTCTCAAACAACTATTTATAGCGACCCCGCTGCTGCATTAACACACTGCATGATTGATCATTAGAAGCCAGCTCTGGTCTGCTGAGTAGCTGCATTCATGCCAGGCAGTGCGCTAGTGCCAACATCAACATTCAACAACAACACTCCAAGGCCCCGAGACTTGTACACAAATAAAATCGCAGCACAAGCTAACTTTGTGTGGCAAGCGCGCTAAAACCTTAGCCTCCGCACAATACCAGAGACGGAGAGAAAACGCAGTGCAGAATGGAAGGAAAAGTGCTGATGAGTTGCCTTATGCAGGAGCTTCATAGATCCGTCGAACAAGAGCGGATTTGCCTGCTTCACCTAGATAGTGTTTCCCCCCCCCCCCCCCCCCCAGCTTTCGCCCAGGTATTCTGGGCATGAATGGCTGTCAGTTTGGATTTGGGAGCTCAGCGTTGAGGGGGAAAATAGAGTCTGGTGGGGGTCTTTGTGTGTCTCTACCTGTGGAGACAGAACTCTTCTCACTAAGCCCAAGCTAGTTCCAATGCAACATAACACATTGCATCCATGGAAAGGAAAGGGATAAATATCACTATTGCAAGCTAGCTAGCTAGGGAGAGTTGGACGAAAGGCAGTCATCAGCAGGCTGTGAACACGCTGCCGTGTTTTCCGGGGACAGTTTTCAATGGCGCACATGGGGATGTGCTTTGAATGAGAGCTGCTTCTGCCTGAGCAGTAGAGAGTATTGACCTAGTTTTCCTTCTGTGTTTCTCTCAGACAGATGCACACCCACCAACACAGTGTGTAAGAATAGAAATAATTCAAATACATAGTGGGTTAGTGAGCCTGTATTGATGACTTAATGCTGCATACAATTTAATTGACAGGAAATAACACCATTTTGTAAAATGTATGGAACAAATTACGTGACCTAACGCAGTATGTTATGTAATAAAAAAAAAATTGGGGGTCAAAAGAAGCCCTGTTGCCTCAGGTGACAAGACACCTGTGTCCTGGCCCTGATCTGAACGTTTAACCCCATAGTCACATGATTAGTGCTACTTTCACCTTCATGAACCATGACCCTGTTTACTTCCAAAATTATCCTTTTACATAGCTAGAAAAGCAAAGCTGGGTTTTCATTATGTTACAAATGATGTGACTGTTTTGGTTCTGGTAATAATAAGGCACGGCCCATGCCACACTCCTGAGAGATATACATGGCTGTAGATCCCACTGCAAACCTTTCAGCTCATTCACATTATGGACCGTACAACAATACCAGCAGCCCACTGTTTGGGTGTGATTCCACATTGTAAGAGATTAACTAGTAAAGACTACCAACAACTGCCTTTCAGTCTGGAATTAGTCATCAATCAAACCACACATTTTAGGGGTTTCTTTTTAACCAGGCGCAGACGCCCCTGTTCAGATCTGAATGAAAAGCACAAAGCCATTCAAATCTGATCCCCTCCTAACAAATGGCTTTTCTCCATCCCCACAGACGCAGGGAACACTTCAAGAACCTCTCCAAGGATCTGAACGGTCACATGAAAACTTTGCCTCTGTCAATTAGCTTTGTGGCAGGGTTTTCTGGGCTTTAATAGAAACAAAACAAAGGCTGTGTACAACATGGCAACGGACCACGTCTGCCAATCCCTTAATACCTCTAAAGAAATGGTAATAGTGAATTTCGGCTGCACAAAAGGGACTCTTTAAGCTCAGGGCATATGGTTACAGCAACATTATAGGGCACACTCGTGCACCTGATGCCACAAATCTGAAAGATGAGCCATACAATGAACACACTGTGGTTGTTATACAGCTCCACGCTGGATTTATTCATAGGGTTAGTGCTTATGTCCTTCGTCTATTAAGAAAGCATTGTAAGACTGAATGAGCTGTAACATGGACTCATTTGTTTTGAGTTATCTGAACAAGGATACTTATCGGTGGGTCTTAGTACTTAGAAATGTTTAGACAATTAGTAGTTGAACAAAAGATTTAGGAGCATCTACTTTAATACTCAATTCAAGTCATGTTTAGGCAAAAGTGCCGTACGTATATGAATTATCTAAAATTGAATGCGTTTGGGTTTTGGACTGTTGGCCACAATAAAACAAGACATGGGAATATGCCACCTTCAAAATTTCTAAACTGCAAATTCTAGGAAATGTCTAAATCATACCAAAATGTAAATGCTGTCAAACTAAAATTATAAATGTTGGCTGCAGATCGTGGCAACCATAAATATATCTTTAATGTTGTTTCCCGTATCTTTAAATGTAACTTTTGCTTTACTGTGTCAGTCTATAATGAGTTAATGTTATATTATGTTCAAATTGCGTACAAACATCTTCACGCATCTTTACAATCCCTGGCAGCAGAATTTATGACCAATACACCACATTTACTTATGTTAGTCTATAGTTATCACATATAATATTTTTTCATCCTTTCATAACAAATAGTTTATTCTGTTATGTTCCGTTTGTTGCTTCGATATTTTAGAATGTCACTTTTTGCGGTTGATAAACAAAGCGTAGATTGGAGGTGCAAGGTGTGTGGTGGTCACTTACATTTCCCCTATCTTTCATCCTAAAAGATAGGGATAGTGGGGGTGGATTGATTTGATGTTTTGATGCATTGTTTGATGATGGGCAGCTCAAAGTGCAGGAGGCCTCTGTGATGTTTCTCCGTTGGGAGGACATGAAAAGCGTCACCTGGCCCCTGAGCAGAGGGTTAGGGCTGCTAGTGGATTTAAGGGCTCCTGCTGAGCTGGACGGTGGCTCCATTGATGCCATATAATCCATTCAGTGTGACCTTTATATTTTTAGAGTCCAGCTCCACTTCCCTGTCAGCCTGCCTTGTTAAAAACTTTCATACACATCAAGGTCCCGATCAACTAGATTCTATTTTAACAGAACGGTATATCTTATTTATTCAATGTGTACATCTCACGGGGAAAATAAGAGCCTGCCATCACCAACATAGAGCACTCGGATGATCAAAAGAAACATGGAGCACAAGACGAGCTCATCAGATGAACAAACACATTCTTGCTGGATATCTTTGTGGGTTTCATCATCCTGCATCAAGTGACTGCTGAGGGAAAAAACAAAGCCTTGTTCTCATCCCTGTGACATCAGCGCTTACAGACAGAGCACTGGGGAAAAATATAAAGTCCAGGCAATGAGATATTTCAAATTGATTACCGTTAATTTGAATCTGCAGTTTGTCCTATGCCCTCTACCCAACCTCTAATAAATTGTTTCTAAAATCCCACATGAAAATAACATGAGCCTAAAAGAAGTCATACAAATAAATAATCTCATAATGTACGCCAAGTGGTATTAGTCATGAGCATCCAACTACGACGTTGTAGATTCGCCTAAACTAGGAGCAAACAAAATTGGTATAAATTTCCATTAAGCCACATAAAAAAAGCAAAAGGGTGCAAATGGTTACACTGCTGTGTGTTAAGACACTGAAACAGTTGCACAGATCAGAAGAACTGCAGCACCAAGGGGAGAGCAGCATTCAGCTCTGCCTTTTCCTCTGTGACTAGGGGCCACTGAGTTTTTCTCCAGCCATAGTAAATTGGGCGCCTGGGGCAGGAGCCTTGGCCAAGCTTGCATTTCGGAGCCGACTGTGGAGGGCATGAGGGATAGAGATATGGCACGGGAGGGGGGACAGGCTGGTGGATGGTGGGGGAGGACTGGAAGCACAGTGGAGGTGACATTACGCACATGTTTTAACACAATAGAGACCTGGCTCGTTAGCACACTAACTAGCGAGCGCCATGGCAATCAGCCCTCATCATTCTTCCTGGTCTCTCTATCCACCTTGTCATAAATATGGCTACATCTGCAAGTGTAATCACTCCCATTGTACTCTTATTTTCTGCTCTGCTGGACAGCAGCATGGCAGCCTGCTTTTCAGCACCTCTCCCCTCAGTTCCCTCCTTTCCCCAAGTGCCCTGGCCTGTTCCTGGCTACTCCTTTGCTGGTGAGGCCGGTGTGTCTCACAGATTAGAGAGCTCTGGTCGCTCAGGTAACAAGAGTCACTAATCTGACTGGGGTTGAATGACAAATAATTGTCTCGGCACTGTGATTGATTTCAGCCCTGGAAAGGAGAAGACGACGCCCCCCTTCCTACCTCCCTTAAAAAAAAAAACACCCCCACCTCCCTCCCTGCTTCTCTCCAGCGCTCACGAGCGGCAGCCAAGACTCTCCATCTAGTAGGAGGCAGGAGGCTTTGAAGAGATCAAAGCCAAGGCCGGGAGCAGTTGCGCGCCCTGGGAATACGGGAGAGAGGCTTTCTGCTCCTCAGCCCTATTTTCTAGCGTCATGTCGGATTGCAGCTGTATTGCATTTCGCCAGTTTACTTAATGCTCTTGGTTTTGACTTTGACATCAGTGATCCCCCTCGGTTTCTTCAAAAACAAGAGGGGAGGAGAGAAAAAAAGAAAGTGACTGAGGAAGAGAAAGAGAGAAAGAAGGGGGGAAAGAGAAGGAAGGAAAGAAAGAGACTGATTTTTATTTTCACAACTCCATAATTGGCCAGTTCAAAGGAGACGAGGGGAGAATGTAGCATTTGTTTTCAATTCTGCAGCCGATGAAAGGAGCGACAAACTTTTATGGGTTTCCCAAAAATTAAAGACAGGCTTTTTTCAGTCAAAGAACAGGGTGTTTTTTTATGACCAAGACCACACAAAATGAACTGATAGCAAAGCCCTCCTCTTTGTCCTCCCACAAAAGCTCAACAGCGTAGCGTAGCTCTTACAGTCATGTACACATGCGTTTGTACGGCGCATGTGCAAGTCTCCATCAAACAGACGTTTAGTGCATATGTTGGAAACTGAAAGCGGTTTGATGTGTAACGAAAAAACCCGAAAGGAGGCATGAAGAAAGAGCGCAAGCTACATCAACCTATTCATTTAACTGCTTGGCTATTAAAGCCTGGTGGCGAGAAGGCACCCTTTGTACTGTAACTATGCAGGCCCTATACCAACCTCCTACACTGGGGACCATTAATATTTCAGCGCTGTCAGATACACATTGCATGTGAGCCTCTTTAGCACTCACACCCACAGCAGAAAGAAATAATGAGCTTCTGAAAAATATGAAACAGCAAAGAGAAGGGAGGGAGGGCGAGAGCGCGCCAGAGACTGACCAACTTCATACAACAGCAGCTATTGATCATTGCTCTATTTCTTAGCTAGACAAAGTGAAGGCTGTTTGAGCTTCTCTGACGTCTGGACACAGACAGCAGGATTTGCACCCATGTTTCACTCCTGTGGTCCTATTGTTCCCCATTGATGCAGTTTACTAGCTGGAACAGTGGTTGCCTCTATATAGTCCTTAAAGCTGTCCAGAGGAAGTCAATAAAGCGATTCATGTTTTACTCATTTTAAGACTGTAACAGGGAACAGTGAGGCACTGTGATCAGCTTTGAGTGACTGCTGTCAAACTTCAGTCCCGGCTTAAAGACTGAACCGGGTCAAGTTTTACATTAACAAAGCTTGATTCTGAAATGCATTTAATTATTCCATTCCACACTGACCAAATCTTGAGTTCCTCTTAAAAAAACATCAGCAACAAAAAACTGTTGCCGAGAGACAACCACTTCACCCACTAGCCCATTTAACTATGCACACTATGTCATAACATCGCAAACCGTTATGACTGTTGCACAACAAATTGAAAAAAAGAAAAGCAAGAAAAACACTCCGCACATGCACACACAGCCCCCCTGGTCTCTATTTCTGACCCACCCTTACAGGAAGTCCCCACCCAGGCCAGTCAAACAGAATCGGGCATGAGGGACAACCTTGGCGAGGCCCTCCACTGACCCCTGGAGATCAGTGGCAGGCTGCTGGTGAAGAGTGAAGTCCTCCGAGCAGGTGTTGTGGGCTTGAGCAGCGGTCTGTCCATAGAAGCCTGACTGGCTGGCTCCAGGCAGCACGGCTTGATTGGTTAAGCTTAATTCCAATTCAGTTGGAGGATGGGGAGCAAAGGAAGTGTCATCATCTTTGAGAGCTTCGCTTTGACTAGTAACACATGCTCAAAATAAACATCAACTAGGGTTAAGTGTGCGCCTGCATGTCATGCTCATGACCATGACACCCCGCCCGATTGATTTTCTCAGACACATATAGAAACATATTTTCAATATTTTAAACTTTGTCAATAGCCTTCTTTCATGTGAGTCACTGGTAACAAACAAATAAGTCATAACTTGCATTATTATATCTATGGCTTGCTCTGATTTTGTAATGCAATTACACTGCCTTGCAATTGGCATGTAAAAAAGTCATTTTATTGTATCCGCTTAAAGCTATAGTGGGTAGCTTTTTCATATAAATTAATGTTGGTTACATTCATCAAGCCATTGCCAAAGGAGTTGACACAACGTTGATTAAGCTTATCAGCTCAACAAAACTCTCTATTTCTCAGTATGGCAACTTTACAAAGTGGTGTCGCTCCCTGACACTGGCGCAGGAGCTCAGAAAAATCCCAGGAAATGGCCACGAAATGTTTCAGTCGTTGATTCCACTGCTAAGAAAAAATCAGTACGAAAAGCAGAAGGAATAAAATCCATGTGCAATCACCAAATGCTTACCTCATGTGGATGTTGCACACTATAGTTTTAAGAACATAAATGTGTTAATATTAAACTCTTTTTTTATTTATTGTCAAGAAAGATGTATTATCATTGAGAAAAATCTTACAGAAACGTAAACTTTCATTGTCTTGTTTTTGGTTCTCATCTTGCACAACAATGCATATCTCTCGGTCCTGGTAAACATCACTCAGCTGAGCTCCATTTAACAAGATGAAACAAAGCGATAAGGTGATTGCAACCACATGGCGTCATTAGAGCCGTGCATATGGAGCAAATGTGTCAACCAGCATCACCGTAGAGTGGAGGGCGAGAAGAAACCTTGGCGTTAATGGTGCTGTTTATAAAACACCACGACCCAGCAGCACTACAAAGAGCCAGAGACGCCAAGTGTTTCTTCTGTGTGAGGTCCCTGGTGCTGTCCTTCATGTGTACGCACATATCTCACCGTTTGATAGCACTGCACAGCAGATGACATCAATGTCAGCGTGACTCTTTGATAGTGCCTCGCTCAACGAAAGGACTGTTTTGTTATAAACGTACATACCGTAAAATTAGGCAATTATATCATACAGTTGCTCTATTTTTCTTAATCTCATTTTAAACTACTATATACGTTTTAGACAGTGATGTACTAAGGACTTCTTAGAGGTGACAAAATGAGCGGATAGTGGGATGATCTAATGGAGTCCAGCCTCTTAAATGCAACATCCTACATTCAGTTCCAACCCTTCCCACAGCATGTCCACCCTAGTGAGACTTAAAAAATAAACTACAAGGTGCCAAAAAGCTGCCATTTAGAACATTATGTGTGGACATGGAATGCTGCTGGTAAATGTAGTGTACTCTTTAACAGGGATCTTCCACGGTAGGGCTGGGGGCATGAGCTCAGGACACACATGGCACTGAGGGACACCAGAGCGGTCCTACCAAATCCCGTTAGGTAAGCCTGGGTTAGTGATTCCACGCTGCGAGACACTGGCTGGCAGATCCGTCACGTTCCCACTACATCAAAGGGAAAGTACAGTGCTGTATACCCTCCTCCACAGCCCCTCTTTCTCGCCATGAGGATCTGCAATTGAGGGTCCAAAGGGAACAGTAAAGGAGAGGGACTCTCTTAATTCCCCCCCCCAACATGGCAGCAAAACCCAGCCTTAAAAAAACCTATTCCTATCCATACCTCTCCTCAAGCTGTTGCACAGACCATTGGACTGTTCTATCACAGCTGGAGATCACCAACAAATCTTCACTGTCAGTTCCGAAATGCTGATGTGCACAGATACAGTACAAGGCATTCCACCTTAAAGCACACAGTTGTGTCTTTATCTTGTCAACCATGCATGTATGAGTTTATTCAAAGGGTTTTCAAATGTCATGAGCTCTCAGAGGTTGCAGGAGTTCCTAAAACCTATAGAAGAGCATGTACAACTGAATATTTTACAAAAAGAGACATGTTAATGAGACATCAATGTGATCTGAGAATAGAATTCAGATCATTTAATAATATGCACTGAGTGACGTGTCCATCACACGCATCTTGATCTATATTTAGGTCATTTTCAAATCCTCACTTCAAGATGCTGCAGGAATAGTTCTTCAGAGATAAAATGAATCCCCTAAAAGCAGTTTCAAACTTCTTTCACATAACAAACCTGGAGTGATGATACCCTAAAAAGGCTTTGAAAGTCATACTTCTCATCCATTATCATCACTACCACTATCGGGTATTATATAAAATTGTAGCGGCAGGTTTAATTTGGTCAACAGAAACGACCACAGCTGGCAGAGGCCGGCGATTAAATTATAATTGATATAAATAGCTATAATAGCTATTTATTCATTTCAACAGCAGAACATCAGGCCCTCGGTAAAAATGTTTACATTAGCATAATTACAAACTGACCCTCATTAGTCCAAACACTCAGACTAAGAAAAAATAAATCTCTATAAGCTGAAGTGCCATATACTGTATAATCATCTCACTTCATTACACTAAAATATACCAGACGATTTCCTGGTTTAACCTGTTACAACCTTTATTTGTGTGAGCATCAATGCATTGAAAAATATCACAAAACGGATGCACAAGAAAGATGATCATTGTACAGTTACATTGAGCCACTTGGATGCCAGTTTAAAGCATCATGTACAATAAACAATGAATCCACAACCCGCAATGATGAACCTCCTACTCTACACTTTGCTCAGGGTACCCACCACATCCTAAAAACGGCTAGTTTTACGTAAACATCGGGGCACTCGTAACGCACCAGTGAGTCTTTGAAGTGGTCAACAATGTGTATGCAACTGAACACCGTTAGGCGTCTTGACACCGAAATCTCGGCTCTTGTGGCAGAGGCGACCCATCAAGCTAGAAGCCTGAAAATCTGCTGACAATCAGCTACTTCCAACAGCTCCATCATGACTGGACGGCATGTGCAGGAATGTCATGGTCAATGGAAATCAATCTAAACTACTGGGATTGGGGGCAGCGGTGGGGCTGGGGATGGAAGAGAATGAAAGAGAGAATGTGCCTTTGATCTCAGTGAAAACCGATCCCAGGCCTGCAGATACTGTAGCTGCGGTGGCCAGCAGCAGAGGCAGCGAGCTGACATCAGTGAGAAAGCCAGAGGACTCATGTTCCGTGATCCTTCCACCAAGCCTTGGCTCTTTTTATTGGATAAGTGAGAGAAACGTATATAAAATGACTACCGTTTTATTGAAGACAGAGTGAGGGGGAAAATTATGGTGGGGGGAAAAAAGAAAAGCAGCCATGGTAAATGAAATGAAAGCGCTTCAAGGCTTTCAAAGTTTTGGCAGCCAGTACCACTGCTGCCTAACTGCCTGGCCTAATTCATCTGCATTGAAGGGTAATTTCCTCTCATTCAGTCAGCTGGTCTCCATACAGACCTCTACGCAGGTCTTTTTCTGTGCATTTGATGGAATAATTGATCAAGTTGACCAGAAAACAAACCATAAAAAGACAATTTGGTTAGCATCGTGTCCAACACTTCCTAACTCGTTTCATTGAAGAGGGCAAATTGTGAAGTACCCGTGATCACATTTTCAGAGGGGACGCAATACAATCTTAACATCATTACGCGATGGAGTGACGGAGGTTCCTTTAGACACAGCATGCGGCTTCTGCCCCCAACAATCACATCTGCCTTTGAAAGTCAATTATTTTAATAACACAGAACTCCCATTTCACAACTTAACGCTGATGAAATCAACCCATATGCGCTACAAAAGTACAAACAACCGAGAGCTTTTGGTTCCTCTGCACCATGTGTGAGCGTTTCCTGTGTGGAGGCACCAAACCATAACCAGACTGAGGCTGGTTGTCTTCCCAAAGTGTGATACAGAGACATGGACAAAACAGGATTAGGGTGGACAGCTGCTGGTGTGCCCTGCGTTTTATGTCTGTCTTGAGAGGAGAAATTTGCAAACGGGACAGACACAGGAAGCCGCCAGCGAGAGACCTGCAGCTGGTCTGAAATTAATACTGTTACAGGGACGATATCTGAAACAGCACACGCCACCACTGGACACTACAATACACATATCTGCAGGGCAGCCTCACCGACGTAATGTTGCCTTTAGGCCTCTGTCATGCTGGGCTAATTAGAGGGCTTATGTGGGCCATGCAGAAATGCATCACTTAAGATTTTAACAAGATGAAAAAACTGTATCTCATTCTCAAGTCAATCTTCTGGAAATTATGGCAGGCATTTGGTTTCCAAGGGTAACATATGGTTGTCATGGGGACGGCACGTGAGGGTAAATATTACACAAAAGCCCAACCCAACAACACAAATATTGTATTATATTAGATTATGAGGTTCAAGTTTGTAAGTCACAAAATGTGATCTTAACTGAAAATATTGTCTTTTTTAATCAATCCTTTCATTTATTTTAATCACTTTTGCATAGCTTCTGGTTCAGATTGTGGATCAATAACTTTTTATTTTTTTATTATCATATATGTTTTTTTTTTACTATTTATGAGTATTCCAGGGTTTACTCATTAAATATAAAACTAAACGTCTCAGTAAGATAGTGAATTCAAAGCAATTGATTAGTAAATATTAAATGCTTATTTGGTAATAAATAGCCCTGCAAGCTAATGAACCAAGGGCTTTGGTAAGCTTAAAAACATGTACAAGTTATCACAATTAGGTGCAATACCTCAAAAGTGTAGGTTTTATCTAACAGTCTAAACCACCAAGTATTACTTTTACAGATAGTGGAAACATTGAAATGTAAGCTAATGCACAAATTTGAGAAGCTTGAAAACATCAAACATTTTTGCTTGTGAAGTACCTAGTAACTAAATAAAAAAAATCAAAATTAAAGCCAGAAATTGGCAAACATTTTGCAATACTTATTTGTCATGGTGCGGATTTCATTAAGTAAAGTACTAATACTAAAGTACTAATAAAAGTGCTGCAAAAAGTATTTAGATTTTTCAATTATTTGTAATTTGTAGCTGGTATATTTATATGGAATTTGAAATAACTGATACCACCAGAGATGTATAATATAAGTCACGTATTTCAAAAAGAGACAGTGCAGTATGTGAAGCCGGTGAAGCAACAGGTGGCCTTCCTTCTCAGTCTACCTGCTCTCTGAACACTTTGCCTTTATTATGACAGAGTTCAAAACAACTCGTCACCTGACTTCAGTCAAACTGAACTTAAATAGAGCGTGAACTTAGATTTCACAACTGTCTGCAGTTCGATCATCATCAGCCTTCATGCTTTGCTTTCCATCCCACAAGCGCATGTAAATAAACATGGAAAATGTGTTGTTTCTGTGGATTGTACTAGTTCAATATCAGATTTAGAGTTGTTTATTCTTACTTGTGTGTTAATTATCAGGTTGTTGGGCTCATATTCATTGTTGCAGCAACAGCATTTCATTCCATTGTATCATATGAGTTTAATTGATGAACTGGCTTAGAGAAGAAGAAAAAGAATAAGTGTTGTTGGTACTGACCGTTCTGGGCATAGGCGGCGAGAGTGAGCCATTGTTCATGTAGGAGTCGTTCATGTTGCTCATCATGATGTAGCCTGGGTAGCCTGAGTATGGATGGCCTTTACTGTACATTTCTTGGAGTTTTCCTGATGAAAATGAAAAAAAAGTTAAAAAGTGACAATTATGCGTTTGCAAAAGCATCACATGAAGGCTATGTTTCTTTTATCTGTCAACATCTTAGTTATTTGGATTCCTCACTACACTGGAACTTTAAAAAAAGAAGAAAAAAAATACACATACACACACACACACATTACAAAATGATGTATTCTAAGCATGCTTCAGTCAATAAATCAGGCGATCGGTAAATGACAGAGCTGAAAGTCCGCCCGCCTGTTTTGACACTGTAATGATATCACTGTGGATCGCTTTAACCCGTGCCCCGTTTCGCTGAGGCCTTTTGTTTGTGCCCTTTCTTCCCGTCTTGGAGAGGAGGGTTGTATTATGCAGAGGAACAATGGAGCCCCTCTGTGCCAATTAGCACCAATTAGAAGAACATACAGACTGTGTCAAAACAGGAGACGCCCCAACTGTTCCTCTACTACGCCTTTGACCTAAGAGGGGGGAGCTTTGTACAAAAGGCCTCAATACAGCGCCACTTGCCACTGCACACTGTGTAATAAGGCCGGGGGAAGGGGGAAGTGTTATAGCCTGATTGATGACGGATCTATTCCCGTAAAGAAGCCCAGTGTTTAGTTTGCTCAGTAGTGAAAAGGGAACAAAGAGGAGACGCACTCGAAGCCATAGTGATGACCTGCAGCAGAGGACGGCAGCAACATGTTGCATGTGACAGTGCGACCTTATGAGCTGATTGATTGGGGAAAAATGGTTTATTGGGGTAATTGCATAAGAAACGTAAGAGCCAGTTAGAGATAGGATTTTTTAAATCGTCTGCAATTTTTAGGTTTGTACCAAATTTGCCAAATTTCACGATTATAACACAAGAGAAAAGTGCACATTCATTCTGCTTTCCATTCAAGTGTACTTTGTTTTCCTGTCTCTGCGGGCGCCCTTATCTACGAGGTAGGTAACAGGTAGCTGTCTCCATGAAGGTATAGCATGTCCTGACTAGACTTGGATCAGAGATGATCAGCCAGAAAGAGGGGCTAAGATAAAGAAAAGGACCAGCAAGAGTGAAAAAGTGTGACTGATCACATCGGTGTGTGTGTGAGTGTGGGGGGAAGGGGGATAATGTGAGACTTTTTACACCCTCAACTTCTCCAGACATACAGCGAGTTATCCTAAAATCAAATTGGGGCTTTATTGCAGCTAAATGACATGTTGGTTGACCTCTAAAGGCCAGGACACACCAATCCGACTACCCGAAAATGGCGACTGCCGATCCAGGGAGCTCCAGTCTTCCCGTCGCGGCCGAAAAAGTGCAAAGAACACACCAAACCGACTGCTGACTTTCCGTACGCTCTGCGCTTGCGAGGGACGTAATGTCTCCATAACAGCAGGCGGCGCTAATCTGTATTGTGGCCCGAAAAAATACGGAAGCCGGAAATGATGGGACGGCTCTCTAGACCATACACATAGATATAAATACGTATTTATATTTATGGACCATAAAGAGCACAATTTTTAGCAGAGAGTGTCGAGCATGGTGTTGAGCAGTCAACAAGGGTTGATGCATGTGAGTACTCGCTGAACGAAACAAACAAACACAATAAAACGATGGCTAACTGCTGTTAGCTGTTTGTGCTACCCGCCTCACTTCCGGGCTTCACTGATTCGCTAGCCCTCCACAAATCAAATTGCTCAAACTGAAAGACTGTCCGCCGCCGATTGAACAAAAGAAGCCCGACGACATCTACTACGACCGATTTCACGGCACACACCAAACAGATTCGTGTCCCCGACCCCTCCCGACTCTACGACGGCGATTATCGGGCTGGTGTGTCCTGGCCTTAAAGCATGCTGGTTTAACGAGCATCTGCTTAAGGCGGTGTCACTTACCATCTTCCAAATGGTCTCTGTGTTTTTCATGATATGAATCTTGCTGAATTTGGGACTGTCTAGCTCCCTGTAAAAAAGAAAGAAAAAATTATTAATTCAAAATTTACATGATGGTAAATCAATTACTATGTCCTTCAGACAGTTAATCACACACACACACACAGATAGAGAGAAATGCTGATACGATCATACACCAACAAACACAACTGGGACAAATGCTGTCCCTTTTGCCAAGTTGTCACCCAAGCAGAACCAGCTTAAACACACACACACACACACACACACACACACACACACACACACACACACACACACACACACACATCTATGTATAGAGGGGTGATGGAGAAGCCTGCATCAAATCTTCAAAAGAAATACTTAATTAAGCTTCATGTCCTTAAGGAGCTTACACAATTACATGTTTTCCATACCATAGCTTCACTCTAATTTTCATCTCTTTCCTTCTTCTAAATTAAAATAAACTGTATTTTGTGTCTTGAATTAAAAGACTTGGTGCAATAGGTGCAATGCGAAATAAACGCATCACACAAAGTGAGAAAATAGTGGACATTTTTTTTTTTTGCTTTTAAAATACAAAGAAGAAGGAAAATCCCCTGCTTTTCGCACATCAATTTCCTTTCTCTCTTTAGAATCAGAATTGGGTGGAGGGCCCGTTTTTGGAGTTCAGATCCCTCAGGATGGCTTCACGCTGAGCTGAGGAAACTTTACTGGATTCATAATTAACATTCAGCCTCCGTCTGTCGCGTCTCTGGGACATTGCGGCTGTGACCGTGAACAGTCTCGTTCTCGGATGTTCTCAAAATTTCATTAACACTGCGCCTAATGACTAAACAGCCGACAAAACTTCGGGATGGGGAGGCTGAATGCAGTCTACATCCTGAGATCGGTGCACGGGCAGAAAAAATAAAAAAATGTAATTTTAACTGCGATGTTCCATGCATGTCAGCTCAGTGTATCTTTACGTGGCCATCTTGCAGGATCGAAATATAAAAAGCATGAGTAATAATTTTAGTAACATTAAAAATACATTGTGAATACAACCTCTTGTGAAATTCTATGTGTGATTTCAAGCTTTTTTTATAAATTTATTTAAAAAGATTCTTCGGATAAACCCAAAACAAATAGGTGTAGCTTTTCATATATTATATAACTCCAAAACATGTATTGAAAAAAAGCTATTCAATTAAAATTAAATTGAACACATTAAAATAAAAACATAAACAAGCACATCCTTTCAGCAGAATAATTAGATGTTGTCCTCATTGTTTAGCAGGTGCTATTGAAATATACTAATCATCCTGTTTGTCAATATGGCTTTTAAGCCATGCTTTGGATGCTGGTGTTCACAGCTGCTGAGGGTTTACATGTGCCCCTGCAAACAAAGCTATTAGCCTCCTTGCCACAGTCATCAGGCCCAAATTCTTCTTTCCTTCATTTTTTTACATCTCAAAATTCCACTAAAGATGAAAGAACTACAGGCATCACATACTGTCATGTCTGCTTTTAGGCCTCCAATGTGTCCAAAAAAAGATTATAGAGCTCTTCATATTATAATGTTCAGAGGAGGTTTCTTTTTTGGGGGGTGAGCAGAGGCTGGTACACTTGACTTTAAATGGTGTGTCATTATATAAATGTTTTAATTTTTAAATAATACAAACATGAGACAGAGGCTTTACAGTATACTTCAACTCAGCTTGTATAGACATTTGTTTCAGGTTTGAAACACATCTTTTTGATGAAATTGCTTGACATTAGCCCATCATACATTAGAAATCTGAGCAGGTTCTGTAAAAATGGAAATTAATTTTAGGCCTAACTGCTCTCTCTTTTTTCAAAGCTGACAAATAATTCAGACTCACCCAGAGTAATTAATAGCTTATCATAGGTGCCATAAGCTGAACTAAACCCGGGTCTTTTAATGATTAAAAGGATAAAAGCAACTTTGTTTACAGGTTGATTCAAGCTGATGGAAGTTGATGCCCACCACCTTCCTCACCCCCTCATCACTCAGCACCACATCAGTGCACACAGAACATGACATGACTCACATCGTGGCTGTTGCTGTTGGGGCTGCTCTCCGACTCGTTGACCAGAGATGACTTGATGTCTGCCAGGTCTCCCTCTTCCTCCGAGTGGCTGAGCTCGGCGAAGATCTGCTCCTTATGCGGGTCTCCTTCGTCTTTGAACGGGATCATTTCGTCCGTGGCGCACAGCTCCGGGTCTCCGCCGCCTGATAACTGTGGCATTTTAATTTGTTTGTTTGTGTTTAACCAACAACAAAAAGGCAAGTTAACACACACAAGAGCCAGCACTGTCTGAAAAGTACAGAGGGGGAAGAAAAAAACTCCCAGCAAAAACGTTCCCTCTACCACCACCACCTCTTCAAACGTGAGTCACTCGGAGAGGAAGCGGCGCGTGCGAACACGCTGCCGGTGTATTTTCAAAGAAGCAACAGGAGTGTGGCTGCTGTCGGCGTCCTTTATGTGTTTTAAACTAAAAACGGACAGATTCTCAGACCCGTTACACTTGAGGTGTAGCCTAAAGGGTCAAAGTGAGAGTCCGGTGCACGTCTCAATGTCATGAGGAAAAAAATAAAAAAAGGGATACGAACCACGAGTTAAAATCTCAGTCAATATAACCAACGACGAATAGCCTATGGTCCAGGAAAAAAAAATGTTAACCGTCGATAACGTTCAAAAAGTGAGAAATATTTCCTCGTTGGTCCAGGGAAGAAGTCGTCCTTGAAAGTGGAAAAAATAAATAAAAAAGTAGGCTAACAAAAAACCAAAACACCGTCTGGAGGTGAAAAGGTAAACTGATGGATGTAGCTAACTCAGTTTTAACACTTAAAAGAGGCTGCGAGCAACGCAGTGAGCCACTTTACAAAAAAATACATCCTCAAAGCCGGTCGCATGAGGAGCCGTCACACAAAGCAAAAGTAATTTGACAATTAGAAAAACAGAATATTGAGAGGAGAGGAAAAAACACGCCGTGGACCGACTTCCCACTGCTGCCGCACAGCTTCCACAGCGTAATGTAACCAGTATGTGTATGTGTGTGTTGGTAATGTAGCCGTGCTCCCTCCTCCTCCTCTCTCTCTCTCTCTTCAGTCATTGGGAGGAAGGAGAGATGAAAGGGAAGCCGAAGCTCTGATTGACACCGCACCGATTGACACTCCTCCTGAGAGAGAGAGATTTATACACAGCTCACAACAAACCCGCAGACAGGAGGCAAAGAAGAAGAAGATGAGCGCTGAAGCTGACACGCGCCCTGTTTGATGGGTTCAAACAATCGTGATAAATAAAAACGATACCGAGGAAAAAAGGAAAAAACAAAATGAGTCCTAAACACAATAAGTGTAAATAGTGTTATTTTGAGTAAAAATACCTAGGTCACATTAGTTAGTCAAGCACTTTTTCAAAGTACAGGTGTAGCCTATATTACTATATTACTATATTACTTATTACCAACCTATAAAAGGGTATACATTTTTAAATTATTAATCTAGGCCTATGTTGCCTATTTATTGTGCAACATTTGGGAATAGAAGGGGGAGTGTATTTTTTTATTATTTATTTTTTTGCTCTTTAATTTGCCTTGTATTTGTTATATCAAGGCTTGTTTTCCATATTTTCTAATAATGTGTGGACATAGCTATTACATTAAGTCAATGCTATTGCTATTCGACACAATAATGTTGCATTTAAGTCGTTCTCCACAGCGGCAAGATTATAACAAAATGTAGCTAACATAAAAGACAAACGAAATAACTGAGAACAGGCCAGAAGTCCCTCAACGTTAGCATATTTAGGAACCCTTAATATGTTCATAAATCTCATAATCCTATCTGAAGGATGAACCATTTGACCCGACTTTATTTTCACACACACACACACAACCAAGTTTTGGGAACAATGATTGGCATCCCAGAATTCCACTGTTATTTACAGCTGTTATTATTGAAAGTATTTGTTTACACACAAATACACAAAATAATTATATTGGATAGGCTAATTAATCAAGAGTAAAACATTTCCAGAAAAAGGAGGGTGGGGGATTAGTTAAAAGAAAATAACGAGTTGGGTAATATTAGAGTCCTGTGTATTTCATTCGAAAAAACAGGAAAGGGAAAATAAAGCAAAAAGAAAAAGCAGTGGAAGTGTCGTGCTTTCTGTGAGTCTGAGCAGTGAGAGATTGCGTGAGAATCAAAGTTGGGATGGGGAGGCAGATCTTTATAAAGCGCGGAGGTGGGGTTAGCGGGGCGGAGCTGCGGCTGCCTTTGATCTTGCGGCGGCTGGCTCTTTCATCCCCGACTCCCCCCGCCCGCTTTCCCCCCACCGCCTCCCTCCCTCTACCCCCTCCTCCTCACTCGCTCTCCCTCTCCCTTTGTATGACTAAATTTGGTCCGAGTGTGGAGCCGAGCCAACATTTCCACGTGTGCGTTCATCCCAGCTGAGAGAGAGAGAGAGAGAGAGAAAGAGAGTGAGAGAGAGAGAGAGAAGGGGTTCTCTTCCGGGTAAGGAGACAGCAGGAGAAAGAAAGAAAAGAAAAAAAGATCAAAGGCTTTTCGGTTTTGGAAGCCGAGTGTGGATTCAAAAGAGCCGAGACTGGCTGCATTCCAGAGTATAGCGGAAAACGCGCGCTTCCACACGCTCCCGCACGCGCACACACACACACACAAATACACACACGCACAAAGGCCTAATACGCGCCCGCACGAGCGCACACGCACGCGGTATACAGGCACCGACACGCGCGTAAATACAGCACTGAAAGAGAGACAGTTAATTACAAAGATGTCACACAGGCAGACCAGAACAACCAAACCTTTCATATAAAAAAAACCCTTTAACATTATATTCCATGTTTACAGCCAAAAAATTAGGCCTAGAAGAAGAAAAATGTGACAAAGTATAAACTGTTTTTCCTGTTCCTGCTATGTAGAAAGTGTCGATTCTACCTAATTACGGCACTTGTTTAATTTAATTATCCGCCGCTGTTTTCTGGCATAAACTGAAATGATGCTATAGTGCCATCCACCACCACCGCCCTAAAACCATGCTAGGAACCACATCTTTGCTTTGAAATGTATTTTTTCTTCCTAGTCTTTTACAGCCCTTACCTCATGGTTTTAATCCTAAAATTAGGAGAAAGGGTAAAAAATTGGTAGGCCTATTAAGTAACTAAAGAGAGAGAGAGAGTGCAGGCCTGCGGGCCTCAGGTAATAGGTGAAGAGATCCCACTGTGACAAATTAAACAGATGAAATAAATCACAGGACTAAATGATTCATGTTTGCTGTTTTAGGTTTTGGTTTATGGCATTGTAAGATATTATAAATCACAAGGCTACATATAAGAGTTTGTTATGGATACCAATCTTAATCCTCATGCTCCATTTGGGGTCCCTGAGACACCAGGGCCTCTGTAACAGCTTAAAAAAAACCTACTTAACATTGTCATATCTCTTCCCTACTTTATGATTTACACAATTTGTATGACAATTGATTATTACCATGATTTTGAAACTGATGTGGTATAATAGTATAATATATACTAACAATAGTTCATCTGTTTGATGTATCAGAGACTCCAGCTGGAAAACAAATACAATGGTTTTTCTGATGTATTGATGTATGATTGGTGATGACAGTAGGCTAGTAGTAGACAGTAGTTTTTATGCAGCACTATTCATACATAAGTCAAACAAATCAGATATGTATTTTTTAATGCAAAGCCCATATGAAGGCCTATATAAAATAATGTAATATGGTAACCAGGTTTCATGGCAATCACTGTCCATACTGCCTAGTTTGAAGCAGATGTATTGATCAGTTAAAGCTAAGCAAATAAGGCATTTTAGATTTCTCAGTTATATAAAGCCTATAGGCCTATTATATATTTTAAAAACACTTTGCATCCCAGCAAACAATGTGGAAGTAAAGCCATTGTCAACAAAACACAGGAGTTGATCTAGATGAGAATTGTTACAAAATAATTAAAGCCCGAAAATTAAAAAAAAAAAAAATTTTATTAAGAAGCAGAGTATATTTTCCAGACATTCTGAAATCATGAGTCAGTTAAATAATTATGTGCAAGCCCAGGTTTAAACAAGAAGTCAAATAAAGCAATGCATATTTGACTTGACCAAAGCATGTTGTTGCAAATGTTACACAATGCAGTTTTGTGGGATTCATATTAGCCTCTACAGGAAAAATGACAATTGGGGTATCAATTGAACTGTGTTTCCGACAAGTACATTTTTAACTAACGTAAAAGGTCTATTCAAATGACATATTCTGGTCTTGCCAAGGGAAGTAGTTTGTTAAAGTCTTGGGTGTGTGAGAGATGAATTATTCAATGTCCTCCACTGCATGATAAGAGACCACTGCAGAGTAGAGCATCTTCATTCGTCATTTGTTCACCATGAACACTACACACTGATGTACATATTTCACAGAGCACTATGGATTTTTCTTTTCCAGTGTTTTTTTTCTATTCATTTAAGGGATATCATTTGCAGCAGGAGAGAAGTACATAAGGCACAAACAGCAAAGATAACGATGAGGCTTTGTTTGCTGTGTCTGATTCTACTTTAGCGACTGACTTGATGACTAGACAACAAACAACTCTCTTCTCTCTAATAAAGACGCTGTCAGAACCACCTTACATACTTTCCCTTGACATCAAAATACACCATATAGCAGCCTTGGTTGTTACTGGGAAAAAAAAGTTGGAGAGAAGAGAGAGAAGGAAGCAGGAGGAGAAAAAAAACAGAGCTACATTAGCATTTCTCTCCTAATGAGTTCATAAGACTGACCCCTCTGGATCTCACATGAAAAGGAAGATTTCCTGCTGTGCTGTGACCTGAATTCAGTTGTCTCTCACTTTAGATACTACATTTTGCACATTATATAAGTAGAAAAAATATCTATACACGGCATAATTTATCATCAGCAGATTTTTGATTCCTTATCTCCCCCTTTAAAGAGTGGTAGTCAACTTGAAGAAGGAAATAAATATATTCATGGTCTCCACATCGCGCTGAGATACAAAGTTGATGGACATAATGCATGTTTCGCACATTTTGTTTTATAGTATTATTTTTTTTATTTTTTCCCAACCCCCCACTCCCTCACCCATAAAGTTGGGACAGCATATCAGTTTAGAAGACAGTATGAATTGTGTCAAACAAAATGCTCGTTGTTGGAACAACATTCAGTCAAGGTCCTCTTTAGATCTATTATTGTCTCATCTTTTATCTGTTCTATTTTCATTGCAATGCATAATACTTCAAACAGAAATTACCCTAATTATCTCCTGTTTGGGCTTTGCTGCGTGAAAGTATTTACGCGTGCATTTGTGTGTGTGTGTGTGTGTGTGCGAGAGAGAGCGAGAGAGAGAGCCTGGGATGATTTGTCGATATCGTCTCCTAAATTCACCTGCCAGGTGAGTTCAGTGGTGAATTCCCTACTCTGCTGTCTATTCCACCTGCTAGTCATTCATAACAACTTCCTTGATGTAGAAATTATAGCCTTCACAGCCATCTCCAAGAAAACGACAGGAAACAAACATCAAATTATGATGAAAAGAGCTTGCAATTGAAGCCGACAAAAAGACACCATTCATCAAACGTGCAAATCAAAACTGGGGGCAGGCCAGTGAGTGATTGTTTGTGCTGCTCTTTGATTGGTGGAAGGTGAGTCACCTTCTTGAAGGGGAGGAAAGTGTCTTGGGGGTAAAGTGAGGGAGAGTGGGGCAGACGTGTGATCTGTTGATTTATGACAACGCTGTCAGGAGGCTGTCTCAGACAAACTGTCATTAAAATGAAATTATCTCCTTGATGGAAGGGGAGGGGAATTTGTCGTGCTATGTATATATTTGGGATGTGTCCAATTTGGAAAGGAAAGGCTAGAGTTTACAAAAACAAAGATATAGTCAAGGAACACAAAGCAAGATTTAAAAAACCCATGATTAGATTCCAATGTTACACATGTATTCAAGAGCGTAAAATAATACAAATTTGTTGATTTTGCTATACTGCAGGCAAAGGTATTAATAGCTAACTGGAACAAATGTGATGCACCTACAATCTCTGCTTGGATCAAGACAATGGCACAGTGTATGTCAATGGAAAGAATAGCATATGTCTTGAATCACAAACTGGGTGTTTATGAGGGAATGTGGAAACAATAATCAGATTAATAGAGAAAAATATAGAGGAGGTTTAACAGGAGGAAACCTCAAGTCAGGATACCTAAAGATGCTTAAAAATGGATGGAGGCCTGTTTCTTGTTTTATATTTCAATGTCAAAAAGTGTCAGAAGAGAAGTCAAGTGATCACCAAAGTCAGAGGGATTCATCAACTGAGGAATATAGAAGTAATAGACCCAATTTCAATCCATCCAATAGTGATTGAGATATTTCATCCAAAGTAGTGCCATCCACAGAGCCATGGAGCTAGCATGGATTAAAATGAAACGTGGCAACATTTCTACATTTGAAACAATGTAGATAAACAAGTTTCCTTGTGGGGATCCGCTTCTCCACCCACTGTACAGATTACCGAATCCAATGAGCAGGCTCCACTATTGTCTTACTCACAGAGATAAGGAATGATTCACACCTAGTGGCACCTGACTCCACCCTTCTATCCTTGCCAGTCAGCGATGCTGACAGAAAAGAGAGAGAAGCTCTGAGTAAGCCCCTCAGAGAAAGAGAGGGAGGGTAAGGGATCGCTTTTCCTCTGAGGCCTGGCTCGCTCTTACAGGCCAGACAGTATTCACTTACATTCTCAAAGCTTGAAAAAAATTGCATGCCGCCATCATTGGTGTACAACACTGGACAGACATGCACATGCACAGATGTCTATCACTCCTCAACACACAGCACTCCCACATCACCACACGCAAGTGTTGCCTCACTACGGCCAAAAGAGCAATCCTCAGGGGTATATAATATCATGACAGGCGGTCTGTTCTGTGTGTGTACTTGAAGCCCTGTCCCGCTGTCACTGGGGAAGACTAATAGGCAGATTAACACTTGGCTGACCCAGGTGCCTCGAGGGGAAAATTATGGTGAGGGTGTTTACCTACAAACTTCACCCAGCTGGGACGGCCACCTTCTCCGCAGCGGACTGTCAGTTTGGAGGATTTTGTGGAAATCTGCTGAGCTTGCCCATTGGCACCATGGATTTATTTTATTGATAAGGGCAGTTTAGTCTGTGAGAATGACCTGAAATGACTTATCACATAATGCAGCACAAGGGTTAATTAAATATAAAAAAGGGGGGAAAAGCAAATCATGTGCATTTTGAGGTCTTTCCCCTTAGTTTCACCGTGGGAAAGGGGCTAGGTCTAGACTGGTGTAATTGATCAGGTTAGAGAGGCATGACAAGGCCTCTTTTTATTGCGCGGCGGGTTGTACATATGTCCAGAGGCTGGCCAAGCTTCACCACCAGCCGTCCAGCCTCCGCTGTGCTCTGCTGTGTTGCGCTACATTCTTCGGGTCTAAAGGGGAAGTGGTCCAGGTCCTCTCAGCGCACACAGCCACTCCTTTCATCCCACTGTGTTATTGCAGAAAGCATTGAGCAGTGTGTCAGGGGCCTGCGGAGTGCGGGTCAGGGGTCAGAGCTGACCTGCTGAGAGGTCACGGGGCCCCCATCCAATCTGTAATCAAGCACACAGCACACCTCGCTGACCCCACTCCTCCGTCAGTGCCGTCGCCCAGCCTCAGCCCTCCGCTGCTGCCTGAGATCAAACACGGAGCGGCAGTACCTCCGGCCCTGTGTTATCAGCCTGGGTGTCTCATCACATCAACACGCAGGGCTAAACAGTAAACACGGCCAGCCTGGTTTCGCTCACCATGTGTGTGAGTGAGCTTGTGTACATATCAGTATGGGAGCCTGTGTGTAAATACAGGAAGGTTAGCTTGGTGATTGTGCTCATCATTTCTGACTTTACAGAATACAGAATTACAGAATACTGGTTAGGATTCTTGAAATGTATTTGATAAAGTAAATAAATAAAAAGATATGTCAAAAAGAAATCATTATAAGCTAATTAAATAAACATGCAATTGTTGAGGTTATGTTGTCCAAAGGGGCAGTGCAATATCAAACTTATAAATCGATATGGCAATCATTTGTTTACTTACAAATACAGCTGACACAAAATAACATCAGCATTTGAAATCGTGTTTCAAAGAACCTTATGGGGGCACTTGTGTAGTTGTTAGATACATATTAATATCATATTAATTAAGAATCATATTATATGAGCACTGTGAAACACCAGTTTTCGAACATTACTTTCAGGAATTAATATTTGAAATAAAAAAGGATGGTTCTTCTTTTAAATTCGGAACAGATTCCATTTTGAATCTGTTTATTAAATGCAAAATCAAAGTGAATGTGTTCATGTTTGCAGCCAAGCGTTTGTTTGGATTTGTTATAATGCACATTTGATTTCCAAGGGCCTACAACTGAAGCAAGTCAGTGTAAAGAGCCCTAGCAAGCAATATTTAACCAGGGTTGGTAGCTGATCTCCTGTGTGCACCAGCCCACACCATCAGGATATTAACTGTTAAAACCACTGGAGTGTGATACTTACTCGTGCTGATTGATTTCTTCTAGTCTCACAGAGGAAAAATCCACAATTCCCGGGAGTTGTTTCTAGAGAGGAAAGCATTTCCAGACACGGGCACATGCTGCCAATTTGACAGGTTTAGTTAGGCACCTTGGCTCCGCTCCTTTGTTGTATTTAAAAGGCATCAGATGAGGGTTTTTTTCCCTTTTTTTAAGGCAGGCTGTGTGTTTGACTCTGCGCCAGAATCGGGAAACAACTCATTTCATTCTTTTGTCTAAGGGTTTTTCCCCCCACGTCTCCCAACATGAAAAAATTGTTGCAAATGAGTCATTTCTTCTTGGCAGGCCTCAGGCCAGACAGAAAAAAAAGATTAGCCATGTTCTTGAGTAGACAAAAGTGATTTACTTGTCCTGTCACTGCTTTAATTACTTCTTATTACTAACACTGAAATGTATTTGCTGTGATATCTTTAATTACATCTTTTAAAAAAATGGTATAGGTCTTAACATGGCAACAAACGTATTTTCTTTTGCACACATACCAACAACAATTAACAACAATTATAAAAAGTTTGGTGTGGGATTGTGAAGTAAAAATATTTTGGGAAATGTTTGTTGAGGTCTACGTTTGTGGGCATGCATGACATCATGTGTTGGTCAGTGGTAAGTTATTGTTCTCTGGTAGTTGAGATCAAAGACAGACCTTGTCTCTCTGTAACTGGCCTTCCTTTCTGGACTGATTCTAAACTGAAAATGTCGTATTTCCACCTCTGAGTTCCTTTGAGATCCAACGTGTGGCTGCAGGTTATATTTCTGAAGTGCGATACATAGGGGAGAACCATGGGGGAGAACGGGGTAATCTCAGCCACTTTTTACTTTTGCTCCCCTCTAAGGGAGCTAAAATGATTTATCACTCAAATTCACACATCTTCCATTAATTCAGGATGTTTCCTAGAAATGGGCATTATCAGAATTTTTTCAAGACAAAGGGCAGTGAAAATATGATTGTTTTAAAAAAAGTTGTCATGTGGCTCACTTTACCCCAGCTGTGGGGTAAACTGATCCACTTACTTTTTCCACTCTGAAACTACCATAACAACACATATTGTAACAGTAAGAATCCTGAAAGCTAGCCACACATTCCAGAACTAATGTCGGACTAGTAAAAGAATGATGGGGTTTGGTCAATTAAGCAAAGCAATTTTTCTAAACACTTGAAAGTAACTCTGAACAAAATCAAATACAACATATTATAATTCAAACGGTTTTAATAAGATTCAAAAGAAAGATATAACCAGTTAGAGCCAGCTAGTGTCTGGGGGTCAAAGCATAGGAAAATCAGAACCAGCGAGAACAGTCTGGGACTCAGAACACAGGAGAAGACCCAACTGGATTATAACATCAGCCTGTCATACTCTACAACTAGGCCTACTCTACATTCCAGCCCTGAAGGTTACAGGGAAAGATGAAAAGGTGCTGTTTCCGTGTGGTTGCCCCAGGTCGTCTTCCTGGTGTATTTCCTTGGCATGATGGCTTTTCTACAATGTGTATGACATTAAAATAAAACATATGTTATGTAATATTATATTAAAATATGTTTAAGCCTAAACTTAACTTGTGCCTCATGGTGGGGAAAGTGAGCCACTGTCTCACTTTCCCCCACAGCATTTGGCTCACTTTCCCCCACCACCACAATTTGAGAAAAAAACTACCTCTCATTTCAGGCTAATCTTCAGTTATCAGCATCACATGGTTTCATATGTTGGTAGTTCATCAACACCTATGATAGAAGTTTTTCTATGTGAATACATTTGCTTTGGCACAACAGCTGATTAAGTTGACAGCAAGAAAATTTACTTTTACATGCAAAATACCTATTTTGGTGAAAAAAACATGCTTACCACAGCACCATGAGGTCCTCTCTTTCAGGGCCGTGGGGAAATGAGAGGGGCTTGAAAACATATATCTCACATGACCACAAATGTTTTCCGTTGCCTAAATACAGGGGGTGGCTCACATAACCCGATGCCTCAGATTACCCCATTCTCCCCTACCCTACGAGTGTGGGGAGGGGAGGCCCCGAGACGTACAGTCTACTGTACACTTACAGCCTGTTTTGTCTTGTCGCTAATTTTATTACCGCCAAAATATGTGGCCAGGAGAGCGTTTGAACTCTTGGCCCTCAGGTCCGCGCAAGTGGTGGCCCCAATTTGAGCCAAATTTGAAACAGTAAAATCCCAGAGGATGTAAAATAAAGTGCCTCTGCCAAAATTCTTCTTACGCTGCCTCGCCCTGCCATCTGCTTCATAGAGTGTAGCCACGAGAAGGCCTGTGTGTGTCGCCACCACACCTTAAAAGGATGTTCTGTAAACATTTATGCTATTTTTCCAAGTTTCCTTGCACATAATTGAAATTTATCAGGAAGGCATCTTATTCAGGATGTGGTCACCTGCCTCTGTTGATTTTCCAGTGTTTGTGCCTTTCCACTGCTGTTAATGTCATTTGCCCCCTTCCCATACACTTGACCTGAAGAGTGGTGCACATAAACAAGCCTCCCTTGTGCATTTCTCAGTTTTCATCTCCCATCCAGCACAGTCACTGCCTAGAGGTTTGATTTGTCTGGGAATGCCAGTGCTGCCGAGGGGGGGTCAGGCACTAAAATGTCAAATGCAAAAGACTTGGAGACGGACAGAGAGAGGTGAGAGAGAAAAACCCAGCCAGCCCTCCACACATGACACTCTAACAAAGTGTTCACACAGTTGCGCCGAAAGAAAAAAAAATCCCTCCCACCACACATAAAACATGTGAATGTTTCCTCTCTTTGTAGACTGCCACTGGTCCAGGTTCAGACTTAAAAGGCATTCCCAACCTCTTTATATTGAGCCATTGAGCCTCATTTTTATATTGTTTCTCACTTTAATCCAACACATTCAAAGACTGATCTGAGGTTATGAGAATTCCCCAGGTCAATGATTAAACAAGTGATATGGAAAAATCTAGTTCCTAGTCTATCAAAGTAGGGGAGATGTGCAGTGCAATTTTAGCAGCAAAATTGTAGATGTTACAATTATATGAGTAACGGCTTACATATGCACTCCATAGTTTTTGAGAATTTCTCTATTCAATCATCTAGCCCAAGTACTTGAAAACAAGGTAAGCCTATTTAAGGGAATAATTCAACGTTTTGAGAACTACACTTACTTATCGCTTTCCGGTGGAGTCAGAGATTCTGGAGAACACTTGTTGTCAACATCGCTTTTTGTCAAAATCAGTGAGTATCTCCTCACGATCCGCTACCTGTCTGCACTGTGTTTGCCCTGAAAAAAATACACAGCCTAGGCTCTGTAAACGGGCATGGTGATAGCGATGGTGGGCCCCCTTTGTTTACATACCCGTTTACAGAGACCAGGCAGCGTATTTAAACTGTTATTTTGTTTTTTTCAGCGCACTCACAGTACGGGCAGGTAGCCGATCATGATGAGATATTTACAGATTTTGAAGACAAGTATTCTCCAGAATCGTTGACTTTAAATAAAAGGTCACAGAACGCAGCTGACCCTGGACAAAAAATAGCACTGCCCAAAACCCCTGAAAAATGGCCAATGGATGTTTTTACTTTTTTAGAGCCCTGTGGTATTGATTTATTTCATTTAACTCTCCACCAGTAAGCCACATTGTCAAACTATTCCTTTGAGACCCTGTGGACATCCTGAGAGATTGGATTGTCCACTTAATGAGACATTTTGATTCGATTTTCAAGGCTATCTTGATGTCGTTGACATTAGCACCAGGGCTGTTGACCCCTTGTTCCTGATCATGCAGTCTGAATGTATCTGACACAAGAAGCATGGAACATTGTCCCTCCATGCAATCAGTCTTCTCATTGGATAAACTGCATCAATTGAGACATCAGTAGTTATAGTCTACAGGCAACACTCTAACTGTGCTGGACAGTGTTGGTGACATGAGTGCTGCATACGTGTTTAAGGCACCCTGAGTGCTGTCATGGCTTCGGTGCATTAGCAGATCCGGGCAGCAGCTTGGTGTGATCTGTCATAGCGATCGGCCTGAATAGCAGCGGGTGGAATGGAAATTGATCTCGGTCTAACACGACAGCGCACAACTGTAGCCTGCTGTTTCTGCTTGATGATAAAGAAATGAATGAAAAAGAAGAACAAACAAAAGGGCAACTATGTGTATTGTGGTTGTTTGATGATCTGAGAGGGATGGGTATAGGGAATTCTTTGTTCTTGCTATTAAGAAAAAATTTAATGATTTCTGGAGACAAAAACATATTTTCACCAGATGCATTCATCGAGGTGGAGTAAAATTCTCCTGGACAGTCCAATTAAATCACACCTTTTGATGTATAATTAAAACAGCATAATATATAATATAACCTCTCAGCTGGAGCATTGCAATATTATGAATTTTCTAAGTTTAATCCTACGACACATAAATAGCCTTAAAGATCATTTAAGGCAAAGTAAAACAAACCGAGAAACAGATTTAAAACTTTAGTATTTCATGATTATGGACTTTCATATCGCTATCACATTGCCCCCTTCACAAGTTAATGAGTGCATTGTGCAAAAAAAGGCAAAAACAATATCTCGGGAAAAGTGAGACGACCGCTCACAACACAGGCAATTGCGAGCAGACAAGATGTGCAATCTGCGTCCAGGATGCTCCTCCAAAACAAAGCCCCTCTCAACGTACCCCTTTCCATTTTGAGCAGATGACACTGCCTTAGCATACATTACACATGCATATCATCTTCACTAATCACGCTATTTGTGGGCCTGATTGTGGTGTTGCTTAAGACGGGGTGAGCGGGGGGCTCCTTTGTGCCAGGGCTAATGATGTCCCTTTGTGATAGGACTGGGTGTGAGGGTTGAGGACACTGCAATAGACTCCGAAGAAGCCGCTGTGTGGGTCTTAGTGTGACTGGCAGCTGCAGTAATCCGCCCTTTGTGTCTTCAACAGGGCCCCACTGAGCTCCCCTGACAGGGACCCATGTTCCCAACTCCACCAGACAGCCCAGATGGGCCGAGTGACACGGAGGGAAGGAAGGAGGAAGGGAGCGAGGCGGAAAGCATCCAGATAGATAGCGAGAGGGAGCGAGAAGGTCATAGGAAGAGAGGGGAGTGAAAGGGAGAAATAGGACAGGATCATTTGGGGTGAAAAGGAAAATCTTGAGGAGAAAGCGTGGAGGAATGGAGGTCTGTTTCCTGAAAAACGTCTTGACAGCTGTGTTGCTGCTAAGACAGGATGGGCTCAGTCAGTGTGGCTTCGGATCTGGGCCGCCTTGTTTGCCCAGCATTTGTTTTTAGTTCCTTTGCGGTCACTCTGAAGCGTGCCAAGTAAAGATTCCTGATTGGTGGAGGCATGGGCGCAGCACAATTAAAATCCACAGTCGCACATGATTACAGCAACACACACACACACACACACTCTCTCTGTCTCTCCCTCTCCATTGCCCTCTTTCTATCACTCACAAGACATAGGTGTTTATTTACATCGTGTGGCCTTGTCATGACGTCTGACAGGCCGAGAAGTTTTTTTTTCTTTGTTCTCGGGCTGCTTGTGGTTTGCGTTGTGTCTCATCTCATTACTCTACCATGTGGCGTGTGGGTTTCTCCTCCATGGCTTTACATGCGTAATCTAAGTGACGGCTCACACAATAAGCTTCTGTAACAATTTTCACATCTGCCATGACCACATCTCGCTCCACAACGTCACAAGAAATCATGGACAGGGCCACATTTTTCACCAGAATCTGTCAACGTAACAACACATAGGCTAGTCTTTTGACTGATCGCCTGTACAATTATTTATTCAAGTGGGGAAAAAACATCTACATACACTTAAAGAAAAACTTTCTTTCAGGACTTATAATAATTTACAGCTCCTCTCTTTTAGAAAAAATGTGTGTGTGTGTGTTTTTACTTTAATGTTGGCGTGAATTCATATCCTTCGTCATATGCTTACATTGTTATGGCGCTTTTCCACCACACATGTAGCTCGACTCGACTGAACTCGACTCGACTCAACTTGGTTTGGTAACAGCAC
This sequence comes from Hyperoplus immaculatus, assembly GCA_949357725.1. NCBI lineage: Eukaryota > Metazoa > Chordata > Actinopteri > Uranoscopiformes > Ammodytidae > Hyperoplus > Hyperoplus immaculatus. Next base: position 9,100,338 of record OX442355.1, on the reverse strand, counting down.
GGGTCGTTTTCCACCGCAAATAGTACCTCCTGAACGTGGGCGGGGTTGTCGTAAGGGGCTGAAAGCCTACTCCGGACCAAAGTAGCAAAGCAGAAATTACGAGCAGTTGTTGCACTATTAACTGAACCAACCGCCAAAAACACGGATGAAAAATGTTTAAGAAATACCCCCCTTGTATCTGTTTGCTAAAAGAAGTAGAAGAATATTGCTACGGGCCATTAAATGGGATGGTTGTTGTACATCCCTATGCACGTAAACACGGGCATGATAAAGTTGACTGTTTAGTGCTTGTTTCTGGATACGCGTTTTCAAATGCAAGCCGTGTCTCAGCCTGAATATTTTATTGAGGTAATCAGTTCAGTCCGAGGCTTAATGTAATCGCTCGCTATCATGTCTGTCCCAGCTGGCTACTTTAGCCTAGCTGCTAGCTGCCCTACATGTCTCCTCTCGTATGTTAAAAGTAACTTCCCCAACAACCAACACTGGGTGAGTTTAGCGAATATATAGAAAAAAATTTGGATCTGTGATGCAAATCAAATGAAAGAGAGCCAGAGTAGGCTGCACGAGGCATAACACTCAAAAGTCCCGGAGAGTTGGGGAGAATAAACAACAGAATGAAGCCGGTAGTCTCTGGCCAATCAGAAGCGTCGGCAGACGGCCGGCCACTGATTGGCCAGACAATAGTCTCTGGCCAATCAGTGGCCGGCCGTCTGCCGACGTCACCTTTTAGCATCGGCTCAGCTCGCTTGGAACCTAGAGCGAGGCGATACCAAAAAAGCAGCCGCTACAAGGTACCAGGTACCATGAAATTGTGGTGGAAACGCCAAAAATGCGAGTTGAGTCGAGTCGAGTTGAGCTGATACCATGCGGTGGAAAAGCGCCATTAGTATAGTAACGGTGAGTTTTTCGATCCTAAACAAAGTGGATTAAGCAACCTAACCTTCACCATACTTGAGTTGTGATTAATGCGTTACTAAGGGAATATTAAAACTGAGAGAAAGTTGGCAGTGTATATTTTCCAGATAATTTCAATATGCTTAGGGGAAAAATCCCCAAAATGTATTTTGCTAAGGCAAGATGGTTGCATAAACACATCATTCTTAAAGGAGAAGCGATAATGATCAAATAAAAATGACAGCAACTTATACTCACTTAGTTTGATAAATTCCATGGAATAAAAACAGATTGGGTTTGCAAATTACACAGGGATAGATCTGGGAAGTGTGTGACTTATATTTAATTATATTATCAGTTAATCTGCAAATGATTTTCCAGTTAACATCAAATATCATGTTTTGTTTGACGATCAGTTTGAAAGATATTTCATTTTATTATCCAATAAAAAGAGAAAAACAGTAAATCTAAACATCTAAAACACTTGAACCAGGAAATGTATGGGCATTTTGGCATGAAAAAATGACTGGAGTGATTAGTAATTTACCATGCTTATGCCTTTCTGCCCCGGATCATTCCAAGATATGTAAACAAGGGCATTTATAATTTAAGATATGGTCAGGGGTCATTTAAAATCAGTGATAGATTTATGCTTGTTGTACATCCTTCATAGATTACCAAACATTAAGTTGGTGAGATGTTCAGGTAGCCCTGTTGGAACAGTTGTTAAGAAACATACTTAACCCCAATGTCCCTTTTTTAATGTTGTTCAATGTTTCATCTCCGTTTCTATACTTTCAATAACAGGAATAATACTACAACATTGATCATTAAAAAACAACGTTTATATATTTTCGCAAAAATGTATTCATATGAAGAACATTTTGATAGGAGGAAGTGGGGATATAACAAACGTTCCCTTATAAATCCACACTATTGAAATTCAATATTACGGATACAATCATTATTGTGCAATAATTCAACATCAGCTATGTGTTTTCTTGTGTGTTTTGTCCATTCAATTCCATAAAATCGCTGATTAAATTGCCAAAATAATGGCACAGTCTTGTGAAGGTGTGTCCATTCCCACGTGAATTATAAAAACAGGACAGAGCAATACTATCATAATACTGACTGTTTAAGGAGGTAAGTCATTGGAACCAGGGGAAAGACATGCTAATGATAAGCATAATTTAAATTTTTCATCAACTTGAGTGATGTCAGATTTTCCCACATTATCTCGTAAGAAATGCTTAATGAGTCATTCAGCCGAGTGCCTTATGCAATAATTATTATATTTTAACAAAAGGAATTTATTTAAAAATATCACAAGCTTTTCAAAACTGTCTGAGGTGACTCACTGAGCCCGGCTTACCCTGGTAGGAGGAGAAACACTGCGGTCTGTATCAAATACGTTACTTGTATTATTATAGGAAGGAAAACATCAGAAGGGTTGTAATCTAAAAAGGCAAAGGGTACCTGTATGTACACTTCATCGTTTTCAGCATAAAGGATGAAGGAAGAGTCCTTATTGTTCACATACTCATTTTCAAAATTAAAAATGTTGGCTATTTGTGTCGCTTGATTATCACTTGTACTAGTAATACTGTATGTGCAGAATCAGTTGGAAAGGACTCATCTGGCAGGGTCTGTTGGATCAAATTCCCATGATCATTTTCACTGGTCCCTATTGACAATCAATAAGCGGTGTAAAGATGTTGGTCAGTATGTGCAGCAGGCAAAGGAATCAAAGACAAGAACAAATAAACATCCCAGTGGAAACAACAATTTCCTAAAGGCTTTTAGAAAACTAACCCATAGTCAAGATCCTGCACCGTATTATCAGCTCTTACTGCCAAGATGACAGGTCTTCGATTTTAGTGTGAATGAGCTCTTCACTTGAGACATCAAACAGAACATAAAGCAATGGGGATTTGAGAGTGATACAGGCCCCATTGATCTTCTGCTTTCTTCTTAATTCATATTTAACCATTGGCATGGCACAAAAAAATAAAGGAAAAGATTGTGTTTATGGCCCTCGCAAATCTACCATTAATGTTGTACTACTAAACCCAAGGAAAACAACGTCATAAATAATGTTAATCACAGATGAAACTGTGATTTCACAATCAACATTTCCTCAAACAACACTGTATTTACCCCGGCTCCCATAACAGGCTTTTGAGCCCTAAAGTCTTGGTACAACACTGCAACTAAAAGAAGTAATTGTCTTCAGTGGATCGCATGAGCTCAATAGGAACTTGCCTTGAATTTGTGTGGAAACTAATTGGGAGAAAGAAACAGTAAGCAGCTTTGGGGAAGGGAGCTCGGTCAATGTATATCCAAAACAACACAAATAATATGGAATTCATATGTTCATAAATCCAAGAAGGTGGTGTGTGTGTGTGTATGTGTGTGTGTGTGTGTGTGTGTGTGTGTTCGTGTGCACTTTTTGCTGAGACAAGAAGATAGACCTGAACTTAAACTAATTCCTATTGTCACAATAAAACAACAAAACTATTTTCACATATTTGAAACTAAAATAAAATATTGGGGTAGAATATTCCAGTAATACATGTTTTCCCTATCTGATTTTGCATTTTGGCAAAGGAAAAAATACACCTCTTTTGTCATTTCATATTTAAAGTAAGAATAGATCACATGGCTACTGTAAGTATGTAAGAGGGGGTTGCATTAAGTGATGAACCCACAGAGAAATAGCAACAAGCATTTACGTACTGTCACAGTTATGCAGATAAAGGACGAACATTTGTAATTTGGTACAAATTTGACAGGTAGAAAATACGCCATTTTATTTGGTTAAGGACATTGAAATAAAACCATTGTGTAAAATGGACACATTTGCAAACATTATAACATTTACTTGCCTAAATTCAGCAAGATTTTAATACATTTTGAGTGAAATGTGTGTCTGCACACCAGTGGCGTGCACAGGTAGACCTGAAGTGGTGCTGAAGCACCTGCCCTTTTCCCCTGGCCCAATCAAGTGCCCTTTTGAAAAAAAAAAAAAAAAAATTAAAGTTTTTTTTTTCTTTTTTTTTACAGTGTCTGTGGCCCATGCCGACATTATCATCTATACATGCTCAACGATTAAAACGTTTGACAATAATGCCCCAATAAATATGCCCCCCCCCTCCTCCTCCTCCGCACACACTTCCTTTGTCAACGTGAACCCGCAGAGTGGACACAAACGGAGGCGCGTTGCCGCAGCAGTTCACTCTGCTGCACACACACACCTACTCCCCGGCCTGCCCTGCCCCACCAGCGAGGTAACACATACATTGAATGGAGTCAAGAGTGTATTGTTTGCCCCCTAAGCCTCAGTTGCCAAGCTATAACTTGCATTTATTTGTCTCTGTTATAAAGTAGCCTCTATCATGCAGTGCCACACAGCTGACCATAAATTAGCCGACTGTCCTGCTTAACAAGCTAGCCCAAAAAAAAAGTAGATATGACGTGATGAACACAACTAATGTCGGTGGAGTTTGTCATTGGTACAGCATGTGAATCGATCAGTATGCTGAATATTTAGTGTTGTTTAGGTTTACTTTAGGCTATATAATTAACACGTGCAGTAATTTATTTGCTAAATCAATGACAAACAGACAATTCCCAATTGCTGCAGAAAAAGTAGCCTTGTGCCTGGTTGTAATGTAACCAAGCAGTCTTATTTTATATGGTTGGTCTCTTTTTATTTACAAATTGCAGTATAATGCCTAGAAAGGAGAGGTTAAAAAGGAAAAAGAAAGGGAGCTACAGCAGGCAGCCCAGGGGAGCAGCTCTCTGCTCTCCTGGATGAAAGCATCCACCAGCAGCAAGGAGGAAGATGAAGATGAAGGGTCAGAGTCAAGACCAGAGTCATGTTAACTGTTCAGGGCCTTTTAAAGCTCAGATTTTAATGTTGAACTGTTCCTCAAATGTTATTGAAATATCTTAAAAGCTGTCCACACATTTTATTTTAACTACGCAAAGTGGGTTGGTGGTACTAAATCAGTCATGAAGCTATATAAGCTAATTATATTATTTTGTCCCAACCATAAATTATTTCTATGTTACAAGACTTGCAGTAATCTTGTATTTACCTTAATAGGATATTATTAGTACGGAGATCAGGGGCCTAACGAAGGCTTCAAAGACAGAATTCGGGATAAGGGATTATTTAAAAAAATCCAAAGGTGACTGTTTTTTTTTCAAACATGTACATTTTTTCTTCCTGCTTTTTGGTAATTCTGTGTCTCCAAATTATTCCAGAACATAGTACTAAATAGCCCACATTGACAGGTGATTTAGCCTTAGCTTTCTTCTCAAAGTGCACCAGATTGATGAATTTTACTTTAAAAGGTTAACATTTTTCTTCCGGGGGAGCATTCTCCCGGACACCCCTAGAAGGTCCAGGGTCCCAAACACAGTCTCCCAAAATCCTTTGAGAAACACTGTATGTGTGGCCGGGTATTAAAAGTCATTAGGCCAGGGGGGGTTTTGTACAAGTAACCTTAAAAGGATTTGGTCATTCATCGATAGAATATATTGTGCCCTTTTTTTTGCACTGAGCACCTGCCTCCCAAAATGGCTGTGCACGCCACTGCTGCACACTGTATTTATTAACACTGTTCATAGATGGGTTAAATGAATTGCAGTGTGTGAACCAAGTGAGATGCACTTACTCTGTAGATTTCCCAGTTTGAGAGCGGAATGGAAACTGGAAAGCTGCACATCCATCCTTCTATCTCTCTGTCTAATTGGCATATCATAAGTGCCACTCCACAAAGCCCAGTGACATCTGGACACTGAATGTTTAGGTGTCTTTGCACCACTTGGCTCTAAGGTCAGTTAGCTCAGATCAGGGTTACAATCAGCATCCACTCCAGTGAGTCACTTCCCCTTCTCCTTAAACCAGAAACATTATGTACATGCATCTGAATGTAACCGACTGCAAGACGACAAGAAAACAGCGAGAGAGCTGACATCGACAGCACAGAGAAAGTGGTATATAACTGCAAAGGGCGCAACAAAACTTTCCAGGGAGTTTATACTAGTTTTCACAGAAGTCATATTTTTGCTTGGTCTCAAGTGCCGCTTCATGAACATGATGAAATGGCCTTTTAAAGTACTCTCAGAGGAGCCAACACTTCAAGGGCTTCTTAGAACCCACACCACTGCCTCACATCACCCCGGGAGAGGGAGAGAAAAGGGGGCCAAAGAGGAATAGAAAGGAAAAGGCAAGAGAAACAGCCAGCAAGAGAGAGAAGAAGAACACTCCAAAACCAAAATGCAAAAGAGCCATAGAGGCTGATATGTGCAGAGAAACTCTCACAACACAGAAAAAGAAAGTCAAAATGAAAAGAAAAAATCACTTTTATTCGGAGCTGATCCGCAGATCAAATGAGATAAGAGCATGTTAAGTTCACTCTCTGCTTGCAGCTGAGTTCAGGCGTTTCTTTCTCCAACTTTACTGAGTGTTGGACTAAAAGGAGGACCAGAGGAAGAAGGAGGCAAAAAGCAGCATGAGCGTGCCCACTAGCTTTTAGTCAGGAAGCCTAATGAGTTCCTGTGGGATGGATGCTGGCTGTCAATCTTCCTCATTCATCTCCAACAGTGCGCTGTGCTGTGTCCTGTACACACAGAACCAAGGGGCATCAAATAATAAGAGACGGCCGACTTGCGACGGCGTGACTCTGGTTGTCTGGCAGAGAAAGGGAAGCAAAGTCACAACGTGTCTCTCTCGTGCAAGGGCAAATTTGTTATCTTATTTGTTGGATTACGGCGGTGGAAGACGCTGTACCCGCCCCCTGCGACGACGCTAAAGTGTGACAATGAGGTAATAGTGTTACAGCGTGTTGCGTAATGTCGCCACGATGATTCCTGACCCATTGTGCGGGTGATGAAAGAAAGCAAAAAAATGGCGAGCAATGGATTCAGCATAATGATGAAAGGGAGCCCCTGCTGATGGGGCATCTGTGAGCCTCTTTTTTTAAATGTGATGACAGAGAATGAGAAGGGAAATGGGGAGAAATGGATGAGTGCAGAGAAGGATATCTGGCCTATTGTTCATCTGTTTGAGGCAACATAGAGCAGATGGGGGGTGGGGGGGGGGCTGTACATGCATCATCTCACCCACAATAAAATCTGTTTCAGTCTTCATCTTTACAGTCACCCAGAGCGTGTAGGGGTTGATTATGTAGACCAACAAACCAATTAACATCCCTGTACCATCCACATTTGGTATTAACTTCTACCTTTTTCTTCTAGCAATAAACTCAAATGAGGAGACAATATATTCAGAAGGAGAGGGAGCTGTGTGTGTGTGTGTGTGTGTGTGTGTGAGAGTGTGTGTGCGCGTGTGTGTGTGTGTGTGTGTGCGTGTGTGTGTGTGTGTTTGTGTCTGTCTGTCTGTCTGTCTGTCTGTAGGGGGAGCACAATAAAATAAGGGGAGAATAAACAAGAGGAGGATTTAATAACATCTGCATGTGAATAGACCCTGCCTAACATGGGCAGCGGCGGCAGTGTTTGCTATATTGATAGTGTAAGCAAGGTTTGGGTCGAATTATTTTGCCAATCATAATTCAACTGAAACTCTGACCATTGACTGACTGGCCTCTCTGTAAGAACAGATGGAAGGGAGCTGAGGGTAAGGTCTGTGGTGTTATGTTTTTTGATAAGGATGCATCATTCTTTGGGCTGATGAGCCTATTAATTCTGTTGGACACATTCAACGAGTGCAACTAATGTTAGTTGGATAAAATAGATTAAACTATTAAAGTGTCTGGGACACTAACACGAGTTATGTGTTGGAAACACAAATAGTCTACTTGAAAATGTGAATATTGTGTCAACTGGTATTTAATTGCCAACTCTTATCTACACTCGTATTTGGGGAAAGAACAGACATGATGTAGTCTAATGTAGGCTAATCTTGAAACTTGATGTATTTTGTTTGTTTTTACTATCTCTTAAATGTCATTTCTAATGGCTAATCTTGATGCATTTTATGCCCCTGTAAAGCACTTTGTCTGAATTATGCTTTATTGCCTTGCCTTTCTATACATTTTCAGAAAACATATCCAACTCCATAAGCCTCCAAATTGACCCAAAAAATACATAATTTGCTCCTGCCTTGAACAAAACATAATTTGCCTTTGCCCTCTTTAACCGTCACAAATCACTGTTTCAAATATAAAACCATACCGCTGATCTTACACAGCTGCGGGAAAGGTCTGGTTAGGGTTATGCACAAAACCAACTTTGTTATGGTTAGGAAAACATCATGGTTTGGTTTAATATAACCACTCTGTTTAATTTAGGGGACCTTTGTCGTCATCGTTACATTATTAACCACTTGGTTAAGTTCAGCGAACAGTCATGGCCTTTGTTAAAAGAAACCCATGTTGACTGGTCTCCTGTGTCCAATGCTTTGTTGATTCATTCAACACTCTGGACGGACCTCATCCCTCCGTGGACTCTGTGGCTCCTTAACAATGTCAAACTGCTGCCAATGTTGCTCCTGATGGACAAAAATCCAAATTCCTACCAACATAGGAGAGCTTTGCCAGTTGAACATAAGCAAATGTCATTTTCTGGGCATTTGCTGAAACAACTGATGCTCTGTTTTTTTCTTGGGAGGACAGTGTCCAATTTTTTGTTTTGTCCAACGTCAAAACCCAAAGAAACTCAGTTTACTCTAATATCAAACAAGTAAATCTTGCAATTGAGAAGTTAGAATCACGAAATGTTTGGCTTGAAACATCATAATGGTGTCTGATTATTCCTTTTTCTGCTAATCGTCAAATTGTTGCAGTTCTGAGTATAAACATGCTGTCTGCAGTTTACACTGCTGTGATCCATGTGGACGGCCAGCCTGAGTGATTAGCCAGTAAGTCCACAAAGGTTAATGGATGACTTTTTCATTAATTTAGCACCCGCTCACACACTGCTAGCACTCCTGACAGTTTGCTAACCTGCCTTCCGTGACTCTCGAGTCTTGACACAGAATAAAAACACCCATGGTCCAAGGTTAATTGCATGTCTATCTCTTTACAAAAAACACTGCATTGTATCCTCTTTGGTTTGTGTAAAAAAAAAATTAAAAAAAAAAGTTGGCAGGGAAAGGCAGGGGCATCAGTGTGCCAGGGGTGGTGGGTTGGGCATGGGGCTCAGGGGACTGAGTATGAGGGTGTAGAGAGAGAGAGCAGCCAAGGTTGACCTACGAGGCGGGGCAGGAGAATTGGCCCGGGATCTGAAGCAGTGGTGTGAGGACGCTAGGGGAGCCACTCTATCTGTGGGCATACGGCCAGCTGTGGTCTACTGTATTTCCCCTGTCAGACAGGAGAGGAGAGGAGAGGAGAGGAGAGGAGAGGAGAGGAGAGGAGAGGAGAGGAGAGGAGAGGAGAGGAGAGGAGAGGAGAGGAGAGGTTATTTACAGCCTAGAAAAAGGGGTTATAAGTTATTAACAGAAGAGTTGACAAGGAAGAGGCAAAGAGCAAGCATGAAAGCAAAACATGAACAGTGGAATTGCACCTTTTCATTTTGCTCCTTAGTAGCCCATACATTAAGCCCCTTTTACACAGAGATTGCGGCATATTGACGGAACAACATCACTCCAATATGCCGTCCTTGCTTGCTTCTGTGTTATTTACACAGAACCAAGCAACGCCGGACTGCTGGCGCATCAGTAGCCCATTTTACACAGCGCTCCGGAATGAAAGAGGTGCTTGTAAACAGCGTCAGGTGTGACGTAAACATTTAGCGCCGCGCTGGTCAGCTGCTTTACAACACCAACACTGGCCGGTGAATTGAGAGCAGAAGTGCTGGAGCTTGCAGTAAGAGGGCCGTATGTTACTGTCCCCGTGATGTGCCGGTTGATCTCGCTACGCCCTGAGTCCAACATCTCTGGGACTGTTAACCAAACTGACAAAAATCACTCCGCTGCTCACTGCTTCACCTCTGTGTCTGTGTGTGTGTGTGTTTGTGTGACAGGTTGGCTGTGAGCGAGTCTCTTTGTAAGGGCAGCGATCTGCCAATCAGACATACACATACACACAGTGTGTGAAGTCACATTACTGTAGACAGAAATAATGTGTGGATATACGCTCAGACTTAGAATAATAATAGCGGCGGCGATCCGGTCACAGCCTAGTTTAGCCTATAGCCTAGCTTAGCCTAGCTTTCCCATTGTACAACTTCCCCTGGGCAGAAATAGACTCATACACTCTGCAAAATGAAGCGTGGGGGTTTGGATTGAGCAGCGGGCCTTATGACCAGCTAGATTATACGCCGTTCCTTTTATTTGGTGATTTTTACGGGACATCAGGCCGCCGTGGTTAATGTTAAACACACGTCCTTCAACTGCTGACATGGTCGCATGTTTAGAGCGTAAACTATGGAACGTCAAACGCCCCCCTGTTCCGCAACAACAAGCTGGCCGCATTTTTACAGAGAGGCGGAACTGATTGTGTCGGGAATCTTACTACCCCCCGAGGTAGTAAAATTCCCGGAACAATCTCTCGCACCTTTCTTCCCTCGTTCCGCAACGGTTGCATTTATACAGCAGGGTGGAGGGCCGAAATTCCGGCATATTCCCAGCTTTCACTGGCTGTGTAAAAGGGGCTTTATTGTCAATGCACACTTTTTCAGATCGAGTGGCCTTTGGAGATTATCAGAGGCATCGGAAACAAACCGAGTAATGTGCCATAGAACTGTCACTTTACTTGATAACGTGATTTTACTATGAACATTTTCATGATTTGAATTCAAGTGTCCCCAATTTTGTATTTCTTCTACTTCTGATGGGCAGTTCTCTGCGTATTGTGAAAGCATTTCCTCAATTGTAACTTTTGAGCACTTTCATGTTTTACGTTTCTTTACTTTGACCAGGTAAGTTTAGGTTAACGGAAAAATAATTCTGAGCACAAAAGATAATATCTTATCTTGTACAACACAAATTATCTTAAAGAAAAATTGTGTGCATAAGATAATGACTTGTATACACAAGCTAATCATTTGGGGAACACAACGTTTCTACAGAAATAGCATGTTTTTGGACTTCAAGGCCAGCGTAAAATTGTTATTAGTGGAATTTTGTTTATTTTGGCATTGCTTTCTCCAAAGCTTTTCCTTTGGAAAATAAAAGTGCTTCTTTGAACTTTAGGCATGATATAAGTTCACTGTGGCTTTAGAGCGAGCAGTGACGAGTCATCACGGCCTGTTAGCTCAGGCTGCCCTAGGCTAAAGACAAAAGACTATCTACTACTACACTTAGGCCTACAGTTTCCATCACCCGAAGGAATAGCTCTTAAATGCCTCTTGAACTTGCTGCAGCTCAAATTATCTCTCCCCCTTTAACCACCCAGTCTCACTCACTTTTCTCTCCTTTTCCAATTTGCCCTCTCGGCTCCTTCCCCTTCTCTTCTCCCGTCATTTTCCCCCATTTCTCTCCCCCTTTCTCCTCGGCCTGCGCTGTCCCCACTCCCCAGGGGGTATGAGACGGGCTAGGAGACTGGCTGTATGTGCCGCTGTCATGGCCTGAGCTCCTAGTTGTGGATCCTTTGATGGTGTTGGGGATTATTCATCCTGTTCGTTGGACCGTATACCACTGTCACACAGCTGCATCACATGTACAGACATACACATAGAGTTCCACTCTTGAAAAATAACTACACCAACATTTCCTACTTAGGAATTTTTAGCTTTAACTATTTCAACACTTTGATGTTGGAATTGCTGTTTTTATCAAGATACTGTAAAGTCAAAGTCATCAAAGTGTTACCATAGTTATTCACTTTATTTTAGAGTTATATTATAAATCAATAAAGTGCTAGTAGTTTCACAATTGCTTTTTATAAAAATTTACAGTACTAAATACTGTCAACAAGAATTTGTATTTGCTACCATAATGGATACATCTATAATTCATCTTTGGAATCTATAATCTATAATTCATCTTTGGAACATTTTCAACAATCAGAGATTTTTGTTTACCACTTTAAATCCGGATTAAAACGTGCAAACCCTTTTTTCAATCAATAACATATAAAATGGACAATTTCAAAAGTATAAACAAATTAAGAAGCATATAATAATTGGCATATAATAACAAAACTGAAGTGCATTGAAAGTAAAGTAAAGGAAAGCATATGGTCAATTAAGCTTGCAAGTATTTCCATGACATGTCTGTTTTTAGAAAAAACCTGCGCACCCTTGTTTTAAGGCCAACGTGTGTTAATTAAGCCCAATTCTTTTTTTAAATTCAGAAATTGAAGGACTGCTAAGGCCTCATGAGATTAAACCAGTTCATGTCTTCGAAAAGAAGAGTGAATTTGGTAGGAAACTCTAACTGATCATTATGTCTTTCATCCACACTTTATCGTCTACGTCTAATGAGCACATTTATGGAATAAATCCAGATGAACCAGGGATTCATTATGAAGCACGCTTATTGATTCCTGAAAGCAAACTTTATCCTGTGTTTGGATAACCTGTGCTGGTTATGAACGTGTGTATGAACAGCTACTGCTCAAAAATAAAGCAGGGCTTTACAGAAGACAGTAGTGATGTCTTTGAACTAGGACATTTTCACTCATATTTCATAGTTTTGAGTAAAAGATGAATCTTGCTTTTGAAGTATAAATTATTTCCTCCCCTTTTTTATCCATTTGAAACATCACATACAGATACAAAATATCTGGTAATTGATGATACGTTACTTATTATGGTGGCTCAAATCTCCTGAGAAGTAGGGTGGCTTTCAACATATTTTGGTTTCTTTTTTTCCAATTCAAATAATAGACTGCGGAATCAGAATTGATCAAACTCGATATTATACCCAGCTTCGTCTCTGCTGTTCATACATTATTTTGGTTAAAAAAAATCCAACTTCCTTTATACTTTACTTAGCCAGTTGCCAGAGTCAGTTGCTCAGTGTTTGTTGGTGAAAGGTCTGCAAAAGAGTGAATGTTGCCCCTTTCACGCCGCCGAAAAATCGGAGCTAGTTCCGAGCTAGAGACAGTTTTTTTGGTTCAAACCGCCAGAGAGCCAGCTCCGGGCTGTAAAAACCGGTTTAATCCCAACCCCAGGATTGAGCTGGGCTAGAAATGAGAACTGCCTGCGCCAGTTGCCGGGGGATGGATTATCCTGACCAACCAGACCAACTCAAACCTCATACCCGCCATATTTAAAAACACCGCTACTGCGAGCCGTAAACACAACATAATAACCGAACGTAGCGATCAAATTGGCCGGCGAAAATACGCTGTATGGGTCCTGTTTGGTTAACAAAGCAAAGCGAGAGGAAACACATACAAATAAGACGTATTCGGCGCTGTTGTTGTGCTTAAAGCTAGCGCTAGCTTTAGCATTAGCCACGAGAGCAGCGACGTCGGGCGATGTACACACACGTTTACAGTGACGTCATGACATTGCTCTCTTGCCGGCTCCATGGCTGGCTCTGGTCGGTGTGAAACCAACTGGTTCATAACTGGTATAAGCCTGTAACCAGTTTTGCACTGGCCCCAGCAACAGCTGGCTCTTGGTTCTTTTTGGTGTGAAAGCCTATGTGTGCGCTGGATGTTAAGGTGTGGCTTGCTGGCGACTGGAGCGTAAAGTTCTCACTCAAAACCATTTTGTGCCAACCCTTTTCTTTTCTTTTTCTTGGCTCTTTTTTCTTCCATGGTCCCTGGAGGAATTTGGGAGCATCTCCTTAATGATCCTGGATGGTGAAGCTGTGGCAGTATGTGGGCTGCTGCTGCTGCTGCTTGTGTAGGCGATGGGGAGACGGAGCAGCAGAGCTCCACAGCACCTCATTAGGCCCAGGACTCCCAAAGCTGGAGCCACATTAAAGAGCAGCCATGCCTTTCAACATGTGCCGGCTGGTCTCCCTTCCGCTTTCTTTTTTTTGCTGGAGCGGTCTCTCGCATTTCAGATCCATCCACACACATACACAAAACTTAAAGGGGGGAGAGGGAATGATACAGAGTTCAGTGTTTGTTGGTGAAACAAACAGATACACGGACAGATACACGGGAGATAAGGATGAGGTCATCTTATCCATGGCGGTTGTGGTGTTTTTGCTTTGGTGAGAACAACAGGTTGCTTGCATTCAATAAGGAACATCATTTAAGGTAGTCAGCATTCCTATGACGCTCACATTTTAAAATATCAAGGAGAGTGACACTAGGAAAAAACAATGAGGGATCCTCCTTACATCCCGACTTTTCAGCCGCAGACGCTCCCATACGCACGCCAGCCAGGCAGGGATCTCAATAATCCACTAAATCCCTCCACCTCTCCACACACTTAAACAGAAGTAGAGGGAGCTCCTCCTCCCCTCTGTGAAGTTTGGATTTGGAGGCTTCACGAGGTCAGCCCTGTGGTTATGGTTTGTTATATTGATGAGACACTCGGCTAGCGTTGGGGTTCGCGGCCCGCCCGTGTTCCCAGCTGAAAGCAAAGGCTCGCCTCTAAGAGGAGAGAGATTAAATCGCTCCCTCCGCGAGTGCATAGAAAGAGTAAAAAAAAGGGTGTTTGCTGAGGATTGGTATTCAAATTGCTGAGGGAATTTTGTGTGCATGCGATTGCTATCCGTGTTTACGGTTTAGACGGGGTTTTGCTGTAAACAAGCAGCCATGAGAGAGCTGTTTGGATGATATGATAAAACGAACATCTCTTTTAAGTGCTGCAATCAATATCCCATATAATCGTAAACATGAGGGCACTGGAGAGCGGTGTTCTCTCCTCTGGTTGGAAGGACATATACAGTATGTCATATTAATGCAGTTTAACTCAATTACGTCTTTGCCGGGCACGCCAACGGAGACCCAGAGGGATATTTTGTTGTTGATGGTATGCAGCGATCAAAAAAAGTGAGGCGAGACAGCCAGTTTACATGATGATATGATGAGAACATTTGGTGCCATAACAAGCAACACACTGAAAAAGTTTTAATTAATGGCAACAACAAGCCCGCAATATCTCTCGCACAAAGTTGGCAACAGCGAGCAAGCAGTGAGAAGTTTTTTTTTCAAGAAGGGCTGAGAAGAGGGAAGTAATAATTAAAGTCAGACTCTCTCTGTCTCTCTGTTTCTCCAACAGTCAAACAAAGAACTCATTTTTAAAAAGGATGAAACTCTCCGCGCAAGCAAATTCAAGGAACAAAAAACAATTTTCACCTCACTCAACAATGTTATAAAAATAAAACACGGCAAAAAGCAACAACAACACAAAGAGAGAGCCCAAAGGTGTTTTCCTCTCAAGTGAGTCCCTGTCACAAGTGACACAGGCAGTTATTTTCCCATTTTCAATGTATTTCATTTAAATTTCTATTCTGTGTCTTAGAAATGAATATTTGATCTTTTCCCTCTGAACCTGTCACCGATGGGCCTTTGAAGCTCCGAGACACCGCATTGTGTTTCTGACACTGCGGGATATACAGAAGGAAAAAGATCAAACTCTTCAGCGGAGAGAGAACATGAAATGGTAAACATTGTGTCCTGGCAGGTTTACCTTTTGAGAGTCTCTCTTTGTTACAAATGTTCTGACCGCAAATGTTTAGGGGGCAACAGTGTTGTACATTGTTTACTCTTTCTGGAAAAGATTGTCTGCTTTAATGTTTTCTTCATGTTTTGCTTTACTTGGGAGTGTGTTTTTTTTCTGCAAATGCTGCTGCAGTCTGCAGAACAAAAAACTTTCTCTCTGAGATGTTCACAGTTCCTTATGTTTCTGTTGTTCTCTTGTTTTTCTATTTGGTCAGCATCAGTGTGTGTGTGTGTGTGTGTGTGCGTGTGTGTGTGTGTGTGTGTGTGTGTGTGTTCTGACTTAAGTGACTTTCGGGGACACATACCTGGTGAGGTTAGGGTGGTTAGGGTTAGTCTACATGAAATTAATTTAAGTATATGTAAAGTCTCCAAAAGTGATCCAAGCCAGTGTGTGTGTGTGTGTGTGTGTGTGTGTGTGTGTGTGTGTGTGTGTGTGTGTGTGTGTGTGTGTGTGTGTGTGTGTGCATATGTGTGCAATAGCAGCAGCACTGGAGGTCTTCGCAGTAGCAACTTGTGGAATTCCCCTACCTGAGATCAAATGGGAAGAAAGATATATGGGCCCTCACTGCTTTCCAATTAATACTTTACCTGCGTCTGCCGCGAGGAGATGAAAAGTGATCACAACAGAGATGGGACAGCCAGAGGTTGAAGGAAAGTGTAAAGAAGAGAGGGAATGATCTTGATAGTTGTGTTTATAGGAAATGTTGAATTTGCTCTTCTGTTGATCAGCAACACACCGACATAAGTGTGGAGGAAATATACTCGAAGGTGTGTAACAAAAATGTTGATTCTATGCTCCAGATTATAGACCTGAGTAAAAATAGAGAAAAAAATATGATCAGCACGGTCTCATAAAAAAAGTGAAAATTGAGCACCCTAGTTAGTCATAATTGGCTAATTTTGTGTGTAAGGTCACGATAGCACTTGAAGCCTCTCTGGATCCTTTCCCGCAAAAATGCAACACGCAACACAGGCAGCCCTTTTGTGTGCCGAGCGCTGATGTGCTTTCTGTTTCCATGCCAACTCACTTTCATCTTTCTTACCAGCTCATCCTACGCTTCAGATGAATTAGGTTTGTTGCAAATTCTTTTGAAGTGCACGCACAGCCTCCCCTATACCACCCCACTTCAGCGAAACAAAACAAAAAAACACTGAGGAGCTACAAATGTAAGCCAGTAATCTTGCTCGTTTCAGCTCCTTGGCTAACCAATGGCACCGCAGACAGGATATTTC
Source organism: Hyperoplus immaculatus (assembly GCA_949357725.1). NCBI lineage: Eukaryota > Metazoa > Chordata > Actinopteri > Uranoscopiformes > Ammodytidae > Hyperoplus > Hyperoplus immaculatus. The sequence goes on along the minus strand of OX442355.1, from coordinate 9,083,665 downwards.
CACTTCATTTCAATTTGGAATACATCCCCTTGCTCCTTCTACCTCTTGGCTTCCATTTGCTGCTGTTGTGAGCTACTGTGTGCCGCACAATTCATTTCCATTATGGAGACGCTCGCTGAGAGGGTTGCATTGTGGGTTGGTAATGATCTTCAATTACCCTGATGCCTGGACCTAAGGGGTAAAAAGGAAAGGTGGGGGTCTCTTATAGGATCAAAGGTTTGGACCCTGAAGAGGACGTCTGTGTCCTCGCAGATGCATTTTCTCAAGATGCTTTGCTGAATTTTGCCTCGGGACACAGAAAGGCAATTTCCAGGCCCTGGGCTGTGTGAGTCAGTAATAGAGGTGCTGAAAAAAAATCTGTTCATTGGCCGGGGCCCTGGCCTTTGAGATATCAACGATAAACACCATTCACCATTTGTTCCTTATATTTTGAGCTTGAAGTTAATAACACGAAAGCTTCACAGCTGCTTCTCAACTTTCCCATACATCTCATTGATGGTTTCAATGACTACCTGCAATTTGAAAAGTTACAAATCCTTGAAGCATCAGCACCCGATTGCAGTTCCCCTGAGCTCTACGAAGCATTTTAACATATTTCAGCTTATTGTTTTTGATTTAACGGCCAGCAACTTTACTGAGCAACGTTTTTATTGTTGGGATCCCTGCAATTAGTGCCAAAAAAGGGAACCAAATGTATGTTATTAGGAAAACAATAGGACCCTATTAAAAAGTGTTCATCCCTCTCATACAGTAGCTTTGTTTGCAGCAGTTACCTGCACAGAAACAAACTGCAGATGAACAAATACAGTAGCTAACTAGCTGTTGAACTCAGTGAATGAGCAGCTAAAGAGAATGATACAAGACCAAAACCAACTTAAAGGAGAATAAATGTGAAGTGCATGACTCTAAATGAAGGTTAATAACGCTTTCTGTGCAATGTGTACAGGTCCTTCTAAAAAAATTAGCATATTGTGATAAAGTTGATTATTTTCCATAATGTAATGATAATAATTGAACTTTCATATATTTTAGATTCATTGCACACCAACTGAAATATTTCAGGTCTTTTGTTGTTTTAATACTGATGATTTTGGCATACAGCTCATGAAAACCCCAAATTCCTATCTCAAAAAATTAGCATATCATGAAAATGTACTCTAAACGAGCTCTTAACCTAATCATCTGAATCAACTAATTAACTCTAAACACCTGCAAAAGATTCCTGAGGCTTTTAAAAACTCCCAGCCTGGTTCATTACTCAAAACCGCAATCATGCCGACCTGACTGCTGTCCAGAAGGCCATCATTGACACCCTCAAGCAAGAGGGTAAGACACAGAAAGAAATTTCTGAGCGAATAGGCTGTTCCCAGAGTGCTGTATCAAGGCACCTCAGTGGGAAGTCTGTGGGAAGGAAAAAGTGTGGCAGAAAACGCTGCACAACCAGAAGAGGTGACCGGACCCTGAGGAAGATTGTGCAGAAGGGCCGATTCCAGACCTTGGAGGACCTGCGGAAGCAGTGGACTGAGTCTGGAGTAGAAACATCCAGAGCCACCGTGCACAGGCGTGTGCAGGAAATGGGCTACAGGTGCCGCATTCCCCAGGTCAAGCCACTTTTGAACCAGAAACAGCGGCAGAAGCGCCTGACCTTGGCTACAGAGAAGCAGCACTGGACTGTTGCTCAGTGGTCCAAAGTACTTTTTTCGGATGAAAGCTAATTTTGCATGTCATTCGGAAATCAAGGTGCCAGAGTCTGGAGGAAGACTGGGGAGAAGGAAATGCCAAAATGCCTGAAGTCCAGTGTCAAGTACCCACAGCCAGTGATGGTCTGGGGTGCCATGTCAGCTACTGGTGTTGGTCCACTGTGTTTTATCAAAGGCAGGGTCAATGCAGCTAGCTATCAGGAGATTTTGGAGCACTTCATGCTTCCATCTGCTGAAAAGCTTTATGGAGATGAAGATTTCATTTTTCAACAAGACGTGGCACCTGCTCACAGTGCCAAAACCACTGGTAAATGGTTTACTGACCATGGTATTACTGTGCTCAATTGGCCTGCCAACTCTCCTGACCTGAACCCCATAGAGAATCTGTGGGATATTGTGAAGAGGAAGTTGAGAGACACCAGACCCAACACTGTGGATGAGCTTAAGGCCGCTATCGAAGCATCCTGGGCCTCCATAACACCTCAGCAGTGCCACAGGCTGATTGCCTCCATGCCACGCCGCATTGAAGCAGTCATTTCTGCGAAAGGATTCCCAACCAAGTATTGAGTGCATAACTGAACATAATTATTTGAAGGTTGACTTTTTTGTATTAAAAACACTTTTCTTTTATTGGTCGGATGAAATATGCTAGTTTTTTGAGATAGGGATTTTTGGTTTTTCTTTACTTTATTGCCAAAATCATCAATATTAAAACAATAAAAGGCTTGAACTACTTCAGTTGTGTGTAATGAATCTAAAATATATGAAAGTCTAATGTTTATCAGTACATTACAGAAAATATTGAACTTTATCACAATATGCTAATTTTTTTAGAAGGACCTGTAAATTTGGAATTGTTCGTTAGCACGTTCGCCAGAGCAAGGTGGTCATACCTCACTGTTGTGTCTAGGGCTTGTTCTGCTGCCCCCTAACGGACGGGAAAGCAATGAATACCACTTTAAGGAGAAATAATGAGTGTTAGCGTTCTTAAATTGTTTTTAAAAGCTTTGTAAAGTCGTTTAATTTTTATTGTGAACTTAATCAATCAGATTTATGGAAGCATAACACAGATAGACCAGTTCAAGAATTGAGTTATAACAATACCTTTGCAACTGATATGAATAAAAGTCATAGAAAAATGTATAAGCAATCTCAAGCCACATTGTCAAGAACTGCATTTAATGGTAATTCAAAAAGGGAAAGCTAATACCAGAAACACCGAAACACTCTCTCAGTCTCTACATAGCATCACACATCCGTGTCCGTACAGGAAAGTTTATTTCAAAAGGTCTATTCGGAGATATCTAATCTAATCTCAATTCGAAATACAAAGACACAATTTTGCCACATAAGACATACAGCATATAGCAAGTCTTCTTCCCTCATGTTGAGCTTTTCACCTCGCCTCCGCCAGACTTAATATCAGTCTCAGCTGCAATATTTGTCCCTGGTGACATCAAACGTGCTTCGCACTATCCTGGCATTCTTTTGAAGTTCCTTCGTCTCAAGAAAACGAAGGAGAAATAAATAACATAGCTATCTGGAGTTGCACATCCAGCGCATCTGGACATGTGGCTGTTGATTTAGATTTTGCTTGGAAGAAAACAGAGAAGATGGAGTTTAAAGCAGAAGTACACAATATACTTTTGTTAATATACGTGTATATCTAATTAGAAGAGAAGAGGCTACAAATAGGCAGGAGCGACAGAGAGGGGAATCAATGGGAGAGCAGGTATAAATCATTTCCAATGTTTGTTTTTATGGTTTTTATCATGTTTTATTGTACTTACGGATCTGAGGTAACGCTAGATAACTCGCTGCTCGAAGACCGCTGTTTGTAATGTGGTGACGTAGAGACGAGGAAGGAGACTGCTAACTTCGGTCACTTACAGGAAGTTGGCTTAAAAGGACCATTTCGCTTACTTCTCCTTTAAGAGAGAAGGGCAGAAATAAAGAACATTTTCAGAAAAGCGCTCGAAGAAATATCTTCCTGCAAGAAGAAATGCTTTGTGATTGCTTGCAAATGAAGACTCATGCAGGTCAACAAATCACAGCACATATTCACTATAGTCTTCCACAGACACAGAATCTTCAATCTGTTCGTTAATGTGAAACGCCATCAGAGCAGCTTCCATCTCAATGACGTGGTTAGTGGACCAGCCCACCTTTGCTGTGATTTTTTTCTACGCCAAATTTTCAGCTTTAGCTTCCGATTATTTCTCTATCTGCTTCAAAATACTGACATCAAATGGACACGAGAAAGGGTACATAAAAAAAAACATTGCAGCGATACCAGAGCCAAAGCATGCCATACGCACGTCAAAGGAGATGCATGTTAACCAGCGAAAAAAAGCACGTAGACCACATAGATCAGCTCATGTAACGCTTGATTATGTCGGGGTAGTTTGTGATGAAAATCAGAGACACTGAAAAAATTCCTTGGTCAGCCTTTCAAAAAACTGGGATGCTGTGGTAATTTGCTTGATTGGAATACAATTTTGAGCTTCAATTAATTCCGAGCTGATTTAGAATACATTACGGGGAAGACTGATTTATTTAGGTTAAGCTTCTATTGGTGCCGTGCGGAAGAGTAAGGAGGGCTTTAACAGAATGATATTCCATAGTACAGAAGTGAAAAATATTCAAGCCCCCTGAAAAGGCGTTAAAGGAGCATGAAAGGAGCCAAGGGTGATACTATACCCCTACAACATTTGGTTAATTGGAGATTGGTCACGGGCTGTAATATTTGACTGTAATCTGAAAGGCCTGTGAAAAGAGAGTGCACTGAGGGAAGAGAGAGAGAGAGAAAGAGAGAGAGAGAGATCAGCACACAGCTGTGAGAAGCAGCCAGTGATAAGATTAAACCCATTCACATAATGAAAAATGAGCAGCACCAGAGCTCCTTCTTATCATCAGCCTCATTTCTTACATTGTCACATATCGTTGTTTTCATGTAGGCTAATTAACTGAATAAGAGACACAGCAATATTCGTACACTCGCACGGCACGCAAAAACATCCAATATGTTGTGAAATAGCGGGGAGGAATCGGAGGTGAGGGAGGAATAACGGCATAAATATCAGCCCTGGCCTTATTTTTCTTGCCAGTTCCTCCGCGTAACCAAACTGACTCATTATGAACTTCAAAGACACAGATAGGAGTTTTAATTAAGAGAAATGCTGCCGAGCAGTGGAGATAAGTAACATCCCCCCTCCCCTACCCCATTTTCCCTCTGCACCCTCCTCATGCCCACCCCCATCCCCCCACATCCCCACCCCTTGGTGCTCAGACAACATCATTAGGACGGTACAGAGGCTGGCGGTGGTGCACAGCAGCCAACCATCGTCCCCACCGCACGAAACCAGAAGCACCGCATGGCTTCTACGTGGTAATCCTCACATCACAAGTCCTTTGTACTGATGAGGAGTGACACTGTGCATGATGGAGAATACGCATGCAAACATAAACACGGGATTAGCCAGCACCACCGTTCTATCGCCGTACGTGGAACAGTACGAAGAAGCTATGGAAGGCAGAAAGTTGCACTGGTTGATTTCCAGAGTGTCATCCTTTTTTCTTTTGTTGTTGTTCTGAATATTTAACTCTGCAAAGATCACAACGCACAATGTCAACAACAATGCCGGCTTCAACCAAAGATCACCAAGATTTATAGCCAGTGGAAAGATGATAATGAGACATTAGAGTACATGCTCTGGCCTGTATCTACATCATGCACCAGCAGCATTACATAGAAGAAGTAGTAGAACAATGCAGATGAATGAATTGAGACAAATTACCTGTAACTATTTTGGAAATTTTTCACGCAAAAACGCCAATTAAAAAGCTCTTGTTCCAGCTTATTTTTAATAATGCGTTTACATCGTCTTCTAGTTAACTAAATGTCTGTTGAAGAGTTTTTGAATACAATGCCCATCACCAAAGAAAGCCAACCCCATCTACAGTATATAAATATCTGGTTTTGTCTGACCAAAAATCAATAAACAAACCTGATAATAATCAACTTCCTAAAATGTAAGACAAAGAAAATCAGCAAATTCTAATATCATAGAACCTGGAACTAGCTAACATTTTAGGATATTTGATTGAAAAATGAATTTGATGATCATCAAAATTGTTGCTGATTGACGAGGACGATACTCATCATTGATTAATTGAATAACTGTTGCTGTTCTAGAAAACAAATATTCAAAGAAGAATTGTTCCTATTGATGGACATTCCTCACTATTTTCTGTCATTTTACAGACTAACACGTAACACATTATTTGAGTATCATTTGTTGCATGGCCTACATGAACACTACAGTATGTTGGTGAGTCTCTTTCAGGAACTATTGTTAATGTTTATCAAAAGCAAGTGCAATTTTCTGTTTTGCCCAATGTCAGTTTGAGCATCTACTTTCATCAAATAATGATTTCAATTCTATTCATAGTTGAATTCAATCCTGGTGATTCTCATGTTGTCAGATTATCTGACGTAAAATCAAAGAGTTGAGACGGTATCAAATTCTGTAGGGGCTTTTTTTGAAACCCATCAGATAATGTCAAAACGCATTGTCATCAAAGCAGACTCGACACTGTCCGACTTAGAGCCAAAAAAAATGCTTTGGAGTGTTCACATTACAAAAACACATTTGTACCTCAGAAATCAAACTTCTACTTTACCAAGTACGATAGATTAGCAAGGAGAGGAAGAGAATGATGAGGAAAGTAAACATATCATGACATTACTTAAAAGTTGCTCAATTAGCCGACGATCACAACTCCTCTGACATCACACTATCTACCCTGCCAAGCCAGGTGAGCTGTGCTGTTGCTGTTGTCCCAGGTGGATCCCCTCCTGCCTGAGTAGAGACTGGGTGAGCTCTCAGACCGCCCACACGCCCTCGGGCCCACTGTGCACCGGAGATCAGTAGCAGCAGAGAGAAATCTGCCCCCGCGGGGTAAGGCCTGATGTCGGAGAGATTAATTGCAGACTACGGAGCTGCAGCATGCTGGGAGCACACACATATCCCTTGCAGGCTCGAATGTATTCATCTGCTTACACACACACACTAACACACACACACACACACAGAATCTCCCTCTCCCCCTCAGAGGCAGGATCCATCAGCATGTTGAATCCCAGATGAACATCAACCCACCCCCCCAGAGGTGCTGCTCCTTTGTCTCCAGGTAGCGCTGCCTGGCGTTCTGCCCACCGCCTCCCGCTTTCATGTGGCCGAGGGAATTATCCTTCCCTTTGTGTGTGTGTGTGTGTGTGTGTGTGTGTGTGTGTGTGGGTGGGTGTTTGTGTCTGTGTGTGTGCGCAAGTGCTGGTGTGTATGCCTTGCACCAGAGTGTGACGCCTTCTCAGGTACTATCTTTCATATCTGTTTTCTGTTCTGGCAACAGGCCAGCCAGCCTACCACACAGGTGGCTGGCTGGCCTGCTTTCCCGCAGGCTCCATAGGAAGGCAGCAAGGGACGAAGCCAGCCGCCGATTACCAGCATGAGCAGTCAGAGAGGAGGGACATAATTCAGACTTGCTACACTCTAGTTAGTGGTAAAGGGTTAGGAAGTGGTTTACCATGTGTGTGTAGTGTGTGTAAGCGTGTACAAGTAAAGTAAATCACTGAGGCTTTTTTTCATCCAGACACAGTGTGCCCCTGCATCTAAAAGAGTTTCCCTGTGTGCTCATGCACGGCTGAGTGTGTGTGTTTGCGTTTCGCCCGTGTTTAGTTTTATTTGTACAAGGAGAAAAATTGGAGGTACAAACCCACAGTGTGCTGTGCTGCTTATTTTGGGGGAAACATAACAACTGGTATTTCCCACTCTTCAAAGCAAGCTGTATAATACTTGGTTTTGCTGTCTTCTGAGCGCGCTTTGTGGAGATCCCCACTGTGAATCCAGCTTAAATGCTTTTCCATCCCGCAAACTCCTCTCTGAGCACAGCGGCTGACTGAACCTTGAAGATGGCTCTAGAGTCTCAGCTAACTTTTCACAACAAAGATCATCCAGAGCTTTGGGAGTGCCATTAGATGTGTGTTTGAGTAAAGTCTCGTCATCGGGAGCTTTGGTGTTATCTTTGTTCCTCTACGAAGTTTAGCTCTCTCTGTGTGTGTGTGTGTGTGTGTGTGTGTGTGTGTGTGTGTGCGCCGTCTCACCACTTATTTTAATCAGTCTATAAAGTGGCTCATGGGATTCATCACACATTCATACAAAATGAAAGAAAATGTTTCTACATTGCGTGTTAGTTGTCATCAAACTGTTGACACATATATCACAACGGTGAAAATGAAGCGCAGAGCAACAGCATATTAAAAAGAAGTAAACTACTGGGCTGCCAGTTCATTCTTTCCTGGCAGTGTGTGTGACTCACTCTACCAGTCCTTACTGGAATCTAGCAATTTGCCAATCCTCGGTCAGACCTAAGCGACCGGTAAAATTCGCACCTGTAGGCGTCCATAACTGCTTCTGTGCTCTGCGTGTGTCCGCGTGTGTGTGTGTGTGTGTTTGTGTTTTTTTGGCTTATCCCTGATGTCCCAGTCCCAAAGCTGTGCAGGTATGTTTATGCTGCAGCAGAATGGGCCTGCAGGATAAGCAGCAGGTGGCCCCAGTCTCTAATGACAACAGCTGGGTCCCGTTTGTTGACACTGGGCTGAAGGAGGAGGAGAGCTCAATATTCCTCCACTCTCAATCCCCCAAATTACTACAATACATCCCCATACTAAAGATGCTGGTTTTCCTGATAGCGACACCTACACCCAGTGTGTGGGGTCTACTACAAAAGAGCTGTCATTGGTAAACTAATTGACATAAATTGTCCTTTTGTTTAAGTCATTTGATCAAGCACAAATGTTTGGGTTTTAGCTCCTTCACAATGTAAAACAACACTACAATACACTTACAAAAGTTCTAGTAACATTTTTAGGAAAAAGCAGTCAAATGTTGAGATACTTTTCTTTCCCTGCTACTATTTTCATTACCCGAAGGAAATATGAAATGTTCTACTACATTAATCTGAAAGCTGTAGTTAGAAGTCACATTGCAGGTTAAAATTGTACATACAAAACATGATCATATTTATAAAATTTGAGGTATTGTTATAGTTTAAACTGCCCTAAAGTAAGTACAGTAGTACACATCAGCTCCACCGCAACCATATCGATGGGTCAAAACAAAAAATAGTGTACTTTTACTTTGTTTTGCTATGTTTACTTAATAAAAGGATGCAAATACTTATTCGACAATTGCTGAAATGTAAGAATATGCTGCTTTACTCTGTTTTATATCACCATGGTTTGGTTTGGAAATATTAAGTCAGACTGAAGGTGTTATCTTTGTTCCTAGATCTATGGTTTTCTACATTTCTACACTATTTGGGGTGAAAAACAATAGAAAACATGAAAACAGACAAAACTGAACAATGGCAGTGTGATATACCAGAGTGCAATATAAAAGACAAAATAAGCATACAATTAGGCCTAACCTTCTATCCATCTAAGAGAAATAGGCAAATATTGCAACAAAAACAAAAACATATCAAAATCAAGCACTGCACCTACCTCTTGATATTTTATGATAGTTATGATTTAAAACATTTGAATCTATAATATCACATATGGATACGAAACGCTGGATGCCTCATCACTTTAGAGCCTAAAGTCAATATTTCTTCCAAAATAGAAAATCCATTCTCCTGCCCCCACCGGTTCCCTTTGATGTGTGGGTGTCTGGGTCTTACATCAGACATCAGGGTCAGAGTCTGAAAAGGCAAGTCAATTCACAGGCAGACATCAGAGGGAGAGGCCTTTCCTGTACAGGTAGGGCACAGAGAGCCACAGCTGCCTTCTCGGCCACCTCCTCATCTGTCACATTTGAATGGAACAGGCAGCTCGGACAGCCCGGCTAAAGCAGGTTCATTGTTGGGTTCGTCACACACATCGATTTACGAGCAAGAGCGCAAACAGTTCAGCTCGGAGTCCTGTAGCGTAAGGTTGGCTAAAGGTGGTGTGTCTGTCCACCAGCAGCCATAAAGGTTTGTATGTCAGAACACATCAAAGCAATAAGAGAGCATGCTCCAACCGGCCAGTAAACTGCTTTATGGTATTAGCAATTTGCCCATGTGCCTTTATCTTCATGGCTCTAAAATCTCACTGAGTTCATTCAGAGAGACATGAGAGGGATAGGACAGGAAGGGAGAGCTCACTGTGGCAACAGTGGTTTTGGCCAGAGTGTGCATCAAATCTCGAGTCTAACTTGATGCAGTGTAAGGTGTATTACGCAAACAAAGCAAATCTTGTTTACATGCCTGCGGGTGTGTTGGAATTTGAGTTTGACCAAAGTTAAGATTGAACTTTTCAGCTTTGATCTGCACGAGGAGTATTCAAACCACTGTAAGCGAAAAGAAAAAAATACATATTTTTCTTTGAACTGCATTGAAGTCATGTCTAATAGGAGTTGTCAAACATCAAATAAATGCAGGAGCTAGTAATAATACTTTTTTTTATATCAGCCTCTGTATAATGTTTTAATATGAACCCCACAGGATTGGAGTTAGTTTCAGAGAATGAATTGCTTTTTGACTGCTCAAATTGTTTGACCAAAGCTCATAAAAAGACAAAAATGTGCACGTTCCAAATCTCAGAAATGTTCCGCAAGATGCACAAGAAGAATCAATTACAAAATTACCGGTAAAACATGCAGCGTTTCATATTGCTGTGTCCATTCATAATTTCACTTTGTTGCTGCACCCAAAATGAGATTGCATTAACATTTCAAAGATTGTGTGCATACATGTGTACTATTTGGAGTAAGCTGTGGTGTGGAATTTTAATGTCTCAGTGTTCAAAGCAGTTTTTCCCAGACTGTCTCCATTCATTCTTGATGGGTGAAATGGACAAAGTTCTTTGGTAATTGATCCAAAATAAATATGTATTATTACCGGCCGCAGGCTTCATATAAATGTATTGATTGTAGTTAACATTAACCATGCTTCACACTTACTTTTACTTCAAACGCTGACCTCTGTGTGATGCATACTCTACATAAAGGAAGAGAGCACCACATCCACCGCCACAAGGCGGACCTCAAAGCCATAAACAACTCTCCCTGCGATATAATGATCTGGCAGGCACACATCAAATACAAACATGGATGAAAGACAGAGGCACAGCACCTCCAACACAACTCCTGTATGTGCCATTACATGCAGCAGAGTTCATTAAGCTGAGTGTGTGAGGAGAGATAAAGGCCCCCGTACTGGGGGATTTCCCCGCGCTAGCATACTGTCTGAACATGACTGCCAGTGTCTTTGAATACTGTGAAAATGCATAGCTGAGGGCGTATTCTCGTCAGGCCTCAGATCCCAGATCCTGTCCTTCTGTCCACACACAGATGGAAGTTTCTTCTCTTTCTGTTTCTGTCTCTCTTTTTTAACAAGCATGCTAGTTAAAGTGTACACATACATAGATTGAAATATGCCTTTGATAAGGATGAAGAATTGATTTATGGACATACTTTTATCATCCCTCACTCATAACCTGCTGCCCCTAGCAGTCTATCCTGTGGAGAGGTTTTTGGGGAGGAAACCACCTGCTTTGATTTATAACCCCTATGGACTGAAAGTTGTAGTCTGCACTGCAGTGTGTGAAATCCCTGACATCTCTCCTAGGTTGAGTCGCACTGCTGGGCTCTGGTTAGTCCAGATGCTGATCCTGAATGGTCTGAAAGATTAGTAAGACTTTGGATCTGGGCAGTTCATATGAAAGAAGAAAAAATATATACAAAGGAGAAAACTGGTAAGAATGAAAGATAGTGTGTGATGCACAGTAAGCTGACAAAGGGTTGTGAGCATTCAAATCTAAAACTGTATTACAAGCTATAGTACAAGAGAATATGAAGGGTGCCACACATATATTATCCTTTCAGCATCTGAGGGCACACATGTAGATGTATGAGGCAGCTGGGCTGTAGAAAATAAATTAAAAAAATACATGTTTTAAAATTTGTAGAAATTTGTAGCCATAGAACATCCCATACAGGGGCTCCTGCTGTTACCTTTTAAACAGATGCAGGCCGACCGGAAGCAAACCTGAATAAAACCCAACATTTAGAATAAGAGACATGATAGTAAAATAAAAAATCTCTTAATCCTTACTTAGAAGATTTCGCCAGACATGAACTGGCAATGCTGTGTTTATGGTCAGCATCTTAAACACCAGCACCACCTAATTTATCATAAGTATTGCTGCTATCACTGTGAATTTCCATGTTGTTGTTGTGGTCATTATTACCTTAATGATTTTTCATTTATTTACAACGTCTCGCTTTAAGATTGTCCATTGCTCATTTCTGACCCCTATTCTTTCATGAATAATATCGAATACATCGTGTTCATATCAATACAATGACTAATGCTTTGTTTTGTCTTTGTAAAGGCAACAGTTGTTTGTAACACAGAGCTACAGATGGGATTTTCCTCCTGTGAAACACACTGGCAGTATCCAGACAGGGGCTTCCGATACTCTGGGATCTGCATTGGAAATGCAGTTCGTCTCCCAGGGCTACAGGCCCTCCTCCATTGTTTCACGGCTATCTTGACACCCACTCACCAGAATGGAGGCATGCCGCAATGAACCCTGGGATCTGTGATCCTGCCACCGATAGGCACAGCAGTGCCACAGATTCCATTAAGCTCCAAATTAAAGCAGGCACATCAAAGGGCCTGTGAGGAGGCAGCATGGAGATGTGACAGTGAGAGGGGGAACGAAAATGAGTGAGGGGAGAATAAAGAGAAAAAAAGATGCCTCATTTACGCAATCCCCAAACGTGACAGAGTCTAATCCAAATCAATATCTGTGAGGGGTAGAGTGTTTTTACAATGCTAGTGTGGAACATATTAGCGGAAGATGAAAGCATCAAAGTGGTTAGCTAGATGAAATTATGCCTTTTATATCACGGCAAATAATTGGAAAAATATGGAAGCCCTGGCATACATTTTTGCTAACATGTAAATGTTCTTATATCAGACTGACTGACCACATGTGAAGTGGAAGCGCTAGCGTTCTTCGGCTCTAGGAACATTACAACCAGAGGTTCAGTGAAACCTGACTGACACCTCAAAGTTCCCACTTAACCAGCCAAAACAAACAGACATTATGTGCAATTACATCAGTCTCGACTTAAAAACTCACGTTTCCACACCGTTTTTTGACAGCGGACTTAAACATTTATATAATGCTATTAGCTTTGCTGAGGACCTATTCAGTACATCCAATCACATGAATGTGCATGTGATCCATTTGGAAGCCTTCGTTTTTTTCATCAATATCTGAGAAGCTTTATCTTTGTCCTCGTGCAGAGGGTAGAGTACCACTGGGATCATATTGTCTCTAAAGATAATCTCTATTTATTTTTCTGTCCAGGGTGGAAAATTTGCAACGAATCCCCCGGGTTTCTGAAAGTGTTTTATCACTTGATGTTACTTTTGATAAGGGAATGGGAAGGACTCTACGTGATACCGCCCGCATAATTCCCAAGGCCTGTCAGGGAGCCTCTGCTGCTCAAACAACATCCAGGGAGGCTGGGAGCGCTCCGACGCATCTCTCTATGGTTTTCCAACTGCAGAAGAAGGGCAAAAGGGGGTATTGGACAGGAGGGGTGGGTTTGCGGCCCTAGAGCAGTCTGCCTGATTGCATCGCCACACAAGCGTGCCTTCAAAGCCTTCCCCTCCCCACCGCCCAGTTTGACCAGATAAGGGCCCCCTCACGCTGTGGTTCAGCTAGGGGACAGGAAGACACACGGAGGGGTCAACGGTAGTGCCATCTGCTCCCCATGAACAATAAATACTGTACATCTACATCA